>OY283151.1:29911453-30511453 GCA_958299815.1 Sarcophaga carnaria
TGAAGGACAGAATTTTTTGAGAAACTTTTCATGGCAATTTTAGTGCATATGCCAGAAACCTCCTAAGAGTTTCCGATGAAATATTTTTTTTATATTTCCTTTTGTTGAAGATGTTTGACCTGTGCTTTGAATGGTGGCCTCACGCCTATAAAGCCAACACACTACTTACTAGACTACGGCGACTTCAAGTACTTAGTACCTATTAAAAGGGTTTAATCAAGGAATTTAAAAAAGAATCATTTTTCTAACTTCGCATATATTCGTATATTACGGCATGTAGCTACAAAAAATTACATTTTGAAGACTTCCATTATCCACCAAGATCATGAGATTTGACACCACTAGGCTTCTTTTTGTAGAGATATGTTAAGTTCCGAATTGCAACCCTGTATGACAGCATTACAGCTGACATAACATTGAACAAAATTTGCAAATGCTTTGTTTTTGACCCCAGGATGATATATACTGAGCTCCAAGGGAAACTTGCAGGTATCTTCCAGTCTCTGCCATCGAGAGATGTGTTTAGTTCAACTTGGTTAGAAAATATGAAGGAAGGGTCATAGGGATACCATCCCAACAGTCAGGTTACCAGTATAACGTGCCGCTATGCGTGCTCAAGTGTGCTTTGGTCATCAAAGCTATCACTACGATCAGGTCACCAACAATGCAGCCAGATCTTATGAGGCCAGATCGCAGATAGTAAGTCTGGGGAATCAGCTATATAGGAAATATAAGTTCACTCTCTAGTCTGTCGCAGGTGATGTCGAAATTTGTGGCAATTATTAGGCAAAATGTGATCTTTCGCACGCAGCTGATAGAACCAGTACCTTTCTCTGTACTGTGAAAATACATTTGGAAAAGTATCTTCAACAAAAGGGAAGCTAAAGAGAGGGAAAGATTCTTCCCAAACCAAATGGGTTTGAGGTACATTTTTAGGCGGGAAACTACAATGACAGGAGATTTGAATCATGCATCAGACCATCCAGGAATAAATTGAATAATAATCGGTAGGTCATCGTAATCTAGTTATTATACGAGAGGCCACAGTTCAATCACAGGTCACATATTTCCAACTAAACAAAATACAAAATAAAAATTTTTTCGGCGTCTTCCTCTCAGCAGATTCCGGGCAAAAACTCCGCCATGAAAAGTTTCTCAAAAATCTGTCGTTCAGATTCGATTTTAAACTGCAAGTCCAGCCACTCCTGGAAGACTTACTGAAGGGTTGTAGTGGCCAACTATGTATGTATGTATGTAACAACCGGTATTTGACTGGGTAAATTATGACACTGTAAATTCAAAGTATACTGGCATGGAATGGAGATCGCCTCGAATCCAACATGTAGATTCTGTGATCATGAGAATGAATAAACAGAACATATTACCGGTAATTGTGAGGCATTAATATTCATTTCAGAGAAAAGTACTTGGCTGCATATCAGATGCTGGGAAGGGAATATTTCTTGTTGACACAATGCAGCATTGTCAAGAGCATAAACATGGAGGAGACATTATAGGTATACCCTATTCAGATTGAGGGCAGTACAATAGATTCTAGAGTTGCAGTACTATAAACGTCTTAACGACAGCTTGTGTTTGTTTGTGGATATAAAATCTACGGATAACAAAATATTTCTCATAAAGAAATTGTTTTATCTGTAAAAAATAAATAAAATAATATTTTTAAAATTACTTTTTAAACACTTTGTTTACATTCGTTTCCTAATATTGAATTATTTTCCTTATTTGCCTTCTAATTAATTTCAGAAAAAAAAACTTTCAAACCAAATATTTGCTTTGGAACTTACGAAAATTAATGTGTGCGTCATCTTGTAAAATTCAACCACAATCTAAAATAAATATTATTTCGGAAAACTTATTTCAAGACTATTATAAATTAATAGCTTTAGACGATGAGACGAAATGATGAGGATTTTTCTTCTCACTTTAATGCCAGCATATTTCAAATGCAAATATTTACATTCGAGATAATTCCGACAAAACTATTACTTTTCTAAGCGCTGGTAACAATTGAAAAAAAGTACAAAAAAAAAACTAAAAAAAAATAGAACTACAACTGCAGCTGTACTTGCATGAGAAAGCAAAACAAAAACGGAATTCACGTATAAAACTACTCTGTTTAGTTCAGCATTTTGTTGAAAAAAAACAACGAATTTTTTGGAGTCAGAAGAGTATGAAATCCTTATAAATACTCCAGCTTCATATGAATGCAAATTTATCCTGCATATAAATCCTGTTACATATCCTTTTGTCTACAAATTTTTCGGTTTCATATTTTTTTTTTTTTTTTTTTGCTACTGTCATGGTGGTTTTACTGCTGCTGCTGCTGCTTGATGTTATTGTTGTCTTGATGTCTTTTGAAAACTAACCAAAGCGAAAGAGGGGAACCCAAAGTGCCAGAGGAAGAGGGCAGAGAGAGAGAGAGAGAAAATCCTCTTTTGTAAAATAAACATGTCTACCATTTTTAACCAGACATTTAAACTGTGTAGCATTTTCCGTTTGTTTTCCTTTTGCTACGGAACGCATACTTAACTCTTCTCTTTTCCTCCGCAAATTCGTTCGCCTACTATGCTATCCCCAGCTCTGAGCTGGGAGTAATGCTTTACAATTTAATTTAATAAAAATGAAAATTTATGTACGACAATTAAGGCTTTTGGATTCGTCCTCCTCTCCCTTATTTCCTGTTTTTTTTTTTTTCTTTTCTTGCATTATCGTCATCAGCAACATGATTGTCTTCGCATTGCAAAACGCTTCATAGTCATGCTTTCCTTTGCCACACACTCCACCGGGAAATAACAAAGAGACCAGGCAGAACAAAAAGATAAAATAGAAGCATTATCTGTTGAGGGCTTTTAATTTTTTGAATGCTGTATTTTTTGAATGCTTATGTGCCCCCTACACTTGGCATTAAGTGTTCACGACCATTGATAATATGCCAATTTATTTGTCTTATGTTTTATGAACAATAAAAAAAATTAAATAGATTGACGTATCAATCAAATCAGCACTAAATTTGTTTACAAAGCTCATCCTCTGAAGAAGGTCTCTTCTATCTCGATAGACCCACAGCTCCTGCAGAAGTCATTTGCCGGAATGCCAAGTTTTTAAGCATGCTCACCAAAAGCACAGTTGCCCATAAGAATTGTACGATGTGTAGACATGCAATTAAGATACACAACCGAGTCGGTTCCTTTCTTATAAATACGCGTCCAAAAACTTGCCATGTTTATCATTCGGATTCTATATTAAACTGTAAGTCTCGCCATTTATAGATGAAATTGACACACACAATGTGTGCCGTCTACGAAGCTTAGTGTTTATCCAGACTAAAGAATTGTAACTAAAATACCTGAAAGCACTGACCTGTATCAGTTCTCTTGATCCTTCTGTTCACTAGGACATAAACTTGTGCTGATTTCGGAAACAAAGGTACATACGTATCGTAAAGACTGTTGCTGTGGCGCAGAAGACGCCAAAGTGTTGATTCAACGCCCTTATCATTTGCCTCGCACTGAGGTGAAAAATTTTACGTAATTTATACGTCCATAAAATAAATATAACACGAACAAGACTTAAACCCAAACGGTCATCGTTTGCTTCGCATTTTTGAACCTGGCTAATGATGAGCATTTTTATCAAAGAATTGTGTTTAGTGATAAAGCTCAGTTTTGATTAAATGCTTACGTCAAGCAGAAACAACCCTCAAGTCGTTAATGCATCACCATTAATCGGTCAGGATTACAACCTAGTTTCTCTCGCCAACCTTGCTTTTATCCATGAGTGTCAGGACCTACAGTTTAATGTCGACTCCGAACGATATATTTGACAAACTTTTCATTGTATTAGAATTTTAGCCAGAAGACCAAGAGGCTGCCGTGAACTTTAGAGTCATGCTTACTGACAATTGAGTTTAACAATCGATTTATTGCAATACTATTTCGGTTCTAATGTTCTTTCCAGAAGTGGTTATGTCACAGGCTCTAGTATTCGTGCGATATAATGCCAATAGATTACTTTTCACAGGGCTATGCTGACAACCCAGCTACTTTTAAAACATTGGAAGGTATTTGGTCAGAATTATTGGAAAGTGTTCAAAAACTAATTAAATGGACCATATAAGGTGGTAAATTGGAAAATTTCTTTCCAACAATATTTCTAACTTGTGTCATTATTTTCAGTTCATAAGCTCTTGAAAAACACGCTATACTTCGAACTCATACGTAGTTAGCAGCCTATAAGAACCTCGTGGTTCTTATAGTTTTTTCATTCTAAAAAGTGTTATCGGACCAGGGAAAAAGCCGCCCGTACGTAGAAAATTGGTTTTATTTGGAATTTTATTCGAAATTGTTATGTTTGACCCTGAACGTACAGCCTTTTATAAAGTCGGTCTCACTGCCCGATAATTTTCACACTTGAAACCTTCTGATGTGCTTTAAATGCAATTTACCAGAGACTCATAAAAATTGCAATGATTTTTTCGAATTTGGAAAACCATAAGAGCTCATTTTTGTGGCATCGTGTTTGTTGCTGATGAACAAAAAATTGTCATTGTAAAATTAAATGTTGCAAGTTTTCAAAATGAAAAAAAAAAATGTGACACATTGAAAGCTGTGCAATCAAAACAAAGTCTTAATAAAGTCTGTATAAAAATTTGTAAAAGAGGACATTTAGAAAAGTTTTATATCATCATTCTTCATTCACTCTTTGTGTCCTTTAGGTTGTGTGTTGTTTGCTTTGATTACAAAATGCTTTAATAATCTGAATTCTTCTTACTGCAGTAATTTATTCTCTTAATTATTCTTTGTATTCTTTGGAATCATGTACTGGTACTTTAAACTGGAAACAAAGAGAGAGAGAGAGAGAAAAAAGTGAACTGCCTGACTTCAAGTTGTTGTAGGCAATTGAGCAGGGAGAAAAAGTGAACGAAGGGTTTTTAATTCATATTTTTATGTTCATTTGGTTTTTTTTTCATTTTATTTCTGTAATTTGTATAATTAAATGCTTAACATTTTCATTCTCATTCTTTTTTTTCCCACAACCAACTTCATAAATTCATGATTTTTCTGTGTGTAATTTTTATAATGAAAAAAAAAATAATAATATTTTTATAAACATAAAACAGCACATTGAGTCAAGTGTTTCAAAAGAAAAGAAAAGAAGAAGAGGAAATGGGCAAAAATAAATAGGGCAATAGTATAGAACGTGGCCAAAATATTAAAGCACTCATTACAATTTGAAAAGGTTCTAAGAAGGATAAAAGATCATATCAGCCGAGTTTGGAAACGTACATCAATGCTACACTTTAATGGGGAAATGGTACAATAAATAAACTAGAATAAGTAGTCAAATATTTAAAAAAAACTTTAATCAACCTGAGCATTTGATACTTAACAAGCACGAGCGTAAAATTCTAAATTAAATTCTGATTTTACACGGCTTCATAAAGGTTATTACAAATCTTTACTAAACAGTACAACAGAGTAGCATAAAAGCGTTCAAAGGATATAATCAATATTGCTTAGATAGGAGATACTAATGGCACGACCAACAAAGGATAGAGGCGGCGACTGTAGCAAAGCACTACCTTTCACTCATTACTTACATAATTGGCCATTACAACACTTTAGTCAGGCTGACAACCTAGCTTCTCACGCCATTCATGTTGCGTGTGATAATTTTATCCATGAGTGGCGGGACCTACAGTTTAAAATTAACTCTGAACGAGACTTTTGAGAAACTTTTAATGGCAATTTTTTCCAGAAATCTGCTGGAGATAGTAACCCAAAAAAATAAAAATGTGGCCAGATTTCGTTTTGTTGGAAATGTCTGTGCTTAAAACGTGGCCTCACGTCTGATAAACCAACACACTACCTAATAGACTACGGCGACTTCCACAAAATAAAATCGATTTTTTATGTGTGTGGAGAGAAGTCAAGATCTGTTGTGGAAGTTAACATTTAGCAATTACTCTGGACTTCACACGGTAAGCAATGTTTGAGTTTGTATTCATAAAGAAGTTATCCCATATTCTGCGAAGACCCAGCTGGCGCTATCCCCAAAGTTTATAAGTGGTTTTAGACTAAATAAAGGCGAATTACGTACACTACTGAACGTACTCACAGGATAAATCGCCTTAAAGGAACACCTGCATTGTATTGGTGTGTTGGAAAGCGATGAATACAGGGCATGTGATGAAGACATTGCAATGATAAAACACTTTTTAACTCATTGCCTAGCTTTCGTGATTTCAATATTTTAGGGATGATAACAGACATAATCCTATTCAAAGGAGTGCTATTTAAGAAGTTTAGGAAGTTTTCACAAGATATCGACTTCCAACAGTATAAAGTCGACTTTGAACTACAAACTTTTGAATAACTTTTCATGGCAATTTTATTTTACTCTCAAGAGTTTTTGCCAGAAGACGCCGGAAAAATATATTTTTATATTTCGTTTTGTTGGAGATTTCTGACTTAGGTTTTCAGCCGTGGCCCTAATACGTCTAATAAGGCAACACACTACCTACTAGACAATGGTGACTACTTTTCACTTTTAGGGGAGACACCTACGAATGAAGTTACGTATATTAACTAGAAGTTCTATAACATAGAGGAGAGAACAATACTCATTTCTTACTTCGTCTACTACTGCTGTTCTCAAAGGCTAGGATCTAAGAAAGTTTTCTTTCTGTAACCACACTATCTGATTATGGTTTAGTGAAGGCACAATTGATTTATGATTGCTACTAAACTTATCGCCAATGAACTGATTGAACTTTGCTATACTGCAGTAGAGGTTATTACCCATTAAGTAAGTGACTGTCTTACCTACCTTATCGATCCTAAAGAAGTACAAGACGTCTAGTCACGGCTTATAAAATTTAACTGCAAACATTAACATCATTTTTTCAAACCATTAAAATGTCTATAAAGAATTATAAAATAAAATAACAACAATAACATAAAAAACTGTGTGTCTGTCTGTGTGCCTGCCTGCCTGTATGCCTAAATGCCTACAACAAGTGGCTGAAAATGGCAAAAGTTATGCTGTCAGATAACGAAAATGGACTGGAAAAAATACATTAAAATATACTTTCCGAACAATAAATATTGAAAAACATGAATAATTGCAAACCTTCAATATCAATTAATTGAAATATTTAATAAATGGCACACAGACATACATTTAAATAAGCAGGCTAGCCAAAGGCAAAGCCAAAGCATAGACGTTGTCTTCTTAACAGGTTGGGCTAAACTCACAGCAGTAGGCCGAGTGATGGAATGATACGAGTCAGAGCAAAATATATTAGAGGCAAACAAGCGAAATGTAAATTAATTTAACACCACTACCACCCCAACAATTACAACTACAATAACAACAAATACTATCAATAAAATAATAAAAGAAAAATTAATAAAAAAAAAATCATGTCAGTGGGTGAACGAATGCGCATTAAATAAACAAGAAAAATCTGTTTCGCACTAACTGCATTGCGGCTGGCTGTTCTATAACGACGAACGCACAATTTAAAATCATTTAAAAAATGTTTAGACAGTTTTATGTCATTTGGCACAATGAAACAAAAAAAGCAAAACAACGAAAAACGAAAAAAAAGTGGAAAGAAAACAGAAAATCTTTACACAAACATTTTCGTTTTGCGTTTATTGTGGTGGTAATAAAAAATAAATAAATTTTCTTGTTATTAAAATTACAAATTTTTATGAATATTTCTTGTTTTTTGATACATTTTTATACACCATTTCCGGTAGCATTTTAACAGATTTGCATATATTTAATGACTTGAAATAACTATGTATGTATGTCTATGACAGCATAATTTGAAAACAATTAAAAACAAATTTTTTAAATTTTAATAATTTTCAAGGTTAAAATGAGCTGAATTAGAATACAATGCCACCCACTCATTTAGGAAGATATGTAGATGGTGTAAAAAAGTCATAAATTTGTATCAATTTAAAATGAATGTTATAATTACGATGGCTCTATGTCGAATATTTAAACGGCTTTGCTTTGTATTGTAGCTCAAAGTCGAGTTTATATTGTTGGAAGTCTATATCTTGTGCAAACTTCCTGAACTTCTTTCATAGCACTCCTATGCGGAGGGTTATGTCTGTTATCATCCCTAAAATATTGAAATCACGAGCAGACGAAAGTTGGGCAATGACTTAAAGAGTGTATTATTATCACCACATGCATGTCCTGTATTCATCTCTTTCCAACACACCTATACAGTGCAGGTGTTCCTTTAAGGCGATTTATGCTGTGAGTACGTTCATTAGTATACCTAATTCGCCTTTATATAGTTTAAAAGAACTCATGACTTTGTGGATAGCGCCAGATGGGTCTTCAAAAATATGGGTTGAATTCTTCAAACATTGAGTACCGTGTGAAGTCCGGAGCAATTGCTAATCGTTACATTCCACAACAGAGCTTATGTATGTTCACACACATAAAAAATCAATTTTTAGAAGTCGACAAATTTTATTTTGTGGAAGTCGCCGTAGTCTAATAGGTAGTATATTAGCTTATTAGACGTGAGGCCACGGCTCAAACCCCAGGCCAGAAAACTTCAACAAAACGAAATATGAAAAAATATTCCTTTGGTGACATCCACAGCTGATTTCTAGCGAAATAGTTTGACAATAAATAAAAAATTGCAATGAAAAGTTTCTCAAAAACAAATTGTCATTCGGAGTCGACTTTAAACTGTAAATAAAAATATCACACACAACATAAGTAGTGTGAGAAGCTGGGTCGTTATCCGGACTGAAGGGTTCAGATGACCAATTATGTATGTATGATTGCATCAGAAGTAGAGCAGAAAAGGTGTAGTAAAGGCTCCCTCCAAGATCCTAATAATCGGCGGAAAGTAAGTAAGAATTTAAGTAGCCATACTTTAAAAGGTCGTACATCTATAGGTTATTCTCTTGTCCATTTCCTTAGGGCGGAATCAAGTTACAGAACAGATCAGCAGGACAAACAACGAACGGGATAGGGCAACTCATGAGTTTATGCATGAATTGTTTGCATACATATATTAAGTCGTGGGACTTAAGCCAGAAGTTAGTAATTATCGAGCTATAGCTCTCACCGTTGACAGTGATACCGGGATAGCCAATGTCAATCTCAAAGAAATATGGATCGATGACGGCGCCAGCCCAAATACCACTTCAGTGAGCTTTTCGGCATGCATTGGATACTCTTGGATCCCACGTGGATTGTTATCGTCCCAAATTTGACATATTTTGTTTGTTTACGTATCCATTCCTACAGAAATGGACTTTATCGTTAAAAATAATTTGTCGATGAATATTTATCGAACTGTCATCAACCGCTTTAGAGCCCATTCAATGAACACGTGTCATTGTCTATGGCTCTCCATAGAGATTTGACTAAACTGATGCAAAAAATGACAACTCAGTTGACCGTCCCTGTTGAAAGACCCTATATTACTGTGGAGAATTATTGTTCCAATAAGATAGTCAATGTTTTTTAAAACAGATAGATAGAATAGATCTGTCTGCTAGTATACATGTATGTATTCTTGTAAAACTTATTTGCAAGACTTAGATGCTAGACGATATCCTTAGCTTTTAAGTGATGTTTACAAAATACAATTTTGCGTTCAATACTTTTTTCTTTTTTTTTTCTGCAAATGATATTCTTTCACAATTTAATCAAACCAACAGTTAACGACAGTTCCAACACCTACTGGTCAAAGATAGAGATGAATGAAAATGTGATAGAAATACATAAGTGAAGTTTTCAATGGCAATAACTGTGCAAATTTTTATAGAAAAACTTTAAACATTTTACCAAAAAGTATCAACATGTATAGGCGTGCTGGCAGGTTCAAAATGTTTCCATTTTCTGGCAATTTTTACTAGCAATTAACAATTGTTTCCATGATTTACACTTTAACCGCGTAAATTTTTTCAAAAAAATTCTCTCAGCCTCTAATATGTGAAAGACTTTTCTATTCAAAAAAGATATGTGCGTTACGTATCGGATATATACTTATGTATGTATGTATGTTTCTAAGTTGTAAATGAAATATGAAATATTAGAAAATAAAATCTAAAAAATAAAAAAATAATGTTCTTTAAAACCTCTTAAGAATTTGTTAATTTTATATGTCCAGATTTTAAGTGGGCCATACTTTGCTTTTTAATAATTTTTTAATGTCTAAATTCATAGACATTCATAGTAGAAAAAAAGAAATCAAAATAAAAATTTTGTCAAAGCATTTTGCTGTTTAATTACTGGCATAAAATATTTCCATTATATTTTGAATACTTAAAGTAGTTTTTGTTATTTTTCAATGTTTTTCAATGTTTTCTTTTGTAAAAAAAAATAATATTTTTAAATTAACAACAAATTTGTAGAATACAAAACAGCATAAACTTGTTTTTTCCGTTTACAAACTAAACAAAATGAATGAAAATTTTAATAATAAAACAAAACTCATAAAATAGTACTTATACTTGAAATTGTTTATTATTTTCTATTGCATATTTATTTATAAATGAAAAATACATTTAAGTACATATGCAATAGGAAAATATAAACAAACAAATATAAAATAAAATAAAAATTAAATAACTTTTGTTTAAAATTGGAAACGTAATAAAAAATAAATAAACAAACAATAGTTTCATATGACATCACTAAGATAATGGTTAAAACATCAGAATAAAATATATTTAAAAAAATAATAATTTTTTTTTTCGAAATTTTCAATTACATGCTGGGTAACCGCCAATTACAAACGGACACACACACGCACACACTGGGCAAAGTAAGCGATCATTGTAACAAAAAATTAACAAATTTTTATGCAAAAAAAACACTTAAAAATATTGAGAACGAGAAAAACAAAGTCATTTAATGTTGAAAATAAAAAAAAACTCAAAAAAGCAAAAATAATAAAAACGCTGACAGCTTTAACGCATTTCTGTTTTTTAACAACAACGAGAACAACAGCAATACTTTGTTTAAAATAAATATGGATTTGCATGTAAACAAAAAAGCAACAAAAAACAAACCTCACATACCGGCAATGTCAACCAGACAGCATTAATAACGCCGACACCGTCACCGCCACCACAAGCGTTACCACTAATGACGTAATTGGTGACAGCATCTGGTTTTTGGATTAAATGTGTTATGCTGTCATATTGTTTTTTATTCTTTTTATTTTTTTTTTGGTTGTTTTTTAAGTGGCTTCAATAAAAGAATTAATTTTTTTTATTTATTTATACAGTAAATGACAATAAAAATCGTACAGCAGATAACATGCAAATGTATTGTAATTTTTTTTTTTTCGGAAATGTTACATCTGAGAAAAGGATTTTAAAATTATACGTCACTAAAAATCGTACAGCAGTTCGTTGCTTACTTTCCCAAGTTGGACAAGTTGATTATAAGATTTGCAGTTCAAGAAATTCAGCTGCGAGCTAAATTACATTAGAAGAAAGCGAGAAAATCTTAGTCAAAGTCGAAACACAAGCCTCAATATATGGTGGGCCATCTATCGGTTTAAATTTGAATCACTGGTTATTTCGGATCTTGCAATACTTGTGTCATTGTAATCTGTCACAAAATTTAGTATATTATGTCTACTGAACGTAATGAATCGATTTGAGCTGGAGCAACGTTGGGATTTATTTGGAGAAATGATGCCAACTTTCCATAAAAAACCTCCTGTACGATGGAACACATTTTCATCTTGGTGGTTACATTAACAAGCAATGGGTACATTAATAAGCAAAATTACCGTATTTGGGGCTCAGAAAACCCACACGCGGTTTTACAGGAGCCAATGCACCTATTACGAGCGACTTTTTTGTGGCTTGTGTAGCGGAGGCATCATTGGCCCATATTTCTTTGAAAATGAGGATAGCACAACCATTGCGACAGCTATCGTACCATGATAATCGATTTTTTTGTACCCCGCTCTTCATGGTATTGATGTGAACGATGATTGGTTACAACAGGGTGGTGCAAGTTGCCACACATTTCATACCACAATCGATTTATTGCGTCAAACGTTTGATGGCCGTTTAATTAGCCGAAATGGTGATGTCAATTGGCCGCCAAGAAGCTGAGATTTGACACCTTGGAGTATTTTCTGTCAGGTGCCGTTAAAGAAAAGTGTTATTCAATTGCTAACATTCATGATGCCATTGCCGAGATACGACCCATACATTCGAAAACGTGAAAACAAAAATTATTTCAAATATTAAGATGATACTACTTAGTAATGACAGGTCTTACAAACACAATTAAATTTCAGTTCAAAATAACTGAAAGGAACTGAATTGGAAGTAATAACTAGATTTTCCGGCAATCATTTTCATGATTAACTATGATTTTCACCGATTGTCTGTTTTTTCTATACTCTGTAATAAAATGATTGAAATGCAACCTTTGAACCTTTCATTATTGAAATACAATACAAGAGCTTGTACGATTATCACTGACTTTTACTGTACGACTTTTAATATTTAATTAAACACACAAATTGAAACAAAAAAGTTTGAAAATTTTTGCATAAAAATGTATTGTATAATGAAATTAGAATTTGTTTAAAAATATTTTCAAATTTTTTTTTTAATTATTTTGACATTTTGTCTGATATGCTCTGGTTGCATCTAATGGATTATAAAATTATTCAAAATTTTTTTACTTTTTTTATATTTCATTTCGTTTTCATATTCATTTTCAGATGACATTGAATATGAAAAGATTTGAGTTTTTAATTAAATTAAGCGAAATGTGTCTGATTTTAAGATACGAACTGTCATATACTTAATTTATGATGTCTTCTTTTTGTATTTATAATAAATGGCGAAATAAAGTTTAAGGAATTGTATATTTAAACAAAGAATTTGGGTATTTTCAATAGTAATCCTTTAAAGCTTTTGTCATTTGCAATGTCCGGCAAATAACTAAACAATTGTACTTTTTGTACAGGTTCATGCAATTGAATATTGATTGCAGATATTTACATTACTGAACTCAGATCTGCAGATTCCTAATATTTTTTGATTCTTTAAACGTGAAAGATTTTTTAAAGCTAAACTAACACCTCGAATTTAAGGTCAATAAGTCCGATTTATGGGTCTATAAGAACGTGGCTTGTTGGATACAACACAGAAACTTTGTCTATCGTTTACATTTTTCATTACAACCCTTCAGTCGGGATTACAACCTTGATTAATTTGTTAATTTTATACATGAGTTTATGCCATAACGTACTGCATTGCCATAATGTGCTGATTGTAGAGCAAGCAACACCCATTAAAGGAGCTACCCCATGGTGTATGAATGTTCAACACACATTCGTGCCGTGAAACAAACACCATAAACTTCATATTTTACTTTTGAAAGTATTTTTACTTCATTGTGTTTTTAGAATAAGGTTTTGATAATATTACCAGAATTTTTTGGATGCATTTTGGTTGCATAAATATTTTAAAATCGCTGATATTTTTATCAAAATTTAAATATTCGTTAATTCCTTTAATTGAAAATGATTTGATTTTTATACCAAAGACCTACTCATTATATTGCAATCGATTGCACAGCGTAGGTACTAAAAGTAGTAACACAAACGCCTCTTTAGAAAAATAACAAATTATTCTCATAATAAATCCCTGAAAATACCAGTCAATTCTGTACGTCTGTCTTGTAACAATGAATTGTCAATTATTGTAAATTTTATTGCCAACACTATTGTAAACATTTAAATTAAAAAATTTCAAATATTTTGTAACTATTTATACTTGTAGTAGGCAAAGAGAAAAACACGTTTGGCAACAACGCCAGACATATTGGCAAATGAAGCGAATTCAATACGAATTGTATTGAATTCAATCTGTGCCAATAAATAAACAGACCCATACAACCACACAATTTTTTAATGACAGACAGACATACTCATACAGAGATACATACATACATATATAAACACACACAGTGACTTGAAAAATTTAATTTCAAAATGCAGGCATTCTTACAACATTACCAGTTTTTCTTAGCACTTCAGGAGTGGGCTGTTGTAAAAGATTATTAAAGCGGCTATTTCCTACGGTTACAAAAAACAAAATATACGGAATACAAGAAATAAACACAAAACGCAGACACCTTGAAAAACGAAACTTTAAATAACAAGTTGGCCTAAAGGAAGAATTTATTTATTTAGTCAATTGCAGCCAACGCCTCGTCTTGTCTTCGCTCGTATCATTTTGTACAATATTTATGGCACATAATTTTAAAGTTATGGCAGGAAAAAAATAAGCGACAATAGAGAGCGAGAGAGAGATACAGGTTTTCTTTAAGCTGTGGCAGACATTAAGGCAACCTGTACAACAAAACGAGAGACGTAAAAAGTTATGTGATATTTAAGCGAGCTTATCATCAATGTTAATAATGAATTATTTCACTTTTCTTTTGGTATTGTACAGTGTCATGGTTTTCTTTTTTTTTTTAAGTTGTCTATGAAAAAATCCGCTTTATTTTTGGGTAATAAATTGTTGGGATTAATTAAAATCAAAAATTTAGAAGCTGTACAGACATGTCGTATGGTATTGCTGACAAGGGATCAAATGTTCAACTTCTAAAGTAGGCAGGTAGGAAAATATCATAGGGTTTGAGATCTCATGTCAATCGTCATATACCTAAGCCACTAAGTAGACTTGTTGTGGACTCATAGTTAAAGAATACCAACCATATTTTTTATAGGAAGCCAGTATCTTGTACAAACTTGCTAAACTTCTTTCATAGCACTCTTCTGCGGAGAGTTATGTCTGTTGTCACCTCTAAAATATTTCAATCGCGAGCACACAAAGGCCGGGCAATGATTCAGAGTGTTTCATCGATTCGTTATTTTCACAAGATGCCCTACATTCATCGTTTTCCACCACATCAATACGGTGCAGTAAGCGAGTTATTCTGTAATTACATGACTTTGGAGATCGCACCAGATGGCTTTTCCAATTTTGTGGAATAACTTCTTGATGAATAGGTACTGCTTAAACATTACGTACCGTACCAGAACAGATCTTGACTTACGTTCACACACATAAAAAAAAATCGATTTTTAGAAGTCGACAAATTTTATTTTGTAGAAGAACTCAAACGATAATGGATTCAGGTAATATTAAAATGGTAAACACCAAATTATTTCATATTAAACCCCAGTCAACTAGGCCTGCAGAAGTACAATAAATTCGACCTCTAATTTCAAAGTTCTTTGATATTGTGATGTGGCCCATTTATAAGTGGTGATTGTGAATCACTGAAGTTCCCGTAGTCTAGTAGGTGGAGGCCATGGTTCAAGCCCCACGTCAGACATCTCCCACAAAATGAAAATTAAAAAATATGTCTTTGGCGACTTCCTCTAAGCAGATTTCTTGCAAAAACTCAGAGAGAAAATAAAATACACTGCCAATGGCCATCCAAATTGGGATAGTCAGAAGTGTACTCGGCTTTTTTAAATCTAACAATTGATGGAGGTCGAAGACTTGCTAACACCGATAAAAATCAGACAGAATGGATGTCGTCATTCCACGGATTCCTTCACTATGAGTGTTGCCAAACCGATATATGATTCGGATTTCTAATTCCTAAAAATAGATAAGATGACCTGTCGTCTTCTCTACTTCCGCGTCATTACAGCTTACATAGACGTTGTTGTGAAGAATCCCAGTGTCATATTATTACTATGAGGTCCCTAAGATGAACTCAAATTTTGTTGTATTGAGAGGTAGATTCGTCTCAAGTGTGGATTTATCAACAGGGGTCAATATTCACTATTTTCTTTGAAAATTAGTGAAGTTTGTGTGACAACATTTGCTTGCTTCTCAACAGTGGAATGAGAATCTTACAATCGCAATATTAGCAAGTTTTTCAGCTTTGTTATTAGCATACTTGAGGGTGAATGTTAAATCACTCTGCACCTCCTCCCAAGACATATAATATTCTTGGACAATTCTGGATTCAAGATGTATGGAACAATCTGAGATTATTATTATGGTGGTGAATAGGTACCTTAATACTGCAACCATTCAGTTCATTGTATTCCCCCTTATAATTTATAGAACATTCCTATAATGTCTCTTTCAAGCCTATTGCCCTAACAAGCCTCAGGATGCTGCTCGATGTCAACAATGAAAATTCCCTGCCTAGCACTTGCTACACATCCAAGTGTTTCTTCTTCGGAATCTGCTTGTTGGACTCGAGCAACCACCATTCTGAATAAGTGTAAGCTGAGTCTTTAGATGTATGCCAAAATACTTGTTGAAAACCTCAGGTTATTACTTGATGGTCTGATGCACAACAATCTGAGCATACATATGCGACTTTTAAAATACTTGTATGATGTCAATGAATATTTGAATGTTGTTCGCTATGTAAGCCATTATTATAATAATTGAGTGCATGTATCGTGAATGAATACCCCCTACTATTCTTAACAATCTTGCTTAACACTGAACACTTTCAATTTTTCTGATTTTATAAAACAAAACAAATTCAATCAAGTTGAAGACGAAAAAGTTTAACGAATTGATTTATTGATGGATCATAGTTTCTTTATTTTAATTTATTTAATTGATTATTGTTTTTCTCCCCATTAGTTTATAATGTTAATATCTTGCATTATCGTGTTTAAATCAATCAAACGAGTTGCTTTCGATTTTTTTTTCTTTTGTGTATGTTTGGTAAACAAAAGAAAATTTCTTTCATTTAAAATGTTAAAATAATTAATTTATTCAATGTTGTCTATTTAATTAATTAATTAATTATATAGTATGAGTATCGATTAATAGTATATAAATACAATGTCTGGTTTTTATACGAAAAATTAATTTTCATTTCGAATGAATTTAAAACACAAACAAACTGAAAGCAAAAATTGTGTTTTAGTTGCTAATGTCTCTGTCTATCTTCACCTCTCTAATTTATTTAATTATTTTCTAGTTTGTTTTGATTTTTAAAAAGACAACAACGTTATAAGAAAAACCAGAAAAACAAAAATAACAGAAGAAAAAAATAAATAAAAATTACAATGTCTCAACCATTTTAAATTTCTATCAGTCAAGTTCAAGTTCGATGTCAGTTAAATAACTATGTAGGGGTAGGAGAGCTTATACGTATGTATGTACATTTGTAAGTGTGTTTCTGTCTATTGTCTATTTTTCTTTAAGTGGATTTATAGCAACTTACACTTGAACCTCGTCAGACGAACATAAAATACACAGCGAACGAATGTAATAAATTATTTAAGAAAAGAAGAATATGAAGTGAAATTTCGTAAACGTTAGGCGTCAGTATGAATTAGAAATGAAAATCTTTTGCTTATTTCCATGTAAAAACATACATACATTTTCTAGTGAAATTTCGTAAACATAGTCGTAAGTGTGAATTTGTAATGGAAAGCTTGAAAATCTTATTTTATTTCCAGGTAAACATACATTTTCTAGTTAAAAAGAAATGATATGAATAGCCATCAGCACAGTATCATACTTTTACTTTCGAAATTATAAAAACAAATTTCGTAAACATTTGTGCTTAACGCCGTTAACAAAGTCCTTGATGTATAGTCTCAATGCAATCAAATCAAAAGTAAATGAATCTGATTTATAGCAGATCTGTGCAGGCGCCACATGTAAAAATTAAAAATAAGTTTGATAATGAAAATTATGTAAAATATGATCAATTTAATCAATATAGTACATACGTCTAAGGCATTGCTAAAAATAACAAAAAAAAACCCCCATTTACCAACGATTTCGCATTATGGAAAGTTTATAAAAAAAAAGCTTTCTATTAATCAAGTGTTTCTCTTCTAGAAATAGGGGGTAAAAAAATTTTGCTGACTGCGACATACGGTTAGTTTACATAGAGAACACCATCCAAGTTGTATCTCAGATTGTTATGTATCACGCCATTAAGAAATAACCTGAGTGCACTTATTCAGAATAGTGGTTGTCTCAAGTCCAGCATGTAGATTCCTAAGGAGAAACACTAGGCTGCATAGCAAGTGCTAAGCAGGGAATTTTCATTGTTGACATCGAGCAGAATCCTGAAGTATATTACAGCAATAGGCTTGGAGCAGACATTATAATGGTGTCCTACAAGGTATGAGGGGGATACAACCATCCCGTTCGTAGTACGAAGGTATCTCTTCACCCCAATAATAATCTTTGATTGTTCCTTACATCTTTAACCTAAGGTTGTCCAAAAAAATATCGGATGTCTCTCCCTCAAGTATGCTAATAACAAAGCTGAAGCACTTGCGAATACCGTGATTGTAAGATTGTCATTCTTTGAAGTCATTGTCATTGCTGAAGTCGCTGTAGTCTAGTAGGCAGTGTGATGGCTTACTCGACGTAAGACCACGGTTCAAACAGACATCAAACATCAAAACGAAAAATATAAAAAAAATATTTCTGCGGTGACTTCCTCTCAGCAGATTTCTGGCAAAAACTCTAAGAGTAAATATAATTGCCATGAAAAGTTTCTCAAAAAATCTGTCGTTCGGAGTCGACTTTAAACTGTAGGTCCGCCACTTATAAAATTAACACTCACAACATACCTGGTGTGAGAAACTAGGTCCATAATTCTGACTGAAGGGTTGTAATGACCAAGTATGCATATATGTATGTATGTATGTATGTATGTATGTATGCATGTATGTATGTATGTGTGCAGAGACAACTTTACTCATTTCCAAAAAAAATATGCGATATTGAACCCTCTTTACGAATTCACACTTCAGACGAATCTAGTTCCAAGCATATGGCAATGATAAATTTTACCATATATTATCAATAATTAAAGAAAATGAATTTTACCATATATTATCAATAATTAAAGATAATTAAAGAAAACAGATTGATGATATCCTTAACATGGATTGTTGGTTGATACAACGGAATGCTTATATGGCTAAGACAACGAAATACAAGCCCAAAGATTTGAAAGCCTAGTAAGGCATAGAACGAAGAAAATAAACATGTCAAGTTTTTTTTTTTTTCTTCTGATAAACGCGAAGTATTGAAACTGACAACCTTTTTAGAATGTCATACGGCTAATAAGAAATACTACCCTGCAACCAAGCGCTGTATATATTTCTGAACCTATTCGGTATTTTTCTATCGTTAATATTATGGATTATGGAACTCATGGATTATCCATTAAGAAACGGACTATTTTGACTTATCGTTGCATATGATTACATTTTTCGCCAAGGATTCGAATCAGGCCCACCGGATAGATTCCTTAGTTACTTTTTACTTGATCAAGAACAGATGACACCTATGAACAGGTAGACGATAATGAACTAACTTTATTTCCATTATTTTTGGACATTTATGAAAAAAAAAAATTCATAACGAAGTATATAAAATAAATTGATTCCCCCTTTGGCATAACCTATATCTGGACAATTAGAGCCCGAATCACTACAATATTCTCCACAAAGACATGACCCTACTTTACGCGTAAGGTTTCAAAGCTTTGCAGAAAAGTTAAAGCCATGGCATACGAATATTGTAACTCTGAAGGAGGAAACTGGTTGTTTCAAATATAAATTTTGTTGAGAAAGCGACTGTTTTCTTTCATAGAAAAACTTTTAGAAAATAAAATTGATTTTTTTATTTAATTTTAAATCACTTTTAATTTTAACACAATTCATTTATTTGCTTTTTTTCTGATTTTTTTTTTTTCATTTACCTTGAAAATGATTTCCCTCTTATTGTGCATACGAGTACACACACATCACTTTCGTTGTAAATATTTTATAAAATTTAAATTTCATTTAAATTCAAATTAATTGAAATGTTTTCGTTTTTAATTTTAATTGTTAATAACGTCAAAAGAGAAACACGTTTGTTTTTTCTTTTTCTTTTTTTGTTTGCGTTAAACTACTTAATAAAAACGATATAAAAAAACACAGAAATTATTTAAAATTTTGCTGTTTTAATTAGCGCACACTGTAAACACATTGAGGAGTGAGTAAGTGAGTTCAACGACCAATTGAAAAATGAAAATAAAAGTAGTTTTTTTTACAAAAAAAAAACACAAGAATTAACAAAATAAACAACTTTTTAATGAGCAAAAACAAAAGCAAAAAAAAATTAAATAATCTGTTATAAAAACTTAAAGAAAAAAACATCATTAATTAACCCAAAAATTAAAATAAATTTAAAAAAAAAATACGGGTTTGAGTAGTTTTTTGTTTTATAGATCAAGAAATTGTAAAACTATTGGGGGTAGAGTATGCGAAGAACATTTACAATCAAAAGCACAAAAATAAGGCAGTTTTTCAAATTCATAACAACCTTGAAATATCATTCAATGTTGATGATGTTGCTCATCAGTCTACAAAATCTTTTGAATTAATTTTCTTGTCTTTGACGATTATTTTTAACATTTTAATACTGCTGCTACGGCCCAATGTTTATTTAGAATTTAAGTTTTTAGGCCAAGAAAGTCCCAAAGCAAACAAGCAAAAAAAAACCATGGCCTCTAACTCTTAAGAAGCTTAGAATTAAAAACAAGTATTTTTTCTCGTTTTTTTCTCTTAATTTTTGTGTTCCAAATTTAAATTTATGATCTGCTTAAACGTATACATTCAAAGAAGCGCACGATTTCTTGGAATAAACATTAAAAATTTAGTTCACAAATAATCTTTATTTATTTGTTAATTTATTTTAAGTTAATTTTATTTAACTGCCCACCTTGATGTTTTTTTTTATCAAAGTTTTGAAACAGAAGATTAGCAAAAATGATTTCATTCTTCCTGCGAATTTCATTATAAAAGTAATCAAAAAAAAACAGTGCCAAGAATATTTTTATAGACCAAATGACATTTTAATTGATGTGGATTTACGAGTATATGTATTTAGGCCTTCTGAGAGAGCTAAAAACTACAGTACCGTGGAAAAAGTGTAATAAAAACTACAATATTTGTGATACTGGATTAGCCATTAGTTTTTTAATAAAATTAGCTACGTTTGAGTCGATGAGTCATTTAGATCCCACACATAAGATAAAATTCGTAGCAGGAAGTAGCTGCCTTCTTAAATCAGAGCTTACACATAGCGAACCATTGTGATACAACATGCTGCAATGCATTAATAACATCACGGATCAAGCTGAATACGAGCCTAACGATTGAATTTAATCACATACGAGACGCCTAAGGTTGAGAGATACTCAAAAAAAAAAAAAAAAAATTTTAACAATTGGTAATCATTACACAAATTATAGAGGTGACCCAGTGTGTACTATTTCGCTGAAAGCTCCATAATTCAGAAGATAGGCAAAAATCAAGATTCTTCCTCAGTCCAGGATTTGTTACCGAATTTTAACCAACACGATGTCTGTCAGATGTAAAATGGATGGGTTAGCGTTCGGTAGGAATGTGCCTATGAAGCAATTTTCAGCTGCACATTTATCTTGGATATCTCTGTGACCAAAACCCATTAGGAACAAGTGGCTGTAGGTAACAATCTCATTTCAAACGACTAATTCAATTATGTGTGGAATCTGTATGACTGTTAACAGACCAAATCTATGCATTTTAGTGCAATAAACGTTCCCATTGGCGTTGTGGTAACTCTTCACTGTTTGATAGGTATTCATATTATATAGATAGGTTATCTAAATAAACTTGTCTGTTGCTGTTGCGCTGTCAAGTATTCTAACCGGTCTCGTGTCCATTTATTTCAATTGACTTTACAGTCCGGAAAACTTGTTCACTGTGAGGCAGTGCACCAAAATTTGTTTCTTTATAATACTTAATGATTTCCTGCAACGATCAGCATCTCATACAGAAAATTTGGCATTCCATTATCCATTAAAACAAGTCACTGTCTGATATGGACTAAGGGCACACTGGTGCAGAGAAAAAAAAGAAAACAATATCAAAGGCTAAGGCAAGGTTTCTTAGCAAAATCAATGAATGAATGAAACCCAATGAAAAACAAAATTGTAACGTAATCTCATTCCTGATCAGATTTTTTCTTATTATTGGACGATGTTTGGTGGAATTAAAAGAACTATTTGTAAAGACAATCAAGTGCGTAGAATCAATCATAGTTTATGGTTTCATAAGAAATCAAACATGGTTTGAGTTTAACTGAACCTCTAATGGTTGTTCAGCCTTGTAAGGCTTTTTTTGTCATTACAACCTTCAGTCAGGACTACGACCTAGCTTCTCTCATCACTTATGTTGTTGGTGTTAATTTGATCCGTAAATGGCGGGACATGTAGTTAAAAGGAGGTCGTCGCCGAAGAAGTATATTTTTTTAATATTTCGTTTTGATCGATATGTCTGACCTGGGGCTTCTCGTCGTCTAACACTACCTACTAGACTACTGTGACTTAGTTTTCTGACTTGCTGGCTTAATTGTCTTTCACTTTAGTCCGGATTAAGATTTTCCTTCACACACCACCTATGCTATGTGTTAATTTTATCCGTGACCTACAATTTAGCAGCGACTTCGGACGACAAATTTGTGAAATATTTCATGGTAAGTTTTCGAACATATCAACACATTTGCCAGCTAAAGTATCGAAACAACTTGAAAGAGTTTATATTCTGATTACTAACATCCAAGTAACTGAGAATATTTTGTCGCAATACTCTTGGACAGACTCCAAAGACTAACCAAAGCAAAAATATTTATTCTTATTAAAAATTGTGTCTCAAATAAATTCTTTACCTGCAAACCACTGTAAATATTCTAATCATTAGTGATTTTTTTTCTTTTTGGTTTTATCAAAAACGAACGATTCCTTTATTAATCTTCTACCCCTTAAAGCAAATAAATAAATTTACTACCACAATTGAATTTAAAACAAAACAATATTAATTGTTAACCTTTTTTTGGAAATATTTTCAGTTGTTTCCAAGGAACATTAATTTCTTAGCGGATGGTTTTCAACTGATTATGCAACAAGTATTCACTACAGAGAATACAGCACTCATCAATCAAAAAAATTCTATTCTTTTTGAATAAAAGGCAAACGCAACCAGGAATTGAGATTAGAATTTCACAGATCAAGAACTACTGAAAACCATCATTAAAAACATTATCAAAAAAGCATTTTTGAAAGATAAAAACTACAGAAAAACACAAGCAATATGCGGTTTTTAATATTCACATTTTTAGCGTTAGGTAAGTACCATCCAAATAAATTGAAAATGAAATTATTTTCCATTAATTAGCACGTATTTGCTTGCAGTTTTACATTTCGTATGCGGCCAATATCACTCATCCAGCGCTAGAGCTGGTGTTAATTTTGAAAATATTAATCCAGCCCATCAATCAGGCGGCGCATCGGCTCAATCGCAAAGCGAAAGTAGATCACGTCCGAGACGCATGTATGGCATGTGTCCGCCGAATTTTACACGTGTAGGCCAAGAATGTTTTACATATCCGCAGCAACACAGTAATTGGCTGGAAGCCCATTTCTTTTGCAAAGATAAAAATGCCCATCTAGCGGAACCCGACAAATATTCGGATCGTAAATTAAGAGAATTTTTAATGAAATATGAATCGGAAACGGGTGGTAAGTAAACTTTTTTGATAAACTGTATGGATATTGTTATACAAGTAATATTTTGTTATAATTTTTTTAGATAAGGATCCCATTTGGATTGGTGCCACCTACGATTATGTCAATAATATTTGGCTATGGGGTGTTACAGGTCGTAATGTATCCTATAATGCCTTTAGCAAGAAGTATTATGAGTAAGTATTAGTTTTTAAAGATATTTTTAAAAGATAACAATAAAAGCTGATGTCGAGTTCTGACTGACTTAGTTTGGTGACTTGATTTAGCAACAACCGTTCTGGATTTACGTTGCTTCACATTGCCAGTCACTATCTAATCAAATTCTGCATGACTAGGACTCAATATACATCTAATCTATGATTTCGGCTATTTCTTGTTGGTTAAAGCTCAAAATTTCTTTAAGTTTTCGAACAAATATAGTAGAAATCAAATGCCTGTCTAGTTTATGTAGCGTAAGCCTCCTAGGAGGCCTTAGTTAAATTACATGCAAGCTTAAACAGGTACTTTGACTATGCCTATATTCACCTTAATAACCAAATGAAGAGCTCATACGCTGTCTAAAGCCCACCTAAATTTGTAAAGACCAGGATATATTCAATCAATCAGTTTAGCCTAACTTTTTAGGCTAGATTTTGGAAAATTTGCAAATATAACCATTACAGCTCTTCACCAACAGCAACAATTTCCAAAGGCTTAACAGATAATAAAAAAATATGCCATTACGAACATATTCGAAAAATGTTAGACTTCATCGAAAAGGGAAACTTTTTAAGCAAAATTACCGTGGTCATGTACTGAATTGATATTTCGAAATAAAATTTCGAACATTTACAAAATATGTTATTAGTTCTCGATACCGTCAAATGACGAACTAAAATAAATTAAATATTTTGGAAAAAATAGTCAGGATTGAAAGCAATGAATTCTACACGAAATTCGAAAATATGGAACAATGTTCGAAACATGTTCGAAAAAAGGAAATTTTGAATTAAAAGATTTTTTTATTATCAAAAATCAGGGTTACACTGTTATACTCAGATTCGAAAAGTTGTAATTTTTTTAAATTGTTAGAAGATTTTAATACAGAAAATTCGAATGCATTCGAATTTTCAAATAGTTTGCCTTTTAGCTTGGAATCTAAAATGGAAAAAGTTTCATTATTAGAAAATTTATTATTTTTCCTTTTGGCTGTTCTGGCAGTCTAGTGAATAGTGTGCTATACTATTACGGTGAGGGTTGTGGATTCGATTCCTACCAGAGACTCTAGTCTGTTGCACTACACCGAGCATATGGTCGAAGTTACTTAGCTTGTAAATAATTAAATATAATTTGTAATTGTATGGTAATTAATAAACATAAATAAATAAATATTTTTACCTTCCTAGACATAATCCAAATATGGGCAATCAATGTGCAGTTTATGATCCTCAATTGAGATACAGGTAAGTAAAATTTAGTTAAAAGAAAGAAATGTTTTGATTTAACAAAAATTCTTAACAAATAAATGTAAAATAATTTATTGACATTGAAAAGAAAAACGGCTAGTAATGGTCTTAAAGTATTAGAATATACCCGAACAAATTGAATTGCATTCGTATTCTGAATTAAGTGTCATCTAATCGGAATAAATTAGAGTCTAAACAAAATTGTATGAAAAAAATATTGGGTGTATTGCTTTAAAAAGCGGGATTTGTGAGTACAATTCAAAATATTAGACTAAGTTAATTATGAATTTATCACATCGGTCAAATATGAATCTGAGCCATAAGACCAGGTCCTTTTCTTCTGATGCCAAGAACAATTCTAAATACACTCGTCTGAAGTGAAGCGTAGTCCAGTGAGAGATTTCTGCATTGATCGGAACAAATGGTAATCAAATGGTTCATAAATTTTATTTAGAGTGAAACAAAACTTATCCACCACAATTAAATAAGAAATTCTAAACACTTGAAAACAGATGTGCACGATGGCAAACATGTCTCTAATTAAACTGGTCGGTTTCTCCCGAAGCTCGAGGTGGATTAAACCCACAATTAACGGATCATAACAAAGGGGCTTACTGGTTAACACAAAGGACCATATGGGCCATCTAGTGGACTATCCGTAAACCTAACCAAACCTAAGATAATGGAAATGTGTTTCATCGGAGACGATAAGTTTTTTTTTTCTTTTTTTTTTCATCACTGTGCTCTGTTATCCACTGAACGAATGGCCGGCACTTGTCATAGTCTGCTGATTTAAGATTCTGAGCAAGCGGTATTTTTTACAAATGAAGATAGAGGGAGGTGTCTAGCCAAAATTCAATGCAGAGTGCTTTGTGAAATTTGATGTTTTTGATAATGATGCAGACTGGATGTTTTCGAGTTTTTGGCAACACTCTCGTTTATAGCAGCAATGTTTTTAAAAGATCCACCGATACGCTGACGCAAGGAGTCTTACTATTCTCAACCGATCAGTACAGGGGCTGCATTCACCTGTGGCATCACAACGGGGCGCTATGCGTGCTCAAGTGAGCTTTTTGGTAAATTAGAGCTACCACGCTAACCTAACCTAACCTAGTTTCTTTCAATCTTCTGTCTACCCTTCGAATGGTTGGCTTTGCGTGGACTTTCTAGACATGAAAGTTCTTAGAAGTTTGCAAGGATTTTCAGCACAACTTTCCAATTTTTTTTTATAATAATTTTTCATAATTTTAACGTCCTATTCTGTCGCAAAGCATAGGAGTCCCATTTCTAGCAATCGGAATAAACATGAAACTTGAACCCAAATGATAAATGACATTAAATTTCAAAAGTGCACTCTTACGAAAACACCCTTTATTAAAACATATTTTGCATATTCAATAAATACAATAATACGTTAAGCAATACGTGATAGATGTCAACGTTGTTGATGATAATACAATATTTAATTTACATTTAAGGTGTAGTTCTAACTAATTGACAGCGATTTAAAAAACATTAATAACAATTCTATTATTTACAACAAAAAGAAAAAAAAGACAAACGGGGAAAACAGTTTAACGAGACAATTATTACATGTTAATGCCATAAATCATTCTATTTATTACGGGCATTAAAACAAATTATTGTAAATTTGTGAAAAATAATAAAAAAAAAATTATTTTGCATTTACTGTTAACATTGCGAGTACATTGCAAACGCAATTAAATAATAAGCCAAAATAACAGGAATACAACAATAATTAATTTATTTATTTTATTTTATTGCAATATTTTCCTACTTATTTCGTAATCGTTATTATTAAGATGGTCATCACGTACTTGCGTGGATAAACATCGTTTCATTTGCCAACACAAAATGCCTAAGGTTAGTGAAAACAATCGTCATAAGGTGTATCATCGCTGGAATGCAACTTATCCCAATCAGTTTGCCAATGAAGTCATCTTGGAAGTCATCGATCGTAAGGGCAGAGGAAGGTAAGTTAATTAAACTCATTTTTTATAACCACTTTAGTAGTTAGTTTATAACGTGTTAACATGTCGTGCCTTACTTTGATTTTTTTTTTATTATTTTCCTCTTTTGAATTTGAATTTATTTTAAATGTCACCATTTTAGTGGTTTTAACAATTGGACAGAGAAACTTAGAGGCAAAACGTGTAAAACGTGGCCTATTGGAATAATTTGTAAATTATTTTTATTGTTTTGTAAATTTCCACAAGAAATTATTGCACTTATGGCACAGCCAATAATACAATTGTATGTAATACAGACAAAGATGTTGTTAATTCAACGAAAGGTGTAGTAAAAAGATATCCATTTTTTTATATAAAAATTAAATCCTTATTTAATCAAGTCACAGAAATCCCATTCAGATCAATTATTTACAGTTTTGACAGAATTTTATAGGCAAGTACTTTAAGCATCTTGTTCCTAAACAAGTCTGGGACAATCAATCTTTCCCTTAAAATTATTCGGTCTAATAACCCCATCAAGTTATCTGAATTCTAGGCGACTTCTTACTGATTAGTATGCCCTGATATTTTCCTGGTCTAATATAATACATCTCTACCTCATTGTCTACCGCCTGCTGGCTGTTGTTGTTAAGCAATGAGGATCAGTGAGTCCCATACATCGGACGTCTTTTTTGTATCTAGCCTTGTGGTTCCAAATAACTTCTGAGCAACACTTAGCTCTTAAGCACTACAAAACACTAAGAAGTAAGGTGAACGCAATGATTTTCAGTATTTTATCGACATTTTCCACATTTTCAATGCCACAGCATTTGCCACGCAAAATTATTGGAAAAAACTGGTTTTAAGCAAGGCTTGTTCAATTATCAGGTCTTTCCTGAAAATGTATCCGAAGAAGTATAATATCAGACCAACAGTGACCTATTGCGCCATTGTCGGGATAAACAGAACCAATCTGAAAACAATTCAAATGGAGTTGGACAAAATACAGAGACTAGTGTACGTTGGTATAATAGGGACTATGAAAATTGATTATACGATGACCCAATGGTTCTGAAAGCTCTGTTGGATTTAAGTCCACTGCTGAGCTGGTAGTGAAGACCTGACATTTGGAGACTATGGTTAGGATATTGGAACCCTATGATATTGTTAAATATTTTGTAACGAGACAGGCCATTTTGTGATATCAGGATAGGTCAAGAACGAAAGTTTTTGGTCCCAAAATGAAATATGCCAAACCCATAGAGAAACTTGCGGGTTTTTCCAAACGGAAGCTTACGCCATTGAAAGATGTACACAATTCAACTTGGAGAGAAGATACAAGGAATAGGACATAGCAATACTATCTACTATCGAATCAGGTAGGGAAAATTTGGTCTTCTGTGGGAATTCACACCATATGAGCTTCCGAAAAAGGAAGTTTACACGCCACAGATCCAGCCAAAAACTTTTGAAATGAGCACAGATGGCTGGAAAGGTACACTCAGCGAAAATAATGATAAAGACAGCCAAAGACTTTTTAAACCGAATGGGTTTAAGGCAAAACAAGTGAAAAGACACACTCAGCGAAAAAATTATAAAGACAGCGAAAAACTTTACAAACCAAACGGGTTTAAGGCAAATCAGATGTAGCAATCATACTCAAAACAAGTGGAAATGAGGTTTTACGGTACTGACCTTGTCTACGCAGCAAGTTAAGGTAAAACTGTGCTCCACATATCTCGATTTCTTAGACATATTTAAACCTTACGGGTACAGATGTTCACAAAATTATCAAATAAGATTTCTTTAATACTAAATGACTGACATCGAATAGCGGATTACAAAAACCATCTGGTGGTTAATTAAGAATTACATTTTCCCCACCCATGTAGTATTAATAAAATTAAAAATATTGACAAGTTTAAATATGTATAAAACAAATACACACAGTTAATTAAAATTTTCTATTATATTCTGCACTTTATTAGAGTAGTTTTACAGTTATTTAAGCGCATAATGTTCAACACGATAAATCTCACTTAAAGGATTCAACACCTGCTGAAGAGATATTCAAGACTCAAAAACCAAACCTGTCTTTAAGTCAGCAATAAATACTGACTTTAATTATTCATCTTGAGTTGATTCCGAAATATCTTTTTCCTTTTCATTTTGTTGCAATTCTGATTTTTTACTCTCTTCAGTTTCCAAATACTGATCCCATTTGTTAAGACGTTTTTTGATTTCCTCTTCGGATTCCTCAATTCTGTGAATATATAGAGTTTGTTTGATACAAAGACAAAGAAATTTTGTATGTGGGTAGTAAAACTACTCACTTGTATTTCGTTTTGCCATCCCAATGTTCGGCGGTTAATTGTCGTTTACCAAAAAAGCGTCCCTGCATCATTTGTATAATCAAGTCGGCTTCTTCCGGCGAGGACATATTTATCTGGGCAACACCCTCAGAATGACGCTAAAATGATGGTGTATGTTTATATTAATATCGACTGTAAGCACAAGGTCATACATACATCATATATCACCACTTTCCTTACTGTGCCACATTTACTGCACTCTTCTCTCAAGTCATTTTGATAATCTAAAATCAATTGTACTTCCTTTTCGAATATATCAGGATGAAATAGATTTTTAATTATAACCGTTCGTTCATGTTTTGACCGTTCTCCTCTCATTTTTTCCGGACGCCAATCGAAAAGTCTGCAAAATATTTTAATTCCATTAATACTTGCATTGTGGTATTGTGGGGTAATGTGTTATGCTTACTTTTCCTTTATTTTAGCCAGTTTCTCTTTGTCCTTCTTTTTTCTTTTCGGTTTTAAAGCGGGATTATATTCACCTCTCATTTGGAATTGGGCTGGTTGTACTCGTAGTTTATGACCTCTTAGCTCATATTCGTCTAGGATTTTCAAAGCCAAGTCTACAGATTCAACCTTAAAAATTATTTTTTTTAGGTTTTTTAATAAATTTTTGAATATTTTTTTGTGAACAGAAAAAAAACTTAAAAAATGTGCGGATGATGTGAATGGAAAGAAAGCGTAATGTGAGGTAGAAGCTATTATAGATTAGATAAGATGCTGATCTCGACAGTTAGGTTTGATTATTTTTGTTACGGTTACCACTCAAGGAGGGCCCATCCTAATGTAGTGAATTATGCTGGAATTAAGCAAATATGTTGCAAATTTCGATCAAGTTCTATTGAAGACTTATGCTGAAGAACATAATGCATACAGCTATCCAAACGACCACGAATAGGATATGTTCTCTGAGGAAAATGTTGGATGTTTAAGAAGCAAGACCTTTATTACATCGAACATCAGCTTAAATTCTTATGGCCACATTATCAAAAACATTTGATACCACATTACCCAGAGTTATAAATGACACATCATTAATGCCAAGAGTAAAAACCGAAACTATTGAAAAGGGCGAGCATTAAATCGATTCTATTCAAATGTACTCAGTACTATGATCCATTGATCTATTCTACTCTCCTCTAACTTTATAGGATCTCTTCCCAGCCTATTGCCATCATGTCATATTTCAGGATGCTGCAGGGTGTCAACAATGACAGCTACGTGACTAGCACCTGATATGAATCAATGTGTTTCGATTCTCATTGCCGTTGAATCTACAAGTTGGGCACAAACCAAGTTCCATTCTGATTAAGTGTACCCTGGGTTTAGAGTGCCCTGTCAAAAGGCCAGTTACCAACCTCAAGTTATATTTGGATAATCTGATGCACTTCTTATTGCAGTTCCCCAACAAAAGTTTGATTGCCTCAAACCCATTTGATTTGAGAAGAAGTCTTAGCCTCTCTGTATATTCCATTTCATTGAGCATAGCCTTCCAAACATCCACACTCACTCTATAAAAGTGAGCTTTGAGAGGCGTCTTCTCCTCGCAAGTTCGTCTGCTTGCTCACAGCTGAGAAATTACACATGACCTGTGCCCCAGCAGAAGGAAACTTTATTTTTCCTACTTAACAAAACGAGCTTAGTTGGGTAGAAAATTTTATATTTCTGTCATGTGACTGGTACTGCTAACGCGTACAAAGGAGAATTCTTCAACACCAATTTTCACATACACTGATATGCGACCCTATTTTGCCAATAAATTGTCTTTGTTTTATCGACGTAGACAAGTGACTTTACATAACCGCAAAGAAACTAAAAAATGAAGCTAAACCGCTAGTAATTGTACCATTACGTAAAATTACTCTTCGATCAAAAGTTTCTTTGGGAAAATCGATCAAAAATTATAGAGCTTGCAGTGTGGCATGTGGCTTCGGTCTGTTGGAAGTACATGCCAGCAAGATTAATGCCCAACAATTAGTGATTCATCGTTTTTGGTGCCTTATTGACCAATGGCTCTACCACATCATAAAGCACACCAACAATAACTTTATATGGAAGTATGTAATGGGACCCACATTATCAGTAAGGGTGAACGTAATCCGTAAACGATCTTTTGTTATTCGAATTAGTCGCTCTAAAGAACGATTATGTACGTCATAACATGCACGAAGTGCCTTTGCTTTTAAGAACTCCAAATGAATTTGCGTTTCTCTCCCATTTTCACTTTTTTGTCTTTTCTTTGTAAGGATAATTACACTCCAGTTATTTTGTTCTACTATATCATATTTAAGTTCAATGAATCTGAATCAAATACTCCGTATTACATGCATAATTTTCTTATTATTCCGTTTCTCTTTTTTTACACTGAAAACTAAAAACATTACAAGTCACTTTCTCTTTGCTCTAGGCATACCATATTTTCACTCATTTTAAGGTAATTTATCATTAATGTCTTAACTTTTTTTTCTTTATCTGTCTCTCTCTCTTTCTTTCACTCTCACTCTCTATCACAGAATGGGCAGTTATAGTTTAAAATTGCCCTTAAAAACTCCATTAAATAAAATATTTTTTTAAATAAAGTTTATTACAGTTAAAACCCCTTTTTCTATTTTTGAGTACATTCTGGTTGGAGAGGATGATAAACTCCCGAATTTTTAAAAGATTTTTTCTAAATGTTATTGCTTTATGAACCTCCCACCCTATCCTCTACCCGTTAATTAACTACACACTCAATTCCACAATTGCAAATTTTGATAATATTTCTTATTGTACTGTTACTTGCCGAAATTGATTTTGAATTCGTTTTGTTTGTCTCATTTACAGATACAATCGCCGTGTTATAGCTGAAGGCAGCAACGAAGAAATGATTGTTCCTACCAGACCTCGTAATCGCCAAAATGCTCGTCGTCGTCCACGTCCCACATCAGCTAGTTTACCTAGTGAAAACGATGTAAATTTCCAAAATCAACCTCAACCGAGTGCCCACCCTAATGAAATACAACAGCATTACAATCCTACGTTACATCCTAGATTCCGCAGCACCACCGAATTAAGCCAGTTGTCCTCTACCAATAACCACGATAATGAAATTGCAGCGCCTACCCAACAAGTGATTACGCCCGTGCCCGATCATATGGAAAGAAAGGTCAACAAGTCGCGAAAACGTACTCAGCTTGATCGCAAATTGGAGAGACAACGTGAAAAGGAATTGAGACGCTTGCAGCGCAAGAAGGAGAGGCAAGAGAAAATAAGACGCGAAAAAGAGGAACGTCTAAAAAAACAGCGCCTTGAAAGAGAACAACAGAAACGTAGAATGAAAGAGGAAAAGCAAAGACTTAGAGCCGAACAGCAAAGACAATTAGAGGAGTTGCGTCAAAAGGAAAATGATGAGGCTGTCGACAGACAACAGCGAGAGCGTCAACATCAAGTGGATAGACAGCAAATTCACCAACAGGAAATCGAGAATTTGAGAAGACAAAAGGAAGCCGATGAAAAGAAGCATTTAGAAGATCAGGAAGAGGAAAGCAGAAGACAGGCCTATTTGCAAAAACTTAAAGATCAAGAAGAACAGGAACGCAATCGCCGTGAAGAAATGCGCAATTTGGAGAGAGAAAGGCAATTGGCTGAAGAACACAGACTCAAAGAAGAGCGTCGTGTATTGGAAGAAAGAAAACGCAAGGAGTACGAGGAGAAAATCAAGCAGGCTGAAAACGAACGTGCTAGACAATTGGCTGAGGAACAAGAACGCAAAAGATTAATGGACGAAGAAAACAGACGACGTCTTGAGGAAGAGGAAAAACAAAGACAAATTGAACTTAAACAGCAGCTCGAAGAGGAAGAAGCTCGCTTAAAATTACAGCGTTTGGAAGAAGAGAAAATTGCCGAAGAAAAAGAACTGGAACGCTTAAAGGAAGAGCAAAGAAAACGCGCTGAAATCCAACGTAAACGTGAAGAAGAAATTCAACGCTTGGAACACGAAAAAAGACGTGTGGAAGAGGAAGAGGAACGCATTAAAGAAGAATTGGAAGAAGCCGAACGCCAGGCTAAATTACAACGTGAGGAACAAATTAGAAGAGCCGAAGAAGAGGCAAGAATCAAAGAAGAGGAAAGAAAACGAGCCGAAGAACAGGAGGAACGTGAACGACAAGAAAAATTGAGACAAGCGAAAATGATCGAAGAAGCCAGAAAGGAGGAAAGCAAAGATAATACGGCAACGAATTTGAAAAATCGTTTAGAATCGCTATCACCCGAGTTGCGTAAGGCATTTTTGGAGGCGCGTAAACAAAGAAAACGAGAAAAACTCTTAAAGAAAAAAATGTTGGAGCAGCAACAACAAGCAGAAACGACGAATAACGAAGCTTAAATAGTAGATATTATATAAACTATCACTCTATATATCTTTCATTCTCTCTCTGTATCTGTCTCTTTCTCATTCTCTCATCCTAATGACAAACAAATTGTCACTAAAAGTAAACTCTCTTTAAAATCAAACAATATTAAAGAGAGAGACGTTTTTAAATTAAAAAATAAAATTTTTTACAAAACAAATCTACAAAATAAGATCTTACGAAGTGAATATGAAACAATTAAACAAAAAAAGAAAACTTTATTATTATTATACACGTACGTACACGTATATATTATACTCATTGTTTTAAAAGATTTTTAAGAGAAGAATTCTTTGTTTTTTTTTAATTTCTTTTTTTTTATGCACTAGTATTAACAATAAAAAAAAACTTAATAAATAAAAAAAAAACAAATTTATTAAACACAACAAGAATTATATGAGGAAAATAAAAAACAATTCTAGCACTTAAAATTTTTGATAAAAAAAAATAAAAGGGAAATAAAAGCCAACCAATTTACAAATAAAAATTACAACAAAAAAGAAAAAAGAAAACAATCAAAATCCAAATGCCAAAATGTGTAAAAAAAATATTGAAGACAGAAAGAAAATTTAGCATTACCACTCCTTTTAAACTGTAAATATATGCATATCCTTAAAGTAATTTCCCCTATATATTGTTGTTATTACACTGTACGATGATCACACTTTAAAAAATACATCTGTAAGCTACTCTGGCTAGAAACACTATCCATCCATCCGTATATATTAAAAATCTTCTATCATGCTATAGAAAATATAAAAAAGATATGCAAAATAAAGTTCATGAGTTCTGGCGAAACTTGAAAGGAAATACGAATGAACGGAATTCATACTTTAAAGGAAATTTAAATATTTCCCAATTTGTTCTAAAACAACACTACAATAGTCGCCGTAGTTCGAAGATCAGTATATTGGCGAAGCTTCTGAGATTTTAAACATCGGTCCAGGCATTTTGAAGAAAAGAAAATAAAATATTTTCTTACTCGACCTCTTTTTAATAATCTTTTGCTATAAAAATGCTTCGCAAATTTGACGTTCACGTTAAACTGTGTGTTTCGCACACTAGTGTTTAATGTTAAGGCACTCAACATAGTTGGCGTGGGAAGCAAGATTGTAATCCTGACTAAAGGGTAGTAATGGCCACTATTGCGTATGTAGTATGTCCGTAATGCCACAATTGACAATTTGTTGGACATGCTTTAAGCTTAAGGAGTCTTTACAAGTCTTTTTTGTATTGATTTTTACCAGCTTAAGCCATTAATTCGTTGCAATTATCCATGTTAACACTGTTTAGCACATCTTTGGTGATACAAAGATATGTATACACAATATAAAACGTCGCAATTATGTCTACTCAAACAAGCGAAAACCGCCAGGTTACAGCACTTTAAAAATTATAATCTGGAAGCCTCAAGGCAGTTAGGCCCTTAGGACGACCTTCTCACAAACACCGATTTGAAATAGATACAACTGAATTACTTCAAGAAAAGTAAATAGTAGCAAGCACCAGATCAAGTATATTAGAAAACATTTGTTCAAGTAAAAACAATAATTTAAGAAAAAAATGTACAAAAGATTTAAAAACATTTTCTGGATATAACCTATTTAATTAGAAATACTATTAAAAAATTGTTAAATAACCATAGCACCACTGACTAACAATCAATCAAATTTCCTTTGAAAAATCGAATTTCTATAAGCACAACTAATATAGAAAACGGAGCGAATAGTTTTTCTGGCCAGTGGATATAATTGGAATTAAAGTGAATGCATTCTATATAGAAATACTTAGTGGTCTAAAATCTCTCCTGAGTAAGCCTTTGCTATAGGTGAACTAAATTCAAAGTATAACCTACTTAGAGCAGCAGTCTTACATGCCGTAAAATTGTTTCCAATTAAAAAATATTTCTTCAAATTGTTGCAGTTAAAAAGAACGAAAAGCACAATTATTCCTAAAATAACCAAAATTACATAATAAAAGAATTCAAATAAAGTTATAGCATACAAAATAATAATAATTATAATAAAAACTACTTATAAATAAAATAAAACTAACAAAAAAAAACGAATATTAAACCTGTAACACTAACTAAACTTAAGTTTTTTTTTAAACGTCTTGAAAAAAAACCTTAAAGTAGCCATATATACATAAAAAAATATTTTATAAATTTACACTTAAAAAAAGCACAACAAACAAAAAAAATTAAAATACTTTTAATTTTATAATGCAATTGCGATCTTAACCGACACGACCCCATTTAGCACTATACCACAGCCTAATATTTTTTATTTAATTTTTTTGTATTTTTTTATATTGTTTTTCTAATTTAAAATGAAAAAGAGATAGAAACAAAAAAAACCAAGTTACTGTTAAACTTTAAGCTTTAAATATTTTAAATAGGTATTTGTATGATTGTGTGTTAAATTTTTTTAATTACCTCAAAATGTAAGTTATTTTATATTTTTTTTTATATTGTATTGTATAATTATTAGTCTTTTTGTTTTTAAAACGATAAACTCTACTATATATTTTGGCCTTTAAAAGTAAAGAAATAATGTTTAAAAAATCTACGAAATTTTAAAAAATCTGTATTAAAACAAAAACAATTAATTATTAATATATAAAATAATCTAAATAAGAAAACAAAAACAAAAAAAAAATATAAATAAAAATATAAAAAAAGAAATCTACACTAACTTTAAAAATAATAATAATAATATCGAAATAGTCAAAATAAATTTAAACTTTAAGTACTACGATTAAGAATCATAAAGAAAACAAAATCAATAAAAGCAAAAATTAAAAAAATAAAATAAATTCGAAAGTAATTTTATTTTTAACGACGTTATGGATGTTATTAATTTACATTCCAAGTTAATCTGAATTTTAATTCGTCATTTATTTTTTATTATCAAAATCATATCATACATATATAATTGATCATTACAACCCTTCAGTAAGGATTACGACCTAGCTTCTCAAAAACTAAAATAACTTGTCTTAAATAAAAATTCATTAAGACTCTCACTTGCAACCTGATGTTATACGAATTGATAATTAGCCACACGATTGAAAAGTATATTGGGATATAAGAACAGCGTCATTTACATAATTGGTCATTACAACCCTTCAGTCAGGATTACAGCCTAGCTTCTCAAATCGACAGTTTAAAGTCGACTCCGAAGGACAGATTTTTGAGAAACTTTTCATGGCAATTTTATTTACTCTCACACTTTTTGCCAGAACTCTGCTTAGAGTTAGTAGTCGCCCAAGAAATAGTTTTTCATATTTCGCTTTGATGTCTGACATGGGGTTTGAACGGTGGCCTTACGCCTAATAAGCCAACATAATACCTACTAGACTACGGCGACTGAACAGCGTCATTTAGCGTCATTAACTTCATGATTGGAAAAATTCTAAAAGGACGCTTTTAGAGTTTGTGAGTAAAGTTAACAACTAAAAAATTATTCAATAATAATTGTGTTAATTTTTGGGTATTGTGAAAAGGTTAAGCTTCATATACTCATAAAGCATACGTTATTTCTTTTGCTATTATAAGAGCGTTAAGCTTCTTTGTACACGTAGTATGTGTTGTTACTACTACTTTTGTTGCATCATCAACAAAAAAAGCCTAAAAATTGGTTCCAACAAAAAACATTGAAACACTGATTGCGTCTTATAAATTAAAAATTTTACATCCTATATATATTCTCTCTGATACACAGCTCTGAAAATAATCACATCGTCTGTCCGAAGCACGAAATTTCAAGAGACATTCATTAATACAGGGCTTGTGCACAGTCAGTTCTGGAAGACCACAATATGAAATACAAAAAAGGCAGCAGCCCTGGCGCTGTACTAGTACAATCAACGAATATCTAGTCTCGGCTGGCGAATATCTAAGGCTCGGTACTTGCGCCACTACCATGGAATATTAAGTACAATAAAATACTTGGATCAAATTAATACACACAACATAAGTGGTGAGAGAAGCGAGATCGTAATCCTGACTAAAAGCTTGTAATGACCAATTATGTATGTAAAGTATTTTGGCAACTATCACCGAACGGGTCTACAATTAGAGGCAGGCACAGAGATAGAAGAGACAACGAACACAGCACTTCGAATACTTTAAGTATGGCTTAATAAGATTTGCTGCACATAAGACAGAGGTCAGTATCGAAAAATGTTGAAAAAATGGAGCTGACTGCTGGGGTGACACTAATATAGAAACGAAAAGGGTCATAAAAGATTTGATTCTGACAGATTGAACTTCAAGAATCACGTGAAATTTATCAGCAAAAATTCACTTGTGACTCACGGGACACTGGCGAAGCAAAAGACAAATATTGGTGAACAAATCCTTGAAAAGGAAAATAATATTTATATCATAACGCCAAAAATAGTATATCACAGCCCAATATTGTCAGAAGTACTCTCCATGAAGACGACAATGAGCCAACTGTCCTCAGTGTATCGCCAAAGGACGATTAGGTTGATAAGTGATTACAGGTCAATATCTGATAAAGCAAAAGCAATGCCGACGGACAAATTGGCAGATGAAATGACACGGATATACTTCTAGCATCTAGACTCACAATGGCAAGACACTAAAGTGTTCACCTTCCATTTATCACCAATATAACCTCTATAAGGCAAACAAAAACTGCCAGCTGTACTTCTACGTAACCTAGTTTATGATTGCTTCAGAAAATACCTGTTCAGATTTCGACATTACAGATTAACTACATGCCGAAACTGTAGATGTGAAAAAGATTTAAAACTAACCAGCCCTCCACCAAGTAATATCTAATCTGACGGTTCATAGCAAAAAAAAAAAAAATAAACTGAAATCAGTTTCTCTACTAAGTTTTTGCATAAGTTTGCAAATAAATAAATTTAAATAAAGTTATCGACTTCATATTAACAGAATTATATTTCATATTTCATAGAACTTCTTAATCGTATCGCCAAATATTTATAATAAAGCAGAAAAAGTTGTTGTCATGTTATGGAAAAATGTATGTAACTTTATAAGGATGTACTGTGCAATGCGTGCATGTAAATATGTATATGTATGTATGATTAGAAAGAAATAAATTTCTTCACTTACCTTTATATAATCACATAAACCGTCACCCTTTATTTGACCATCTGCTTCGGTGTAAAGTTTTATTTTATATTTTTGTGTTTGTGGATCGCGCATAATCATGCCACATTTGCCCATAACTTCGGCAAATTCATCCAGTGTAATGTCTAAAGGTAAATTCGATACGTAAACCTTAGTATTATGGACCGGATCAATTTCAAACCATTCTAAAATAATAAAAGAAAAGTATTTAAATATTAATACTGCTTCAAGTGGCATACAAATCAAATAAAACTTACTTGGTGGCTCTTGTTGACCCTTACGTTTAAGACCCTGCTTGTTGAGATCGTTAGCTGCTTCTTCATTGGCTTTGGCTTCTGCTACCATTTCGGCTAATTCTTTTTCTTTTTCCACAGCCAAAGCAAGTTCTTGTTTTTCTTTTTCCTTTTCACTCGCACTGGTATTGTCTATGAAGCCATAACTCATTTGATATCTGGCCATGAAATCATCATCGATTTTAGGAAACCAGGCACTTTTCTCTTCATCCCAAAAGAAAACAGTGCCATCTTTATCCGTATAAGTGCGTTGGCCTTCATCATCGATCTCATATACAATTTCTTTTGGATTAATCTCTTCGGCAATCGTGTTTGGCTTTACTTTGGCCACCCACTCATTTTTCTCACTGTCCCATTTGTAATGTTCAGTTTCGATTACTTGTGTCTGTTTCGGTATCCATTTTTGGGTCTCCTTGCACCATTTATAGTGTTCATTTTCATAAGGATTTGCTGAGGTATTTGAGTTATCATGTGGTATCCAATTATTTGCTTTGGTACACCATTTATATTTATAATTTGTTTTTGGATCTGTATATATGGCTGTACCATCTGCCGTGTAGGTAACATGTTCAGCATATTGGCTTTCAGAGGGAGTATCTTTTTCTTCTCTATCAGAGTCGTTAGCTGAGCATTTGGGTTTTGTATCGTCCACGCTATTATCGGTACATTTTTTTGCATCTGTAGTTTCTTTAAGACTAGAATTATCATTTTGTGCATCTTCTCTTTCGTTTGCTGTTTGTGGTGTAGTTTCATGAGTCTCAAGTTCAATTTCTTGGTTTCCTAAACATGTTTTTGTTTCATTTACTGTTTGTGGCGTAGTTTCTAGAGTCTCAGGTTCAATTGCTTGTTTTTCTAAACACGTTTTTGTTTCATTTACTGTTTGTAGCGTAGTTTCATGAGTCTCAAGTTCAATTTCTTGGTTTCCTAAACATGTTTTTGTTTCATTTACTGTTTGTAGCGTAGTTTCTTGAGTCTCAGGTTCAATTGCTTGTTTTTCTAAACATGTTTTTGTTTCATTTACTGTTTGTGGCGTAGTTTCTTGAGTCTCAGGTTCAATTACTTGTTTTTCTAAAAATGTTTTTGTTTCATTTACTGTTTGTGGCGTAGTTTCATGAGTCTCAAGTTCAATTTCTTGGTTTCCTAAACAGGTTTTTGTTTCATTTACTTTTTGTCGCGTAGTTTCTTGAGTCTCAGGTTCAATTGCTTGTTTTTCTAAACATGTTTCATCGTTAGTTTCATTATCATTTTGCAGAGAACTCGAGGATATTTGTTGGCTATCAGATGTATCAGCTTGGTCTTGAATATCCTCTTTAATCTTTAGTAGCTCTTCATTAGTTTCATTTGAAATTTCTGGTTTTTCTGTAGTTTCTAAGTTCTCCGCTGATATTTCACTCATTTTTATATACAAGATCTGCAAAGAGAATAAAATCGAAAGGAAATGGTTAGTGGACTGACTATAGACTAATAAAATGCATTTAGTTTAGCATTTATTTCAGCGATTAAAGCTTTCTTTTACTGAAATGTTATGTTGCATACGACATGTATCGTCCCCATTATGTGCATTGCTTTACTCGAATAAGACGAACTAACCGTGAGTACAATACTAGATTGTTGAATATTTTCAGGAACCGCTTTAATCAGAAAATTCAATAAAATTTATAAAGATGCAGTTTTTGGAGCTAGTGGGTTGGGTTGCAAGTGAATCAAGGATTCCAAAACAGGTTTCCTTACGGTCGGGTGTTGCTTAAGACCGAAGATATAAATCTATTTATATAAATCGAGCAAAATCAGATGCAAAATGGACCTAGTGGATCAAGTGGACCTAGTGGAGCAAGTGGACTGGATAGCCGTAGTCTCAAGGATTAGAAAACAGGTTTCCTTACGGTCGGGCACTACTTGGGACCGGAGATATAGACGTCAAAGCTAATTGTTTTCTACAAATGAACATAAAAAAGTTTTCTATATAAACGGGGCAAAATTGTCAGTGTCTTGCATTTGTTTATCGATGTCTTGCACTTTTTCTGGTCGATGACTTGCATTTTTTGGTGGATGACTCTCATTTTTTTTGGTCGATGATTTGCATTTCTTTGGTAGATGACTTGCATTTTTTGGTCGATGACTTGCATTTTTTGTTCGATGACTGGCACATTTTTGGCGTTGATCTTACACATTATCATTACAAAGATCATTGGCAACTCATGTATTTGATAGAGCTATAGCACCCAAGACTAGAAACCGTTTGTTGCTTTATTTGTATAATATTTCTCCAACTTAAATTTCTTAAATTACAAACCAATACAATAAAAGAAAATAAAGGAACATAAAGAAGGAACACACCAAGGAGTTGTTTATGAATTTGACACTTGGCCCTGGTGTTAAAGAACGGAAATGAAACATTTTTCTCTATTATACTGAAAAAGAAACAACAATTCTTTCCTTTTTCTGAGTTTAAGTTTAGTTTTCCCACTATTTTCTTCCTTTCTTTTAATAGAAAAAAAATATTCCAAAGAAATGCGAACAGAACTAATTGTAGAACTAAAGGAAACCAAAACCACTGGCAAAAATTTTTTTCACAGCAAGACAAACCGCCTAAAAAATGTGTAAGAAAATGTCATAAAAACGAAGAAGTTGTACTGGGTGGACACTTGCATGATGATGGTGTGGTGTGGTGTGTGCTCAGCCACGAATTCTACTCTTTATAAAGTTTTATTTTTTCTTTTGGGGGTTTGGTTACGGAAATGAAAGTCAATTATGGTTATAAAAAAAGGCCGTAACTAACAAACAAACTATAAAAGTTGAAGGTCATTATGAAATCAACTTCTTTTCTTAGATTCTCAACCTCACCAACACCATCTACAAACCTGAATTCCGAATACGTTTTTGTTTAAATAGTAATGAAGGTACACTACTCAGCTCAACATTTTTACTAAAAGTTGTGTTCCTTTGTGTTAAGGTTTAAGGCTGTAATGATGAGAGAGAGTAATAAATGAAAAGAACGTCAAGTTTTGAGGACAAAAGTTAAAGGAATCGTAAGTAAATGCCTCAACTAATGTAAACGTTTCTAGGTCTTTAGTTTTACATATGCTCGTAGACAGGCTGACTAAACTATACAAAACCTTAACAAAAAAGCTTCCTCTGAGATTTTGAATACAATTGGTTATCTAAGCAGCTTAATTTCAAGAGTTTGGCAATCGTGTTTAATAAGAATCATAGTAGAGAGAAGAAAAAAGCAGCTTATTGTATAATGATCGCCATCCAATCCCACCAAACATATAACTTAACCCACCCTACTGTTAGATTGGTTGCGCCAGATCTCCACGATAAAGGACAAAAGTCGATCATTAAGAAAATTTGCCCTCAAAAGTTGTACAAGATATAGTAACTTGCAGGTGTTGGTGTAACATAGGCAATGAAAATCTGTCCTACAATGGCGCTGGAAGTTTTGTAGGATTTAAGTCAATTGCGAGTTACCACATGTGAAGACGAGAGCTTTGGAGACTATTGTTAAGGTAAAGGGAGACATGTCTAACATAAAATTCAGTAGGAAATTACATGACAATGAATCGAGTGGTTGACAGCTCCTTGACAGAACCTGCAGACTGTACGATTTTGGAAAATGCTTCACAACGATACTTAGTACCAGAAATAAATGGAGTAGCCTGGAAGGTACATATTCTTTTAAAAGAAGAACCCTATTGTGGTATACAGATGAACCAAAAACGGATCTTGGGACAGCAGAGGGAGTTTTGGTCCCAGAATGAAATACTCCGAGTCAAAGAAGATCTATGTCTTTCCAGAATGGAAAATGTGCTCAATTCAACTTGGATATAAGATACAAAACACGGTATAACACAGTACTATCCGACTTATAAAGTTAAGTCGAGAATAGTAAAGAACCACCTAGAGAAGCTCTTACTCTGCAGGGTCCCAAGTCAAGTGAAATTTCGCAGCATTGTGGAAGAATATGAGTTTGCGTGGAGGGGAGCTTTCATGTCAGTGATGGGACCAGTAACATTCTGTAATGCGAGGACAAATGTAAGAAAAGTTATACCCAGCCAAAGGGAAGATAAAGAGAGGCAAAGACTTTTCTTGAACCAAATTAGTTTCAAACAATCGAAATTTTTGTTGGAAAATTACAATGAGAAGAGATCCGACTCATGCATCAAACTATCCAGGATTATAAGATTGGTAACCGGTCTTTTAATAGTGCACAGTGGACGCTTGCTTGGAATGGAGATCGTCTCGAACCCAATATGTACATTCTATGATGATGAGAATGAATCATCACAACATATTCTCGAAACCTTTACGGCATTAATGCTTCCCAAAAGAAAACATTTGGGTACATATCAAGTGCTAGGCACCGTTCAGCATCGTAAGTTTATGTGAGCAATAGGCTTGAAGGAATGAAATCAGTCTTGTATTTAGTTTTCAGATTAATAGAAGCCCGTAGTTCAACTCCCCGCTCAGACATAATAAAATAAAAAAAAATATTTCTTTCGGCGACTTCCTTCCTTTTTGCAGTTTTCTGGCAGAAACTCTGGGAGAAAATAAAATAACCATGAAAAGTTTCTCGAAAATCTGTAGTTCGCAGTCGATACACTCATATATAAAACTAACACACACAACATTGAGTAAGGTGAGAAACTGGGTTGTAATCCTGACTAAGAGTAAGGTAAAGACAAATGAAGTTAAGTATACAGAATGAGGGCTGTACAATAGAACATATGATCACAGTACTATAGCACCTCTACACGACAACAATAATAAACATATGTAACAGGTACGCCATTTTTTTTTTATTATTAGTTGTATATTATTTGAGAATATGACTCAATACCCTGTATTTCCTTTTTCTTATAAAAACCTGTGTAGTTTATTTTTATGAAGTAGAAATTAAAATGCATCATTGGTGTGGATATTAAAAATTATTTAAAACATTTGCTCCATAAAAATAATTATAATAAGAATCATTTGATTTGTCATCAAAATCTTTGATTGGATTTAAATTATCGGGTAGGTTTAGACCTTAAACTTTTGCCACGCCATTTAGACTTATTGAGACTCATTTTATAATATCAGTTAACAATTATAAAGAGCAGGATACATAATTTTAATTAATTTTAATTTTAAAATGTTTCACTTGCGAAAAAAAAATCATATTCATACCAGCTTTAAGAATATTTCTTACAAACACACTCAATAAATATTCATGGAAGGGTATTTGCAATTCACCTTAATTCCTATGCGTTAGCTTCACCTAATTTCTTTCGTTGCTAAAAGCACATTTGTCGCTACTCCTCAAGAAATTATTTAAGTTGTGAAAAAAAAAACGAAAACGAAAACGAGGAAATATAAATTGTGTAAAAAGTATTCTTATTGATTATTTGTTTATTTGAAGAGTATGAAAAATAAACTGAAATGGTTCACTGAACTCTTAAATAGCAAACTATCAACAATTCATTGAACAACCAATACATCATAACTGCCCTTACCACCTTACTTTATATAATAGCTTGACGTCTTCTTGGTTTTTGACACATTTGACACATAAATTCTTGCCCCTTTGCTCAAACCACTTGTGGCAGACAAGTAAGACAAGACAAAAAACAAAATTTGTGAAACAATTTGTTGTAATGCCAGATGTGAACGATTATTTGACAAACTATTTCGGAATACTTGTAGAAGAATAGTCACATACATACATACATACATACATACATACATACATACATACATACATACATACATACATACATACATACATACATACATATGTATATTGGGTTCAATAAACTTTTTGTTAAAACGAAAAGAAAGGGAAAATAATCAAAGTGGGTAATCGATATTAAGATTTTATTAAATCGTATATTACACATACGTCATGGTGGAAGAAATTTGAAAAACAAAAACACTATGCAACAGAGAGATTTACATGACCACCAAGTTTTAATGCACCAGGATAAAATGAAATGGGGAAATGATTTTCTTTCAAATAAGCTCTAGTCTTAGCGGGATCTTAGATACTTTAAGTTTTCAATTTGGCAACAAAATGTATAACTTGCAAGTAAAGGGTGCCTTATTTAGAAGTTTATATGTTTGAGTTGTTAACACTGCTTTATCTGACAAACGATTTAACAGCTTTTCGTTTAGCTTTGTTAGACCTTTCTTTATGGATCAACTTATACCATTTTTTTTTATCAAAATATTGATTCTGTTCGTCGAACTTATTGTGCACCTCGTGTATTTAATGGCGTAAAGAATCGTCCTTCAAAGCGCCTAATTCTAATAACAATGAATCGTTTTCGGAACACGTTTATTCTTACTGAAATGCGCATCTCTTTACACCCACAGCAAATTACTCTGTGGTGGTCTTTATGGGGTGGCGGAGACATTGGTTCATATGTCTTCAAAAACTGTGATGGTCCCAACGCATACATCTCGAACAAAACGAAATATGAAACATATTTCTTCGGTGACTTAATCTCAGCCAATTTTTGGCAAAAAATCTCAAGAGAAAATGTAATTGCAATGAGAAGATTCTCAACAATCTGCCTTTCGGAGGCGATTTTTTAAAGTAACACACACAACATAAGTGGTGTGAGAAACTAGGTCGTTATCCCGACTAAAGGGTTGTATTACCAATTAAGAAAATATCTTGCTGGCATATAGTTCCAAAGGGACGTAGCCATTTGCCACATAGCGTACGCCGCAGTAGATTTACTCAAATAGTCTTTTGATGAAAGAGTAATACCGAGTATAGGTTCACCAAGATCGTGTGATTTAACGCCACGGAATTATTTTCTTTGGGGTTGTGTGAAGTCGATACGTCGATGGACGAGAGACAATATGGTAATCAACATTCGAAAATTTATTGGCGAACTACGGTCGCATAAACCGCATAAAGTTTGTGAAAATTGATGTAGCACGGGAAATGAAAGACAACAGGTTGGAGACTTTAATACATGTTCAAAATGCTGACTACAGATTAACAATTTTTAGAAATTTGTATTCGTATAACAGCAATGGCAATCAATAGTTAGTCCCTAAGCATAAACCAGAATCTTTCCTCTTTATTATGGTTTCTCTACATAGTCTTCGCAATTTAAGTTTTAGTTCCTGTGTATGTTACAAAATTTCAATTTATTTTCAATTCATTCATTCGTTCATTCATTTGCCTGATACAATATTTATGAAGAGCTCAATTAGTAACTTCAATAAACTTGTTAAAGTTGGCCCGGTTAAAGAAACGTTTTCTTAGTACATGTAGTACATGGTTAAACTTTGTCCTGTTTACCTTGTGCTAAATGGTAATGTAATGTGGATGATTTAAGTATTCGTAGAGAAAAGAATGTAAAACTTATGTTTTATTCATTTAACCACATCTATTCCATCACATTCTTACATTCATCCATTCATTTCATGTATTTATTCATGTATTCTGCAACATCATCATCGTCATCATCATCATCATTCGTATCCACAGCCAAAGTAAGAAAAACTTCTTAAAACCTGTTTAACTTTGACTTTCGTATAGAAGGCTATGTAATGGCTATGTACGTGCATGTGTATGCGTGTTCGAACGAAGTCTTTTGCAATTTCATTTCGTATTTAAGGCCTCTGTATTGTTGCTGTTTCTATTACATTTACAGGACAATGTCCTACAAAATGTTGCTACCAGTTATTATTCTACTACCACACATGTACACTTTATGAGTACTTTTACAAATACAACAATAATTCATGGTTGATTCTTGGTTTTTGTGGACATTCGAATTTAACAAACAATTTGCCTGCTTTACAAACATTCGACCATTTAACCCATACTTGACCACTACAGTCAACAATATTTCTTATGGTTGAAGTTTTTGTTCAAATTGTTGCTGTTGTTTTGTGGTTTTTTCTTCACATTTTGAATAGTTTTTCGCTTCGAACATAAAGTGCAACAACTTGAGGTGCAGCAAAGACAACAACAAAAAAAAACAAATAAGAATGCTTTCGTATGCAAATTTTCATAAATTAAAATTTTTTTCTGTAACACTTAAAGTTCTTTCTAAACATACACATACATTATACAGTGAATGTCGTTGATAATCGTACAAAAGCTTATTATTTTGAATTGTATAGAATTTTTAACTTCAATTGCTAGATATTTTGTAGCGTTAATATACTTTTAATTCAATTATTAAAGAAAATTAAGAATTACCGAAACGTGGCTAAAAATGTTCAAAAAAGTGATCTTAGCTTTACGATTTTCACTGACATTTACTGTATTACTATATGTGTGTATGTATGAGTGCATTTGCAATTTTTCTTCACCTTCTTTTCGTGGTTTTTGTGCAAAATTTTCAAATTCATTTCTTATCTTCTTCTTTTGCCACAACACCATAACCCAGTATGTTGCTTCTCAGTTACAACTCTGTTTGTGCAACTAAAGTTGACATTATTTTTGTTTTTATTCTTATTTGTTGCTATTTTTGTTTTCATTTCTTGTGGTCTGGTTACAAGTGTCACATAAATACCCGGCATATTTTTAAAGTTTAAACTTTTCTTAAAATAAACACATATTTTTGGGTTTACTTTAAAACACTTTAAAAAAGGATTTTATTTATAAGAGAGAAGAGGTTCTCAAACATTTTTTTAATTTGAGTATATAGAAGAAAATATTTCAAGGAATAATGAAGCGGTTTCGGAAAGAAAATTTATTACAATAATTAGGAAAGTTACGCTTAGACAGTTCTAAGAATTTTCAGTTCAAGAAAGTGGACCTAATGTATGATTGGAAGAGGAGTCAAAAAATTTGAAGAAACTGGATCGGTTTGGAAAGTGAAACTTCTGTGAGTCACCACACCGGTTAAGCTCTTGAAAACACTGCTTCTCCATACGAGATTGTTCTCAACAACTGCAAATATCACGAAGTACTATGCAACAAATTTTGATAAGAGATTTCCCGTAAATAGACTTAAGGCCTCGGTTCAAATCCCAGGTCAGACATCTCCAACAAAACGAAAGAGGAGAAAATATTTTCTCAACTACTTCCTTTCAGCAGATTACTGTCAAAAGCTCTGAGAGTAAATAAAAATTGCCATGAAAACGTTTCTCATAAATCTGTTGTTCGGAATCGATTTTAAATTGTAGGTCCCCACCACTCATTTAGTGGCGTAGTGGGTACATAAAGTTGTTAAATTCGGGGTTCAGAAAATCATCATGAAATTCATGAGAAATAAATGCGTCCATAACGAGCTACTGTCTTGAGCGAATTTTGGTCAGGCGGTATGACTGTGAATGGCATTCGTTACAGGAACATGATAACGGAGTTCTTGTGGACTCAACTGGACGGCTTGTATCTAGACGTCTTATATCTAAACAGCATATATCTGTACAGCATACAGTGAGCGCCATAAGTGAGTTAACACCCACTATAATTTTAAATTTTCTATTATGTTCTTAAGTATAAAAAAAGTTCCCTTATCATGAATTGTTTTGTTGTTTTAACATTTTAATCGTTTTTATTTTTGGAAATTTATTCGACTATTTACTTTTATTTACTATATTTACTTTTCTCGCTATCCTAAGAAAATGAATTATTTCAGTGGTGTTTACTCATTTTTGACGCTCACTGTATATCTAGACGAGATATATCCGGACACCATACATCTGAACAACACAAATCTGAATAAGATATGGATTTAATAAGACAGTGCCACCTGTTGAACGGCATGTGTTGTTTCAGCAACGATTTCCAGAACAAATTATTTCAAGAACTCCTGATGTTAACTGATCTCCAAAATGATTCGATTTAACGAGCTGTTTTTTAGGGATTTTGTGACATCACCATTTGATATGAATAAACCGGAAATAATTCTCTTGGAAAATTTAATGAAAAAGAGTCGTGGCGGCTAGTCGCTTAATATTTTATTCCGTACTTATAATCCAAAAAAACTACAAGTGTCTCAAGAAATAAGTGTTTTTATTTTCAAATGAAAACTTGCATACTTACTGAGGCACCCTTTATTTACTGAATTATTTTCGTAGTTCTTATTAACATTTCATGTCAATGAAAACAATATTTACAGAAAATTAAAAGTTATTAAGTTTTTATAAAAGTGAACGAATATGAATGAAATTCTTGGAAAAAAATGTTTTTCGTCTATATTTTTCTAAATTTCCTTTTAAAAACTTCATTTCTATTTTATTATTATTTGTTTTCGTCGTAAAATGAACTCCACACCTACAACGTTCTATCTCTGCTGCCCATTTACAAAATCGTATAAAAACAATACAAAGTAATAACGTTGAACGCAACATTTCACTGTTATTAACTCGTTTCAATAGCGTCTGTATATTTATTTGAGAAATTAACTTGTTTTCTCACTTATTTTATGTGATTCTTTTACATTATTGTGTTAGGTTTTGTTCAGTTTTTGTTGACTTTGAAAGCCATATGAAATCATTTTTTTTTTTTTGGTGGCAGTTAAACATTTTTTATGCAAATTTCAAGAAGAATTCGTGCCAAGTATAAATTGTGCGTTTGGTTTTGTATTTTAGATTTCTGGCAAAAAAAAAAGAAACAATACCAAAAACAAACAAATCTGAAATTTCCACGAATCTAATTAAAATATATTACAACAGACGATGACTTTTTTCTTTTTTTTTCTTTCATTCGTTTGTTAAGGGATTATAATATTATTATTATAATACAATATTATCAAGAGGCGACACAAACTAAAATGGCCTAATTTACATATCAAAGTTTAATTTGGGGTCATAACATGTGAGTGGATGAGTAAAGAAGCTGCCTTTTCGATAGAACATTAAATTTATTTGGAGAAGAGAAGATGGATTTTTTTTATTTATTTTGTGTGAAAGTAGAAAATTTTTAGGTAAACTTTTGACAAAATGAGTATGAATTTAATGGAAAACTCATAGAGTTTGAATATAAAATAATGATGTGAGTTAAAAGAAGCAATCAATATACTTCACTTCATCAAGTCGCCGTATTCTAGTAGGCAGTGTTGTTGGCTTATTAGACGTGAGGGCATGGTTCGTTCAAACCCTAGTTCAGATATCTCCAACAAAAACGAAATATGAAAAAATATTTCTTCAGCGGCTTCCTCTCAGCAGATTTCTAGCAAAAACTCTGATAGTAAATAAAATTGCCATGAAAAGTTTCTCAAAAATCTGTTGTTCGGAGTCGACTTTATACAGTAGGTCCTGCCACTCATGTAAAAAGTTAACACACAACAAGGCTAGTGTGAGAAGCTAGGTTGTAATCCTGGCAGGAGAGTTTTAATAACCAATTTTGTATGTATTATGAAGAGCAGCCTAGGTTCAGTTACCATGCATAATCGAATAATTAGTCCCCCTTAACAACAATAAAGATTTCAAAAGTAAGGTTAAAGTAAACGCACTTAAAGCTTTGTTTTTATTTCATGTATGAAATACAATGTAATTTAAATAGCCGCCTCTAGATTAATTACATCAGTCGATACTTTTAGCAATTTTATCGCACATTTCGGGCAGTTCTCGGCGGTAACTTGATGAATTTTGATTTTCAAATGCTCTTACGGTAGAGGATTATCCTCAAAGCCATGGTCCTTGATGTAGCCCCATAGTAAAAATGATCTAACTGCACTGTATTGCATGATCTTGATGGCTACGAAAACTTAAAAATACTTTTTCGGAAAACTTCTTATAGATTACAGGCCAAAATCGACAGTGTTATGTGGGCCATAACACCATTTTGTTGCAACCATATATCGTCTAGGTTATAAACTTTAATTATACTCCAAAGACATTCGGTTATCATACGGTTATAACGCTCATAGTTAAAAGAATTTTGTGAAAAAAAATCTGTTGTTTTGACTGGTCTCGCCACTCATGTATAAAATTAACACACACAACATAGGTGGTGTGAAAAGCTAGGTCATAATCCTCACTAAAGAGTTGTAATGACCAATTATGTGTGTATACTTCATATCAGATTTACCGACTTTGTCATGAAGTCCTGGTTTCAGCTTCTTAGAAACTGTAAATGTCATTTAAAATAACTTGATGTATATACATACGTATGTATTTCTGTATATGGATATACACAGCAAAACTTTTCTATTACAAATAAGCAGGACTATAAATTATAAAAGTTTAACTTTAACTAGAATATCAACAACAAAACTTACATGATAATGTGGTTTTCAATTTAAATTCAATAAAAAAGGTGGCACTTTCACTGTTAATTTAATTTTATTTTTGTTATTCCCACGGTAGTTACAATACAAATAAACAACAACAAAGTAACAGAATATAAAATTAAAAAACAACTAAAATAGTCTTTAAAAATGTAGAAATGAAAAACCTAAAATTAACTCACTCGTTATATTTTGGTTTTCATTTCCAATCTGACATTAAATTTAAATGGAAAATGAAATTAAAAAGAAAAAATTAAAAAAGCATTTAAAAAAAGAACGTTTCGTACTAAACACTTAAGAAACTAAAGAGAGAAAGAGTATAAAATAAACCGTTTTAGTACACACGAGTATAACGGTCAAGTGAATACTGATACTAATACTAATACTTAGCATGACTTAAGGCTGGGGTACTAAAAAGGAAAGGACTCTTTGCTAAGCAAAACAATGAGAAAAACTAAACGCCACAACAATAAAAATAAAAATAACGACAGGACATATAAACCAACAATTGAAATTTTACACCGAATGGCCAGTTGAATTGTAAACGTTGTATTGACCACACACTCAGAGGGAACGCGTTTAACGCGTTCAAAGTGGATTAAAATTGAATTTTTTTTTTGTTGTTGAAAACAATTTTTCCATGCCGTACCATAAAATACAAATCGAAATCAATTGAATATGGAAAATAAAAGTTTAATTAAATATTTAAAATAACAACAAATTTGTTTTCTAACAAAAGTTTCGAAACATTAGAACGGCAATCAATAAAAGAAATCGAAAATAGTGAAATAAAATAAAAGAAAAAGAAATCAGTATTCGAATATATGTAATTCTGATAGTGAATTAACGTTTTAATCATTTCATTGTTGGCTTTAATTATTCACAAACCAATTAAACTTATTGCGTAAAATGTCAAAAGGTTGAATAATTTAACACCTGAAAGGCATTAGCGCAAAAACAAAAAACAGGAATATTAAAAAGAAATTAAAAAAAAAAACTAAACTAAAGGATATCAATAGCAATCATGGATATACCCAATACTGGAGCCATATTTACTCTTGGCAAATCCCATTTAGCGGAAAATACTCAGAGTTATTTTTATATAAAAAATGATCCCATTAAACGTCTTATAGCGGGACCATATCAAAGTGCTGTTATTTGTGGTAAATTCTTAAATTTTCTTGCAGTTTATTTCCTTTTTTATTTTGTTTTCGTTTAATGATCAATTATTTCATTCTACTTAGACTAACAGTTATAATAGTGTGGGAGTTATGGGTTGCATGAGTGGACTTAATGGTGGTTGTTTCGTTTTAACCCAATTGCATACATTTCAATACACATACACACACAAAAAGTCAATAGGTTTTCTTTGATTTGTTGAAATTCCCTGGGGAGTTTGACCTGTATTACTTTATAAATAAATAAATGAAATACTTGAAACTGAAACACAGACAGTAAGAAATTAATTGTCAAATAAAAACGTTAGCAACATAAGGAAATGAGAAAAAGTTATACACACAATAAAAAATTATTGGAAATAATTTTTTAAAAAAATTTTAATCTTTCTTCCTCTTCATATCACAAATCTACTTTGTAATAATTTTTAAATGCTTCTAATTCGATATTTTCCCAAAGGAATCTGTTTTTTATTTTAAATGTTATCATTTATAAAACATCAGGACATTCGCAAACAGGGTCCGTAATTTTGACAATAGAGAGCACAGACAAACTTCACCCTACTTGTTCTCGGTGAAATATGATATTCGCAACAACACAAAAGCGTTTTAAAATGACTCTACGCCATTTATTTTAATAAAAAATTAATAGCTTAGGTTCACCAACAGAGAATATCAAACTGTGTTGAAATTTCCATACAATAAAATCACCATGTATCGTTTAACGCTCGAACAAGTCTTTCAAATTGTGGAAATTGACTTCGAAAAGAAAAATTCGGTTCTAGATTTTCGAAGAATATTTTACAGTTAACACAACAAGCTTAGAGAGAGCGCTTTGTGCTATTATTGATCTTTTTTGTGATAATTTTACGCTCCTCTACTTAAAATCATCAACAAGACAAAGAAGTGCGTATACCAAAAAAAATACTGCTGCTGTGGCGGGAAGTCTTAAAGAAAACGCCGCCATGTCAACTCGCCGCCGCACTATGTGGCATTTACCCTGAAAAGCTGGCCAAAAAGGCAAAAATGAATTTAAAGAAATTTAAGAAACTGGGTATGCAGTTCGATAGACAACAAAATTCTACATTATATAGTGAATTTTCACGACTTTAGGTTGAGATTTGTAGATTTGAGACGATGTCAAAGTCAGGAAAGTGAAGAAAATTAAATGCGTTTTTGGTGTTTTTTTGAAATTTTAATAGGTTTATATGATATTTTTTTGTGGCTAAACGAATAGAGGTTTTATATTGATTTTTTTTATTTGAAAGGTATGAGCAACTGCTACTTTCAGTTATATATATATATATATATATATATATATATCTCATATATTAATGTTAAAATTATTCGTTCAAAGTTTAAAAATTATAAAAATTTAACAATTGTTTACCCTTCCTAAAAAAAAAGATAAGGATTCTAAAGGTGAAAGTAGTTTTTAGTAGTTTAATGTTATATACCGCAAGAAAATACGAACTCTCTACATTCAGGAACAAAAAAATTTTGCGCAAATTTGCGCAATTATTTTTGGCGATTTTTTTGAAAAATTAAAAAAAAATTAAACCCAGCACAGAGGGGCATTTTGCTGAAAACCTGGCCAAAATTAATAGAAGTGTTTTATGAGTTAATGGCTGGAATTTTTGATATGTTAGTGATAACTAGGCCCAAGGATGAAACCAACTGATTTTAGTTAAAATCGGTCTGTGATTTCGCCTAGCCCCCACACAAATTCCCCTCGAAATTGCACTTATTTACACATAATTATGGTAATTATGCAACAATCATGATAAAATTTAGCATGGATCAGTTCTGTAACCTATTCAGGACATCTGGATTGGTATCGCTCCTACTGAATTTTCTCGCATAATTCGTACGATATGATCTGAAGTGCTTATTTCTCGCCATTTACAAGCGCAAACATGAATTTCTAAAGGGGACTTTATATGGGGACTAGGGTCAAATGTGATCCGATTTTCACCAAATTTTACACCATGATTTCTTAGTACAGAACTAATGCTAAATTTTGTCGTTATTGTTGCATAATTACCATAGTTAAGTGTAAATAAGTGGAATTTCGAGGGGAGTTTGTATGGGGGCTAGGTGAAATCACGGACCGATTTGAACCAAAATCAGTTGGGTTCATCCTTGGGCCTAATTATCACTAACACTATTAAAAAATTCAAGCCATTAACTCATAAAACACTTCTATTAATTTTAGCCACGTTTTCAGGGTAAATGCCACATAGTGCGCCGTTAAAAAGTTGATGACCTTGCCGCATAAGGACTGAACAACCATCATTTGATTTAACTAATTTGAAGCATACATTTTATTTAGAGCGCAGATAATTAAAACTGACTATTATTTCTTTCGAAATAAGCAACAAACTAAACGTCGAGCGCTATCCAGTCAATGGTGATTGGATTTTTGTTTCCAACAATTAATCAGATAAACCTCAAAGACATATGGTTCCAACAAACCGGCACAACAACCATACAACGTGCTTCACAATCCTTTAATTGAAAAATCTAGATGATGTTAACTTCCTTTCTAAAAGCGGTTCTGTTCGCTGATTACCTCGTTCATGCGATTTAACGCCTGTGGAGTACTTTATAGGGTTATGTTAAGTGATTGGTTGATACTGGCAAATTAGCAACTCCTCAAGCGTTGAAAACTAATATCGGAGCCACCATCGACTCATTACGATCAGATTTATCGGAAAAATTGGCGATAAATTGAGCAGAGCGAATGGACCATTGTTAACGTTAATTTCTTTCGGTTTTATTAACACATTGTAAAGCATTTGCACATAAAATTAGTCATACTAGAGAAGCATTTGTAAAATAGCTAGTGACATAGAGGTAGGATGAACGGGATTAACCATTATCTAAATGGATCTTTTGTTATCTATAACCACGCGTCGGCTCACTAAGGAGAGATAGCTAGCAACTAGGGCTTTGTTTTTCTTAATCTTTGGCGCTTATAGCCTTCAAAAAGACTTTTGACGCATTAGAATGCAATCAAGGACTCTTAAAACCAAATAAAGTCCATCAAAGACTGATAAACATTGCACATGCCATCCATCTTAAGCAGGGAAACCTCCTGATTTTAATAGTGAGCTAAGGCGTACGTCAACATTGCGTACAATGTCCTCTTCTTTTCAACTGCTTTCTAGATATTGCGGTGAGTAACGCGAATACTGACAGAGCTGATATTACTTAGAGGTTTCAAGACAAATTGGAGGACTATAACTATCCGAAAAACATTTGCTGGCTGTCTCAGTCATTTCACAAAGAAGCGATGGATATAGCAAAACAAGCCATCTATTGATGCCTTAAATATAAAGACGAAAAGGCCGCGCATCATACAGGGAACACAGCATAGCTACTCACATAACCCATGTTGTGTAATTTGACCATCGATTCCGTCGCTAGTTGTGAAATAATATGTCTGTTGTTACTCTCAGAACTACCAGAAGTTAGCTGAGATTTGAGGGTGGAACTCAGGGCTCTTATCTAGTAAGCCAGCTCGTTATCTTCCTTTTTTTTTAAATGCGAATCTCTTTGTGGTTTAAACCTTTATGCAACCGAATTTAGCGTGAAAAGTACTTTATTCCATGAAATATCTCCCTTTATATGTCTTTAAATCACTTTAAAACTTTTCTAAGCCTCTAATAGATAGCATCCGGGTAATTCAATAACAATTTAATGCATGGGACTACTTCTATTAAATTTTAAAATATTTTTCGCATTTTTTTTAAGAAAACTTTTTCTATCGAATAAAATTCCTTTTTACAGCTTTTCCGCGTCTAAGAAGGAAAAAAATTGGTTTAAATTGACTATTTCGAGTTGCATGTTGTCGGCAATTATTTTTGTTTTGTGTTGCAAGTACTTTCACTTTTGATTAATCATCATATCTTGAGGATTGCTGACATTACATTATTACATACATATGTACGTCTTGTAAGCGATTGTGGTTCTTGTACAGAGAGTCAATGAAAGTCCGTGTTCGATTTACTGTTGCAATTATTTTCATTGTATGTAGAAGTAACGTGACTTATTGTTAAAATTAATGACATTGTAAGACGTTTTATTTTAAAGTAAAGCACTTGTACGCGTATGTGAACGTCCACACAAGTGTAAGTGGTTACGGTTAAAAGTGAAAGTTTAAATGCATTTTAGGGCAGGATAATATAATTGCTAAAACAAAAATAACTATGATGGGTGATGGTGATGATGATGATATAATGATGATGGGAGTGTTGACATGATGTATGAGTTTGTGCATTGAAGTGGAATTCGAACACAAATTTGTTACAGCAGTTTACAAAAAATAAAAATGCATAAAACAGAGGACAACACATGTTATAAATAAACATTGAAAACATAGGAAAAGTCCAGCAAAGTCCTTCTCACACGTTACGCTACTACTCTAACAATTATGGTCTGCTTTAAAGACCATTTAAAATTGAAATTTTTTCTAAATTTTTATACCGAAATTATATTCTTCAACAATTGGAAATTTCCTTTTGAATAATCTAACACTTGTTGCCTTAATTACAGTGTGATTCATATTTTATATTTAAATAATGCAACAAAAAATAATTTTTTTAAAGGAATTTTGTCGGTGTCATGAACTTATGTAAAATCATTCGTGACCTGCGGAAATAAATCGCTGACGGGGTTCATATGATGCATAAAACAAAAAATAATATGCATTTATTTTCAAGCAATCTGAGGAACTACTCAAAGAACAATAATGCACGTTTACAAAAATTAAAATATTTTTAACATCGCATTTAAACCATATTTAAATCGAAATCATAATGTAACTTTGACTGAAATAATATTTAAAGCATTTCCTATTGCATTTTATAACGTGATAATTACGCAATAATTTTTTTTTAATTTTGTAATCAAATTTTACGACTGTAGTTCGCATGTCACACTTTAAGATTTCGTTTCATTTAAAAACGATTTCAGATTGGTTTAAAATTAGATCTCTTCACAGTCCTATAAAGAATATTTAAATATTAAAATAACAATTGGATTTAGAAAAAATAAAATATCAAAAGCCAAAAAGTCAGCCAAAGGGTCTACACGTTAGTAATCAGGTCCATCATTAGCTACAGAAACGATATTTTCCTACTAAAATATGCCATCTTTAGCAACCTTGCACTTTATCAGAAAACCTATATTATTTACAAACTCACCGTAAGTATATACAGATGGCGTTTTGAAACTTAGACGATCCAACAGAAAAAACACAACAAATTATGCAAATTTTCATTTATTTCTTAACATAGCCTCCTTTTGGCTCGATGAACTTCCCATTCCTCCCATCGATATTAAAGAGCTTCAATATCCTATTTATAGGAAGAAAAGGTGTGTCTTACTAAAATAACCATTGATCGCTCACTTTATCTCTTCATTCTTGACAAATCATTTACTGCAGAGCCATTGTCTCAAGTTCTAAAATAGAAAGTAATACGAGGAAGTGAGAGTAATCTGGCAGTAAAATTGCTTTTTCCCTTTTGAAGATAATTAATAAAAATTATGCCAAATAACGTAATCAGACGTCATGTCATGATCGTGTTGCCTTCTCCTTTGGACCTAATTCGCCAAATACAATCCACTGTTTTACTTCTTCTTCTCCGTTTTATTAGTAAAACAGTGGACCCATGATTAAAAACCGATGCAAGAAAAGCACAGCCATCTTGCGTACGGCTTTCTTATATCTTCCAACGACATTATTCACACATATTTACACTGTTGTGAAGTCACCGTCGTCTAGTAGGTAGTGTGTTGGGTTATTAGACGTAAGGCCACGGTTTAAACCCCAGGTCAAACATCAAAACGAAAATATGAAGAAATATTTCTTCGGCAACTTCATCTCAGCAGATTTCTGTCAAAAACTCTGTGAGTAAATAAAATTGTCATGAAAAGTTTCTCAAAAATCTGTCGGTCGGAGTCGACTTTAAACTGTAGGTCCCGCCACTCATGTATAAAATTAACACACACAATATAAATGGCGTGAGAAACTAGGTCCATAATCCTGGCTGAAGGGTTGTAATCACCAATTATGTATGTATGTGTTTATTTACACTGTTGTTCCCTTATATTTGAAATACCGATAATCCAATATCATTTTGTGGGTTTTCTTATCGTTTTCTGGCGTGGACGTCTCATTTGCACACCACCAAGCACTACTATATTCGTCTTGGTAGACGAACTTAGCTTACTTTAAACTCTGACATTCAATGTTATGTGATGATAAACAAAGAAACATATATTTTGTAAGGTTTTACTATTAAAACTTCTTTTCAAACTACGGTTGATTTTGTAACCATTCCTGTATACGTCTATAAAATTTGATAACACTTACAATTCCTATTTCAAAATTCCCATCTGATTAAATCTCAAACGGCATAAAATTGAAATAAACTAAAATTTTTGGCTTAAACTTGAGTCGATTTAAAAAATTTTGAATAGCGGAGAAGTGTTTTCCATCTAAAAGTCTAATGTATCCATCTTTGATGCCGACAATTGTAGAAAACTGATTGATAAGGACTACTTTTTGGAATCGTAAGTTTGGATAAAGACTATGTATGTTTGTATGGCGTTCTTTTTAATAGCTTGAAAAATTAAATTAAATGTAGCCATCTTGGCTACAAGTTACATGGTCCATTCGTTCAGTCTACTTTTTGATTACTTTTTCAATTATATCTGGCCTTATGGTGCCAACGGCGGCTTGTAGATCGGCTTCCAATCTTTTAATAGGTTCTGGCTTGTCGGCATAAACCAAGGACTTAACATAGCTCCAAAAAAAGTGATCCAGAGGCGTTAAATCGTGCAAACGAAAATGCATTTCAGAGACTACTTCACCGATCTTTAACTGATGAATATTTGATAACAAAAGTTCAGTCAACATGGCTCGATAGCGTTGAGTACAATGATGAATTTATATTTTGTTTAGTTAGTGCGAAAACGATCAATATATACAAACATAATTGGTTATTACAACCCTTCAGTCAGGATAATCACCTATCTTCTCACACCACTTATGTTGTGTTCGTTAATTTTTATCCATGATTGGCGGGACCTACAGTTTAGTGTCTACTCCGAACGACAGATTTTTGAGAAACTTTTTATTTATTCTCAGAGTTTTTAATAGAAATGTCTGACCTGGTGTATGAAACATGGGCTCGCGTCTAATAAGCCAATACGCTACCTACTTCGGCGATCAATAATTGCACGAAATGTTCACTCTCTATGCCGATTATGTTGAAGCTAATAAGGACAAAGTATTCTACGACTTTCGTGAACATATTTCTTTTATTTTGCAATTTGAGGGATTATTCTGGTATTAAACAATTTATAATACAATACAAATTAACATTTACTGCTATCAAACCACAATTATCGATTTAATAGTTTTCATGAAGACAAAAATCTACGCGATATACTACATACATACAGTGGTGGCCTTATAATTAGAAACGATGTTTCTGGAACAGAGTTCTCTGGAGTGACGAATCTAAGTTTATTTGTCGCAATCTGATGGAAAAACGTATGTTAGACGTCCTCTAAACAAAGCTTTTGATCGATCCCAGGTATACAGTGAAAACTGTAAAACAAATTAAAAAACATACATGTTGCTAAGTCATTTCTAATTATAAGGCCACCACTGTATGTATGTAAACGAACGATCGATATATTGTTCAATGCAAGACAAAGTGACTTCAGAACATTGTTTAAATCGCCAAGAACATCAGGTTTTTCTATCAGTGTGTATATAAGAACGAAATGTACGATACGAGCATAGTAGAAACTATGTTCGGAGGGAGTGGTCCTTTATAAAGGAAATCTAACGCAGTTATTCTGTAAGTTTCAGTATCCTTATTCTAACAATTTGCGTGTTTAAATTAAATAAGGTTCTGGTAGTTTAGCCTGTAGGAGGCATCCGATTCCAATCACTCTGCTCTGATACTTTACAAAGATTACATGGTCTTAGCTAACTTATATTAAATAAATAAATTCTCTTAGTGAGTGTCTCCGTATAGCTAGATTTTTGTCAGATGGATGGCGCAATTTTTTCTTTTTTCGTCTGGCAGATCATGTGATAAATAGAGACTTGGAAAGACTGAATATGACACGCAATTTGATAACATTTATCGTCATGTTGTATTATCTTTTTTTTTTAATTTTAAAATAACAACGAATAACTAATACAAAATAGGTGACAAAAAGCGATGTGATGTGATGTGCGGGTGATATTACCCATCAGACCATATATGGCTATAGGACAACAATATTAACAACAAAATTTTAAACATTAACAAAGAAATTTGGTTTAATTATTCCATCAATCAATAAGCCAAACTAAACAATAACAAAATAACTCTTAAAACGAATACAACGAAAAAAATGTACTTCATGTTCAAAAGCAAGTAAAAAATGTTTGGCTATGTGACTATAAAACAAAAGCAAAAAAACCACTGAACAAAAACAAGTTGTCCACTATGCCAAATGCCATTAGAAAAATATACTCTGGCTATGTGATAATGAATGAATAATTTTACAGTGACTGTCAGATAAAATCGTACACCAAACCTCATGTAAATTTTATTCTCTTTTGGCAATTTCAATAGACAAGTTCCAATTATCTTGCAGGTTTTGTGACATACAAAATAATTTATCTCACTTTACTACACACCAGTTTATCTGATTCTTTATTTTACAAACATCAATGTAAGGAGTGGAAAAATTTATATTTTTTATTGGGTAACATGATAACACCGAACGGTAGAGCTGTGAGAGTTGTTAAAAGATAAATTAAGACTACACTTGGCGCACACAACTGAAAACATTTGATGCTAAAAACTTAAATCACATGTCCCACAAGTCCTGACAAAACCTTCAGAAATTTTTGAGTGCTCCAACATACACCTTCACATCAATAAAGATGTAAAAATCATTCAGAATTCCATACTTTCATGGACGGATAAAGTAATTAAGGCGTTAAAGAAAGCAACCTCTGTGCTTTACACTTCTAAAAGGGCTGTATGTAAAATTTAGTGGCTTTTGTAGGAAGATATGGACACATTCCAACTATAGACTTCAGGTCTAACCCTCTGGTGGACCTCCAAGATTTATACCGATGGCTCCAATAATTATTATGGGTTCTGATATAAAACTTTTTTATAGGCTACCTCACCACTGCAGTGTTTTCCAGACGGAGGTCAAGGCCATTTTGAAAGCAGGGCAGTAAGGTCCCTAAGGAATTTCCTAAACCGTCCGTACTAGTCCATAAATACCGAGGATTTCTCAAGGAAATTTCCAATCATTCAATTCCTCTTATATAAAGTGCAGAACAAAGAGATATTTTCAAGAATTGCATTGCTGTGGAACTGTCCAAGGTCGGTATGAAGCTTACAGTTTCCGACTTGTTACAGGGCATAGGTACTCCGATGGTGTTAGCTAAATTAGGTATTTTATGTTCGTTTTACAAGGAGACTCAATCTAGTCGGCAGTAAGAAGATACGTGCAATATTAAAAGACTTAGCTGTACTCGTATGATTATGAAGAGGACTGAAGCACATCGATTCATAAACTGCATGGCCCTCAACCAGGCAATATTGATTCTCAGAGGCCACTGACCTTTTGAAAGACATGCCGATAGATTTGACATGCAGTTGAATAGCTTATGCAGTAGCTATGCGATTGAGGAGGAAGAAGAGATTATATATCAGTACTCTGCTCTTGCCTTGACTAAACTCTCCAATATAAAACAATATATTGGATTCAAGTTGGTTTACCTAGGGATTCTTGGTTTGGTTATTAATTGTGGTACATCAATGTCTAGTAGGTAATGTGTTGGCTTATTAGACGAGAGGCCACGGTTCAAACCCCAGGTCAGACAACTGCATCAAAATGAAATGTGAAAAATTATTTTTTCAGCGACTTCCTCTCAACAGATTTCTGGCAAAAACTCTGAAATTGCCATGAAAAGTTTCTCAAAAGTCTGTCGTTCGGTGTCGATTTTAAACTGTAGGCACCGCCACTCATGTATAAAATTAACACACACAACATAAGTAGTGTGAGAAGCTAGGCCGTAATCCTGACTGAAGGGTTGCATTGACCAACTATGTATGTATGTGTGTATATATATCAATGGGACTAAATGCTGTCCAAGTGAGACATTGTCCTGAAAGAAGGGACCGCCGTGTTTGTAGGTTGAAAAAAAAGAAAGGAAGCTCATCAGCTAAATATTAGAATCAAAGTAGAGATATTAAAATGCTTGGTATTGTATTTACTTGCTGGTTATTTTTCAGGACCCTTAATTTTATTGTTACACTTGCAACATTTTATACTTTCTTAACAAGTGACTTAAAGAAAATAATCGTCTTAAAATATCAATCGTTTTTATTTTATTGTTATTGATGAAGCTACTGTACGATTTTCACTGATATTCACTGTCACTTTCCAACTTTACTTGGCACCTGTAACTAATTAATGTTGAATTCTTTTCTTATATTCAAATATAGAATCAGGACGTTTATTTGTATGGGGTGAAAATCGTTATGGCCAACTAGGCATAGGGGGACAACATTCGTCATCAAATACTAACACTAATAACAACAATAATAATACAAATAGTAATAATAATAATAACAACAACAATAATAATAGCAATGGAGATATTATAATAAAACCCACATGCGTTAAATCACTTAAAACACTGGGCCTTAAGGTAGCCGATATATCATTTGGTAACGATTGGTCTGTTATTTTAACAGGTAAGAGTTGTTTGCATTTGTATTTGTTGTATGCATAATAATATAATATTTATAATCATATCTAATATACATATGTATGTGTCTTCAAAATATTTGTATTTGTATTATCGTTTTTCAGTATCAAATGAATTATTTTTCACTGGCCGTAATATATTTGCCAGCGAAGCTACCGTATCAACGAATTTTACAGCAGCAACAGTTAATGGGGAAGCATGTGAAATTATACGAAAACCCTTTCGTTTGGAAGAGTTCGATGACTGTTTGTCGAATAGCGAGGAAACTGAAAACTTTATAAATGTTTTAGCAGGAAATGAACATTTCGTTTTATTGACATGTAAGTCCATATTAATGTTTTGCAATGTTATATTGTTTTTGTTTTTTTGTTGTCTATTGTTTTGTTATGGAAGTTTATAAACATGAAAATTGCATAAAATCAACAACAACAGGTTTGTTTTAGAAATATTGATTATTTACGACATGCGAAAAATTTTAACATTATTTTGTTTTGTTTTGTTTAGATTGAGAATTTGACAGGTTAGAAAAAAACTAATGAAATAAACTGGACAAATATAATGACTGCCCTACGCCCCCTTTCCACTGTCTCTTTGCATTAAATGATTGAATGAATTAAACGAATGCATTGCTTGAGTGCGGAATATAAAAATTATAAGACTATGAAACTATTTCATATGAATTCTATTTTGTTTCTTTTCATATATTTTTCTTTCGTATTTTCATTTGAATTGTGATTTTCACTCGACCATCGTATAGGTTAATTTGGATGGCAGACATTCCTTGAAGTTCCAGAGGTTAGGCCCTTCGTGCTACTACAATACAATATCCAACTCGGGAATCAAACATTCGCTATTGAAAACCGTATTGACTCCAATCCTTGCTTTAATCATTATTTTGAAGATTTTATTCAAAGGCAAAAAATAAGAAGCTATAAACATCCACCTTTACATGGCCGGGCACTGGCACATGGATCAAAAATAATCTCTTCCTTCTCTCTAGTGTCAGATGTTATTTGAGAGAATTTCAAAACTATTGGCATCCAAGAGAGCAGTGGCCTTGCGATTTAAGGAACGTCAGTATTTTCTTACTCAATTCTGCAAGTACCTTGCCACCGAAGTTGAGATACGCTGAAAATAGCCACTTTAACTAAGGCAATTAGAGCTCCCATGTAGTCTAGTTCGCTGCATGTTGGCCAATTAGACGAGAGCCCGTGCTTCAACTCCCGGCCAAAAAAAACAAAAAAAAACGGAAAATAAAAAAAATATTTCTTTCGGCGACCACCTCCCAGTAGTCGTTTGGTTAAAGCTCAGAGAGTAAACAAAATTGCCTTGAAAAGTTTCTCAAATCTGGCGTTCTGAGTCGACAATAAACTGTAGGTCCTACCACTCATGTATAAAATTAACACACACAACATGAGTGTTAAGATAAACTAGGTTCTAATCCTGGCTAAATGGTTATAATGACCAATTCGGTAAGCGACATATCGAAAGGCTCTGTTACACAGCCCTTGTCAATTCTTCAGAAATGCAGGCTCCAACGAAATCCTTGAGACCTAAAATTTCCTTCAGTTATCCCCAACATTCATGGCTTTTGACGAACAAAGAGATGACATGCCTTAGAGACTTGACCGTAGCTTGGCTGTACGAGTAAATCATAAGATTCTAAAAGAAAATCCCATTTCCCAACAAGCATTGCAATGCTTTCAATATGATCATGATCTCCGCTTGGAAAACACTGCAATGTTGAGGCAGCGTAAGCTAAAATGTAATGTCAGAAGGCTTAATATATATTCCATAGCCAACTCCGTGCAGCATTTTGAGGCCATCGGTATCAGTGACCCTACCGGGAGGACACTAAGTCATCAAGTCACTACCTTGAGATCCCATTTAAAATCCTAAAATCAAATCACTTGTCGAGAAAATTATACGGAACCATGTAGTATACCTATTCAGCTATGGCTTCCCAGTTTTACTGCATATCTATAGTACAGGTTAGGTCAGGATTTAACTGTATTGATGCTTATTGCCACCAGCTCAGTTCGCTGTTTAAATTGGTGATTAGAGGGCGAGCCAATTAAGTATAGAGAAATAGCTTTGTGATTAAAATAGTTGAGAGTCTGCGCACTTTCTCAGTGACTTTGGTATTTGGACCATTCACCAAACCTGAGCAACCATAAAGCAAGGTCAACTACACCACTGCCCGATAGAGCATTGGAGCCAATTTGTTTTGTGCTTTAAAGGTGTAAAACGCTATGAAAAACATCTTCAACTTAGATTTTTATATAAAGGGAAGGTTTTCCCATCCCTGTAATCCTTTACAGCCTAAATTAATTTAATTAAAAACTATTCACCCTTACCCTCTCCTCCTTCAATTTCTAGCTTTTGGCCGTCTCATTGGTTGGGGTAACAATCAGTCACACCAATTGGGTCGCGCTAAGGAGGATGTGATTCTGAAGCCACACGAAATTGTTTTAGATTCGCCCGTACAACTGTTTACCTGTGGCCCGGAAACAACTTTAGTCCTGACACAAAAGGGAAATCTTTATTTAACTGGTCGTTTAAATGAATTTGTATTTCCCGATTTTACCGAACTACAGAAAAATCTTGCCTCTAACGAACAAATCATATTTATGCACATCTCGAAAGCAAGTGAGATATTCATTGTGACCAATACAGGCAGCATTTATCGCAGCTATGAGTCTGTGCGCAATAAAAGTTTAATATTCCAGCGTTTCTATGATTACGACAGTGAAGAAAACGGTCCCATTTGGAAGTTACTAAAAGGCTCCTCGTTTTATGCTGTTTTAACGAAAGCAAATAAATTTTATACGACCTTCTCTGAAAGCGGTCATCATTTGAAAACGTTTCGAGAAATTTCAAAATTTAAAAATTTACGCCTATTGGATATGAGCTTGGGTGTGCGTCATATATTAGTGCACGGCATACCGAGATCATCTACAATGGCAGCTACCATTGGACCAGGTGGAGATCAACGTTACATGACACAAAGTATGTTAATGTCGAATACAACAGGTGGTTTATTAAATCGAATTAGAAACAGTCGAAATGGTAAAAGTGTTGAACTCGATGAAAGTGTAAAGGAGCAGGATAATGGCGATGATGTTAAAGAAACCATAGAGGAAAAACCAAAAACAAATACACCCGTGCTTGAAAGTGAAAACAAGGAAAATAAGGAAAATACAGTACAAGTGAAGCAAACTGCAGCATCAAGTTTAAAAAACAACATAGACGAGACGGCTGATGAAAAAGTTTCATCCAAGTCAAGTGTCAATGAAGATGCTAAGGACACAGCGGATTCTTTGGAATCCAATGAATCTGTATTAACAGCTAATGGCAGTACTTCAACCGCTAACACCGCTAATACCGTGGTAGAGAGAAATTCCCCTACACAATCTATAAAATCACAAGCAAGTAGCATAGATTCCATTAAAAAAGATATGGACACTACTACACCCAGTGTTAAGTCAGGGAGGCCAAGAACCCCTTATCCTGAAAGTACACCCCACGATTCACCTCACACCACAATGAAAAAGACACCGATAAGAAATTTTTCCTATGAAGCAGCCATGAAACATGATTACATTGAGCACACCTCACCAGCTTTAGTGGAAAGTCTAGAAAATATACCCGAGCACGTCGCAAAGGAACCGGGTAAGTTTTAATACAAGCCAAGCAACTATTTTTTCCCACAATAATGTTCAATAGATTCATTGCCAGGTTTAACAGTCTCTATGCCCACGCCACCCACCGAAGATGATGAGGAATTGAGGTTGGAAATAAGTGAGACCACAGATCCACTGGATCATACGGTTACAGTCAACGAGATTCGTTTCATTAACAACGGCATTGATGTCACGGCAAATGTTAAAAAGTTCAAATCAGAAGCTTCGGATGATTCTCTTGAAGAAACGGACAAAGAGGAAGGCGATGAAGGCGAAGTGGATGAAGACAATGAGGATAAGTCCGAAATTAGAAAACAAGCTGAAACTCTAATAGAAGAATTAGAAAATGAACTTGGTAACAAAGTAGAAGAGGCAAAAACCAGTCAGCAGGAAATGGAGACATTAGTTGCCTCCAAATCGCAAAGTTTCAGTGATAAAGTCGAGACTAAATTAACAGAAACGAAAGATTCAATAGGGAAAACAGTTAAAAATGCAGGAGAAACTGTAGATGCAAAATTAACAGGAGCAAAGGAGTCTTTGGAGTCAGCAGCTGCACGAGCCGCCACTGGTGCCCGAAGTGCTGCCGAAGTCGTAAGTGATAATGCTAAGAAGGCTGCTAGAGGAGCCAAACAATCCATGGAGAATATGACTAATTCCGTAGCCACTGCTGGCGATGAAGCCAAACAAGCCGTTGGACAAGTAGGCAATAATGTAGCTAAGGCTACCGGTGAAACTAAAGAAGCCATGGGTAGTGCTTTGCGTAAAATGGCCGGTGATACTAAACAAGCCGTGGGTGCAGTAACCTCAAAAATTTCCTCTGAAGTACAAGAGGCAAAAAATAGTCTCAGTTCTATGTTGCAAGGTCGAAAAAATAAAGTCGATGTACAGAAACCGCTAGAAGAACATATAGAAACTGAAGCCGAAGCCAAAACAGAGGCAACTTCTAAAGAAAGTGGCGATGGCGATAAATCCAATAACACTACACAATCGAACAACACCACCACCACCGGCATACAGGAGGATGATGAACGCACTACGGCTTCAGCAAATTCTAATCATACATCCTCTGCGGGTAATCCTTTTGAAAATGCAATACCATTTGATCCTGAATTGGATGCCATGGTGCAGCGTGGCAAACAAGCACTGCGAGAAGAATTGCAAGCTGCCGGCGTGGCAGCCGAAAATGGAACAAACCGTGTAGTAGACGATGTGGTGGAAGAGAAAAGTAAATTTTCAAAATTCCTTGATGACATGAGGGAGAAATCCAAGAATCTATCGTGTAGAAATGAGAAATCGGTTAAAATTATGGAAGGTAAGTAAGAAAATATTCAGAACGGTTTGATGTCCAACCGGCAAAGAAGCAAAGGTCATTTGCGATGATTTACAAGTAGCCTTATAATTGCACTTACTCCCTGTAGAAATTTTTAATGGGACAACACATTACTTTAATATAACATACCACGGGGTTATCGACTGGAGTGCCATGTACTAATTGGCAGACATTTTAATATCTTTATTTAAACTGTTCTTTCCATTTTACAGATCAGCCACCACGCTACAGCGAACAGGATGAATTAGCATTGCAGCCGATTAATGGTCAGGCGAATGGGTCGAAAGTGTGCACAATTTTATAAATTCTTATTTTCAACAACAAAAACAACAAATTTAAATGAATATATTAAACAAACAAGAAAAAACAAGAAATTATAAACCAAATAATGTTGCATTTGTTTATTTATATTTAAAGAAAACCCAATTAGAAATAAAGATAAAAATGTTCAAACTTACCCTTGGCAAATGTTTGCGAAATTTAAACTTTTATAAATTCACCAATTTCACTTCTTTTTCACTAAAAATTCACTAAAAAATCAGTCACAAGAAAAAAATACTAGCGTCTCCAGCTTAAAATGCGCGAAACAATTTTTCTAGCTATCAGCTGGTTAACAAAACAATCTGAAGTTGGCTGCAGTTAAAGTTTAATTTAAAGACTTTCTATCATTTTTATCTCTAACCAACACTGCATAGGTTTAGGTTAGAGGAGGTGTACTTGCCATTGAGACTAGTACAGTACTCGGAGGTCAAGTTGACCCATTGTACAACGTCGTAAAGAAGAGATGAAATAAGAGGAGATAGGGAAAAGAAGAGAAAGTAGAAAAGGGAGAATAAGGAAGCGGAATATTAACACAGACTACAAACTAAGAATGAATCTATGGAGAGCCTTAATGTCGGCTCTCGACAAAGATTTCAAACCCGCGAAAAAGGGCTGAACAGTTAAGAGGCAGTGTTCGATAGTCTCGAACTCCTCCGCATCGCAACATATCCTGCAACAGACCGGCTGGGATTTGTTTCAGATCTTTGTAATAATATATAAATATTAAGTAAATAAATCTAAAAGGTAACCTCATTAATTAAAACTGTATTGTAACATTCATTTGCCGGTAGATGTTCCTTCTGTCTGGCAACACTCCTTTACTTATTTCCTTTTACCAAAACACTACTCTTTTTTTGCAACCATGCTTTTGAAGTGAAGCACACGACGATACAGGTAAACTGTCAAAAAAAGGAGAAATAAAAAAGAATTGTGTGTTCGCGAGAGAAGTACGACAAAACACTATTTTTTTGAAACTTTCCTTCTTTTTTAATTTTTTGCTACAATCGCAGAAAGCAAAAACACTTCTTAACCGACCTCAACAATTGCAAATTAAAAAAATAAAGTTCATTTCAATATATTTTTATAAAAACAACACGTTGTTCCCTTCGCTTTATAACAAACATTGCTAAATGGAAAGTTAAAGAAAACAACGCGCTAAAGGATAAGCGCTTGGAGAAACGAATGCGATTGCCATAGGAATGTGCAGCAATCACTAGCAAAAGAGAAAAGCGAACGTAAAGGTGTTTGAAAAAGAAGAAAAACGAATTTAAAACAAAAAATGCCCAGCTACTCAAGAAATTAATTATCATAAATGGAACAAAATAACTTTTGACTTAAAAAAGCTAGTTTTTCTTTACTCAATTGATTTGCAAGAAACAACAGTAACAAAAAAAGAAAAGCCAGCATTACGGCCTCGCAAAAAATTGGTGGTAAGGTAGGTCAAAGTTGAAACGTGCTGCAAATGAATGAAAAATGTGAAAAATTCGTGTGTTGTTGGTAAAAGCGTGCGTTTATGTGTGTGCGAGAGTATGTGGTTATGTGTACTTGGCTTTTTTTCATAAGTGCCAGTGAATGTGCGAGTGGTGTCTGTTGAGAAAAAAGTGAAAATATTCGCAACGGGTGTGACGTGACAAATTTTTGTCGTAATCGTTGACATAAATGATGTCCTACGGAAAATTTCGGCAAAAATCGAATCTTCCAAACCTGCTTTAATTTAGAAAAAATGTAAATTTTCTTAACGATTAAAAGTCGTCTCGAAGCAAAGCAAAATATGAAAGAAAAATGTTAAGCCTAACCTCAAAATCTGATATGGGAGAGATTATGTGTACGTGTGTGTTGAGTGAAGGTGTGTGAGTGTGCGACAGTGTTGTTGCTGTTATGGAAAAATTCAAGTGATTTTTTTGGCATGCCGTTGTTGTTGACTGGTTCACCAAATAACACGGAAGAACTAACAAAACAAGCAATTGTGGTGTGATTGTTGGTGTTGGTCTGTCGTTTGTTATTGTGTTGAAAAATATGCTGGAATATTGAAAGAAAAGGCACAGATAAGTAGAATTAAAAAAAGTAGAAAGTCTTGTTTATCGTATCTTTTAAAGCCAAAAAAAACCGGAGAAGAATATGTTATTTGTTATATCCTCATGGCGTTCACATTAATGGATTTTCCAAATACGACTCCTTTTTTTTGGTTGAGGCATTTCATTTAACATAATCTCTTGTGTTGCGGCTTTTCGTCCCAACAAAAACTTTCACTCTCAACAAAATATCCCTATGAAATATTTATGGTCGTTAAGAAGATTTGCTAGAACTTCGAGTTTTTAAACCCAATCTTTGACGGTGGGAGAAGTAGTTCAACAGTAGTTCTTTCCCTTTTGTTCAATTGATAATTTCGGGTAGTATTATTGACAAATTTATGCCCTCTTTAGAAAAAAAAAATTGCGAAAATTTTACAAAGTTGTAACCAAAGTTGCCAATTTAGCTTTTTAGCGCCTTCCAGATTTGACGATTTTTTAATTAAGCTGATTTCCAACAGAAAAGTAGGGAACTGTATGGAACTTTACTAATATTAGTATAATTTTTAGTGTTGTAAGAACACATTTAAAAATTGAATTAAATTGTTTAAATTCAAAACTATTAATAACTTGGAATCAGCTATAACTCCAAACACTACTGTACCAACATCGCTTAACCAAAGATACGTGTTGTCATATTTTCTGTTAAATAATGCAAAAGCATTTGTATCTCATTCAGGATTTCCTAAGATTTATCTAAGGAGATGTGATGACCACAGGTTTTGCTTAATACTATTGTATACCTTCCAAACATCCAGGTTTTCACAAAAATGCTAAAAATAAACGTCAGTAATGTTTCCAAACATATATTTTTGAAAAAAAAAAATTAGAGTTAGGTTTTCGTAAAATCACCTAATGTGTTATATAAAGTTTTGAATCGGTCTAGTATTATATTCTAGAACATCTTTGGTGATGGCTCTCTGTAGAATTGTAGATCGTAAATTAATTCCATTAATTTTATCTGTAATATTTGCAATTTCCGCAAATTACAGCTGATAACTTCTGTACTTAAAATATTGCGTATAGTCTTGTACTACCCGGCCTATTTTTATACCCACTGTTGTAATTCAGCGCTTATCCCTAATGGAATTATTCAACAAGATTTAAAAAAAAATTGGCATTTTTATGGTTGCTCGGTTTTCAATGAGGTTCAGGAGAAATTCGTTGTTAACAGCTTCCGTACTTGAGATTCTTTTGTACAGAAATTTGTATTGTCCGGATATTTTTTGTATCCAGCCTTATTCAAGTCATTTCGGCAAATTGCCTCTAACTTACCATGAGTAATTCTCTTTATCTCCTGAAAAAGTAAAACCGTTCAAGGCAGTATTGATGGCGTAATTATCAAGATAAAAAGGAGTCTGGGAAACTTTTTCCATATGGTAATTGAGAATAAAGGCTTTTTAGCGCTTTTTTACGTTGTGATTATATTGTATAATATAGTGTTGGCAACTCTACATGTAACACACGTAAAAAATTGTGAATATTATGAAAAAAGCCAAAAAATACATCTCGATCGGCTCGTGTTTAATTTCAAGCAAAATACTTGTCAAGTGGTTGTTGTTGACTCTTTAGGGGTCAACGGGGAGGAGGAGAAAGTCAGTTTTCATATTCGACACACAACTGGTGGCTGTAAGAAAAGAAAAAAAAAACAAGAAAATTTTATTTAGAAGAAATAAACACGTTGGCATAATTGTTAAATTACAGAAACCAAAAATATCCGGTAAAATTAAAAGAAAATCTTTAATAATTCAGTCGGGTTAAAGAAAATAATATTTCGCAGTGTTTTCATAAGTTTTCCTTTCCTTAAATTGTTATCAGTTATTATTTTCTTTCCAATTTTAATGTCTAGCCAGACACATGGTCGGGCCAGCTGATTTGAGTAGAAGAAAAAAATAAGTTCGCCTTGAATTTGTAACGACGGGAACCTAAAAAAGTGTTAAGGCAAAATAACCTTTCAATCGAGCCATTGCTCTTGATAGACTGCGATGTTGTAAATTCGTTCGTTATGTCCATAAAGTGCAGTTTTCTTTTAATTATTTGCGTAATGTTGTTATTTTGTTTATTTTCATTTAATTTTTTACGATTTTCATCAGTAATAATTTTTGCATAAAACCTATTGATAAAAGTGTGTGTGTGTGTGTTAAGAGATTGTATATACATATGCATATGTGTGAGAGTGTGTGCCTAAATAAAATAAAGAGCGGGAGAGAGTAATTGAGAGCGGGAGTAAAGTGAAAATCTTGAAATGTCAAAAAATGTTAACTGGCACCCGATGGCAACAACAAAAAAACGTGTTTTTCTTATAAACGCAGTTGTATTGAAAAAGTAGTAACAATTTTATTACTTAAAAACGCTACCCAACAAACAATTTTACACAATTCCATAATTATAAATAATTTAGTAACGCAAATTTGTTTGTTTCTTTTTAGGTGTGTTAGAGGACATTATCAACAACGATACTATTTCATACTAAATGGCTTAAATTTCCTAATTACGTGATAAAATTTGAGGAGCACAGCACTTAATTTTTTAATAAAATTAAAAAAAAATAGTAAACATTTAAAACACCCCATAATCAAACAAACAAGATCATATCAAAACTTTTAAAGTTTATGATCGAGTTATCATCATACAATAGAAGATATACAAAGAGATAAAGAGATAGAGACAGATTTCGTATATTTTGGAATTTTTAAAGTTCTAATTACGCTACAAACTTAGGATTTATATATACATACATATATATATATATAGATATAGAATAAATATTTACATAATACATACATAATTAAGGCATTCCTAGAATGCATATTAAAAGTCTGCAACATGCTCATGCTGCTGCAGCAGCGGCAGCATCCATGCCAAATTGTGAAATTGTAATCGTATCATCTTCGCCTAATCATAATAATAATAATAACAACAACAACAACAATAATAACAATGAAAGTACAAATGGGGGATCTAGTAATGGTAGTGGCAGTGGTGGCAATATTACCGTCGGTGGTAATAACGGCCATCAACAGCAGCAACAACAGCAACAAGGTTCCTCAGCGACAGCAACAACTGAGATTCCAATACCATTTATGCATTTGGCAGGAGTATCAGCCGAAGCACATGCCGCTGCTCAAGCTGCTGCAATGGCAGCTGCCCAAGCTGCAGCCGCTCAGGCAGCAGCTGCTGAACAAAACGGCAACAATGCACCACCACCGGGCAGTGCCCTGGCCCATCATCATGCCATATTGCAGCAACACCCCTTGGCCCACTTAGTGGCTACGGCTGCGCATAGTCCTGCTCTATCCGAACAACACTTTATAGCCCGCGATGCTACCGTCTTGACTAATGGCCACAATGGCAATTCAACGTCGGCATCGGGTGCACCTGCCCCCGAGAAACCTTTTCAATGTAATGTCTGCGAAAGACGATTCCGCCAATTGAGTACTCTCACGAACCATGTGAAAATCCATACTGGAGAAAAACCGTACAAATGTAATGTTTGTGATAAAACCTTTCGTCAATCGTCCACTCTGACTAATCACTTGAAAATCCATACCGGTGAGAAGCCATTCAACTGTACCTATTGTCCGAAACATTTTCGTCAATTGAGTACACTAACAAATCATTTAAAAATTCACACAGGTAAGCATCAATGCAATCTTTTCTTAATAATTTCTTAAATTGCCTTGTATGGCAAACAAAAATGTATTCCGTGCCGTATCATAGACAACGAAGTCAGTTTTCTAAAGAATTTCATTTTTTTATTTTTCAGGTGAAAAACCCTTTGAATGTGCCGTTTGTAAAAAACAATTCCGTCAGTCTAGTACTCTGAATAATCACATAAAAATCCATGTTATGGATAAGGTTTACGTGCCCGTTAAGATCAAAACTGAGGAAGAGGAAGGGTGACTAGAGGATATGATGGTGGTTGCAACTGGAAGCTCCAATAATGGACTTCAACAACAGCAGCAACAGCAACAACATCATCAGCAACATCATTCTCAACAACAACAACAGCAGCAGCAACAGCAACAATTACTCGCTCAACACCAACAACAACAGCAGCAGCAGCAACAACCACAACATCGTCAAATTATAACTTCCACGCTAGCACAACATCAGCAACAATTACAAGGTAACAATACAACAATTATTGCAACAACACAACAATCACAACAGCAGCAGCAACAACAGCAACAACAAACCACTAATGGCTCAGCCGCAACAACACCGTCCAATCTTGAAGCTTTTTCCAATATAGCAACAGCAGCTCAAACACTCGAATTAAGTTCTATAAATGCCGCCCAATTAGTAGGCGGTCACTTGACAGCCGATGGTAATTTTGTTACCATGGGTGGTGTTGTCGTTGGCCGCATACATCCCGCACCAGGCACAATGGGCGGCAATACCCATTTCCTTCAACATCAACTACGAATACAGACCCCACACTTGGGTGTTATCAAAATGGAGCCATCGCCCAATGCTAATGAATACAACACCAGTAACAATACAAATAGTAACAATAGTAATAATAATACCAACAATAATTCAACGACGCACACAAATCATAACAACGAAGGATGAGTTCCCGACTATGAGACACTATTGGAATATGTGCTCAATGATTAAGAAAATGCAATTGATTAATTAAATTGATATAAAACTAATACAAATACACACAATATTAGCAAAGAGTAAGAGTGAATGAATTATGGTCACATGTAATACATAAATTGAAACTTAAATGAGAATTATTTTCTTTACCGTATTGAAGATTTGAAGAGATTTAATTAGATGTATAAACAAAATATAACCAAAATCCTATTTAAATATTGTTTAATACACCCTGAAATATTTAAAACCTATTTAAAGAATTCAAAAGATAGATTTTTTACAGTGTACATATATATATATAGTTTTTTATTTTATAATAAAATCATGTCTACAAATGAAATTAAAAAATGTCTGTTCAGTTTGTTTAAAAAAATTAATTGAATGCCATTTTTGCCGGTTTAAAGGGTTTTTGTTTTGTATTACATTCTATAATGCAACCGCACACTCAATCGCTATTAGGGACGCATCCTACAAACTGCTTAAATATGTACTTAGAAAAGAAGAAAAGAATATCTAAAAAGGGAATTTAAAACAAAAAACACAAAGAATTTAAATAAAGGCATGTGAATTCCGCCAAGGAGGAGGGAATTGTGCTATTATTGTTTTAAATATTGTTGTCACAAAATTAAAAGCAAAAACAAAAGAAAAGAAAAGAAAAAATATAAAGAAATATTGTTAATTGTTGTTATATGATCATCAAAATATTTAAAATGATGAAAACTGAAATCCTTGATGTTTGTTGTTAAAGAATATAAAATAAAAAACAAATGATAAAACTTTTGATTTTTATTGTTAAATATACATACACACATAAATACTTAGTATAGAAAAATAAAAAAAAAATACAAATGATTATGAATTACAAAAGACAATGGATGTATAATTGTTATTTTTGCATTAAAAATGAAAAAAAAAAACTAAAACATTAAGAAAACGAAATAAAAAGAATTAAGAACGAAATATAAAAAAAAAACAAAGGAATAATAACTGCTACTGTTTGTTAACAAATCTGTACTGGAAACCAGGCAAATAACAACCAACCATCTCTCCTCTAATAATAATAATTATTTTTTAATTAAAAAACAAAAATGAAAAACAAAACATTAACATAGAAAACTTAATAAATACAAACTATATACAATAAATTAAAATATACATATAAAATAACAAACAAAACAACATATGAATCCTATTAAAAACACAAAAGAACATAAAACTACCATAACTGCTACTAAATATCAACCAATAGCTCTAGTGCTAACCACAACAACAACAAATCAACCACAAAAATAAAGATTTTTTTGTTTTTTTTTTTTTTAATTTGTCTTTTAGGTAATAAAGATCTTTAATTTTTTTTTATATTATAATTTAGTTTATTATTACATTACATACATACATAGCATACATACTTGTTTTAGTCAAATCTTCTTTTTTTTCATTTTCGAAAAACTATTATTTTAAAAATAATTGAGTGAAAAGAAAAACAAAAAAAATTATTACGTTTGTTAAACAAATTCAAAAATTTATATTTTATTTTTACAAACTTTGTGAGAGAATATTAAATAAAAAAAAAAAATTAAGGTAATCTAAAGCATTATTTGTTCACAAACGAAATGTTTTACTTTAGTGTACTGCTTAAATTGCCTTAATTTGCTTAATCCATAATAATTAAACACTAAAGCAACAATAAAATATGTTTTTAGTAGGCTTTAAATATTTATTTAATTTATATATTGAAAACCAAAACGTTTTTTCCTATTTTGAAATCTCAAAATCCGTTACATTAAACCTTAATTTTCTACGAATACATATTGTTTTATTGTTTTTATCATTCTCCTTATTGCAATTCCACTAAAAATTAAAAATGTTAAAATTGTTCAAAACTCTTCTCATGAACTATTAATGTATTTTTTTTCTACTTTTAACACATATTGAAAACAGATGACAATATTTGTTGCTGAAGAAGAAAATTTTTTTTATAAATTAAACATTTTTTAATTACCAATTTATACCATTCCTGGTAATTGACAACTTACTGAACTTAGGTTGCTGTACATAAACAAGAGAATAATTTTTGTATACTTCGAGCTTTTCTTTTTCGATTATCGGCTTTATTAGCTTAGCTTCAGGGTCTGTGTATAACTTTAGACAACATTTAACTCATCTCATACATCTGAATATGCTCTAAATTCGATATCAATTTGGGATGTATGTGTAGTCATATACTTCCCTTTTTTCCTCGAAGATTCCTTCCTTCTTTCCTAAACTCTTTTACACTTTTGTTATAGAAAATAAAAACTTTCGAGTGCATAAAACTTTTATTTTTAATTTGTGAATAGGATCGGGAAATATTGTTTACCTCAAAAAGAAAGAACAAAATCATTTAATGTCGTTTTATTTTAATTCCTCCTTACATTAAAGTTCATAAATGTATTTTAACGAGCCGTAGTATTATTGTATAAAATAAATAAAAATAATACTCATTAAGGCATTTCTCAAATAAATTAAGGGTTATTAAGCTTTAGAATTATTCGAGAAAGAAATTATAAATATGAAATTCTTTCTTTATGAACTTACAAATACTATTTTGAATTTTAATGTAAATATTGCTTGTCAGTTGTCATCTGTATCTATCAGTTGCCATTCTCAATCAATGGCTCGATTTTTTTCCCTAAATGTATACAAAATTTATATAATAAAAAATCGAAGGGACTTAAAATTTTGAAATAATAATAGAAATACTCGCCTTAAATCATATGTATGCGTATCGAAAGAAATTTATTAAATTATTACAACGTCAGAAATTTCAAAACTGTTATTAAAATTCCAAAGTAAGATTCAAATGAATTTTTATTCGAATCGAAATATTCTAATAACCACTTGGACTCTAAATAATCTAATGGCACCATTATGGATAAAAACGGAACTGAAATTGAGTTGTCAGAAATGGTATAAATTGATAAATTGATTGATATTACAGATGGCAACTGACAATCAACACTTTAAAATTTTTATTTGTAAAAATTAATTTTAGCAATGCGAATGTGGAGTTCGGTTTTCATTCATAATCTTTATTAATTTTTTAAGACGTTATTATTGAAACTTATTTGTCGAGATTAAATTTCTGGTTTTCTTTTAGGGAATTAAAATAAGGAGGAGTTATGGATTAAGACAAAAAATTATTTCTTTAAACCAAAAACGTACGTTACGTACGCTTTGAATACATTTTCTCAAACTTTAATTTAAGACTGTTCCATAACAATGTCGTTAAACCTGTAAAGAATTGTAACATTTTTTCAGAATTAAAAAAGAATACTTTTTTTAAATAATAAAAAAAACTGCTTACATAGTCAGAATTGTACAATACATATTCATTTTATATGATAATTATTTTAATACTAAGATCCTTCTTGTCTATGATATGTTTTCATTACTTCCTTGTTAAAGATATCTTTACAAAGGATCTTAAAATTTGAAAATAATTATTATTTAAAATCATTTAATAATATTATTAATAATAAAAAAACACATCAAGAAACTACTATAATTAGTCAGAATTGTAATATACATTTATTCCTATTATTATTTGCGTATATTAAATATAAAAACAAAGAAACCCTTTTTAGTTTTAATTAATTTTAATATTTTTTATTTAAAAAAAAAACATTTTTTAAATGCAAATCTGTGTTTAGGAAACTTAACTGTAAATCTTTTTTTTTTAATTTATAATAAATTATTTGAAATTAAGCATATAAATTGAAATAAATTTAGTTGAACTAGGCAGGACTAAATAAAACACTTAATTGTTGTTTAACTAAATATGTAAACACTTAAGAGCGTTTATAACGAACGGTCCTGTTTAATTATAAGAATTTATTCTAAACGGCTATAAGCATTTTCTTTGCTTTAATAAATTAAAATAAGAAAAAGAATTATGTTTTAAACAAATAAAAAAAAGTCCTTTATAAGAGTTATATTCTATAACATAAGAAATCATGTTATTTGTAAAATAATTGTTGGAAAACAAAAACAAAAAAAAACATAAGTGACTTAAGTTATTAATTTCATTTTTTTAAATTTGTTCATAATAAAAACAAACACACACACGCTCCTAATTTACATACATAAAAAGCTAAAATTTTTTTTTATTATTGCATATGAAAATCAAAATTAAAAAAGAAATAATTTTCAGAAAAAAATAATTTTTTTGATCTGCCTTGAGATTAAAGTTTTATTTTTTTAAATAAAAGAAATTATTTAACGTTCAACTATAATTATTTTAAGCTTAACTCCCTTTTTCTTTTGTTTTAAAATTTGTATGAAAACAACACAAAAATATTTGAGTAATTCGGAAAAAGCTTTTCCTACAAAAAGAATTGTTGAGTTCCTTCATATAAATTTATTATATTTTTTTTTATTTCAATTTTATTATTATTTAATTGTTATCTGATCTATGAAATCTAACGAGGTAACGAAATATGGCAAATAATTAATGGATCTGTTACGTATAGTCATCAGATGCATTGCTAGCCGGGAATCTTAAATTTATAGTTGCTGCAAATAAATTTTTGTGTTTACATGTTTCGCGTGTTTAAATTGTGTTAAAAGGGATCTTAATTTTAAAATAATTATTGATTTATAGTTTCTAAAAGAAAAACAATTTTAATTGTTCGAAAATTTGTAGGATAAATAATTCAAATACTTTCGAAGAAGTAATGTTTTTCATACATTCTATGTTTCTCTAAGGCAAGCGAGTTTTTATCGTCTGATAATTAACGCTTATCGTACGGAAACAATAGAAAAAATTTTAAATCAAAATCTGACCTATAAATTATGGCACGATTATGAATGGCAACCGAACTCCAGTTCAGTTGGCTGTTGCCAACATTTTAAATATTTTTCTTAAAAATTAAATAAATAATAACATTTTAATTTAAAATAATAAATTTTTTGTGCAACTTTTAATTTAGGAGTTAGCAATGCTACTGAAGTTCTGTTGCCCTCCATAATCGAGCCATTATTTAATAAAAAGTTGTTTAGCATTCTCACTAAAAATAAATTTTAAAAAGTCTATATAATGAGACATTTTTAATATTTTGTTTTTAAATTAATTTCAGCTTAAAAATATTTTTAAAACTCTTGGATTGTAATATTATCATGTTTTGTTTTTAATGGTTAATATCATTCATTACACGGTATATATGCATTAAGACGTTTTAGTAGCTTTCACTATAAATGATTCCTAAGCATTTATACACTAAATAAAAAAATATTGTTTTTGTTGTAATTTAATCCCGTAATAAATTTAAAAATTTTTTTTTGTTAAAATTTAAAAACCAAATTGATTTTAAGTTTTTTATGTATTTTTCTAAATTTAAAATATTTTTTGAAATTGTGTTGAATCAAAAACTTTACTTATTTATTATTTAATTTCATTGTGTGCCACAAAAAGTAAAAATATCATTCAAAATAGTTCCTAAAAAACAAAATTTAGGTGTTTGAATTCCTGTTTTTTTATTTCAAATTATTTTTAAATGTATTCTGCTTTAGTTATGTTTAAAAATAAGTTTTATTTGCGTATTTGTTTTTTATTAAATAATAGATATACAAAGAATGTAATTAAATACAATAAAATGTAAAATTCGAACTTAATGTATACGAATTACATACTATAACTGAAGAGAAGATATTAAGTATTTAAATACAAATGAAAAACAAAACAAAATATAAGTGTTATTCAGTATATAAACTAAAAACAATGTATACATACAACATATAAAATAATTTATAAAATAAAAAACAAAAAAAAACTACAGGAATATTTAAAAGAATAATAAAAAAATAAAACAAAAACATACTCAATATCTTAGTAACATTTAAATAAAAATATTTAAAACTATGCTTATTTTTTCATAAAAAAAAACAAATAGTTTTAGTTTTGAAAGCATTTTGGAAAATAGTTTTAAATACTTTTGAATTTCTATTGAAGGAAATAAAAGTATTTTTTTTAATTATTGATATGTTAGCCTGACTTATGATTGAAGTTCTTGTTTTGGCAATATTGTTTTTATTCGTTAAATCATTACAAAATACGTCGTATTACGGCGAGGATGAAGGATTTAGGAAATTCAATTTTACAAATTTCATCTAAACATCTAAAAATAGTTTTAAGCGAGTTCGATATATTTCAAGATATTTATTTGATTTGCAACTGTTCTTGAATTGTAAGAAAATCAAAACATTTCTGATGCTCACGGTTACTGTTGACTAAGCTAGGTTTAAGATTCAAGAATATTTTACATTTGATTCTGAGATTAGTAATAAATCATACTACTGTGCAAAAAGGATATACTAAACTGTCTAACGAAAACAATCATCACTTAAACGTGGCCAGCTTTGTATGATAGCAGAAGAATTATGTTCCATCAGAACAATGCAAGGTCATAAACCTTTTATTGAGTCTCGCCTGAAGCTCTGAAAAGTTGTAACGCAAATACTAAATAAGTTTTTCTGTATTTCCCATATTTTTAGGTGAAACCTTCGCTGCAGTGAGAACGTGTTTAATTAGATAGTCCCACTTTTTAAACAAAAGTGATCGGGGTTTTCATGAGCAGCACACAATGGAACAATTAAAGAAAGTCTTGGAATCTATAGAAAAATAAAAAAGCTAAGATTGGATTCGAAATTTAATTTTTTTTATAAACATTTCGATTAAGTATGTATCCCTTGACATATTCAGTTAAAAATTCATTAAAGATATTTTATTATTATTTTATTAGAAGCAAATATGTTTATACAAAACACTACCCAAAAATTCCTCTAAGGGCATACCGAATAGCTAGACAGCCAATGGATAGAGTGCTCGGCTGTCAGTACTGAAGTGAAACCCGACGGAGATTTTGATCTGCAACACTGGAACGGAACATAGTTACGATGCTCTGTATGTAGTTACGATGGTACTATTATTATAACTTAATGCATTTATTCTTACAGAAGTTTGGAAGATAAATACTAAATCAAATTTAACACAGTGTTAGAATGGTTTGCATACTCTTTCCAATTATGTATTAAATACAGGCGACTTAGAGAGTTGCTCAGTAGTCATTAAAGTGAGTGTAAAAGTCCTTCTTTAAGGCATTATTCATACCAGAAATCTACTACAATTTATTTCTGTAAATAAAATACTTTTAATTTTATTATCATTGACTTAATTAAAATATTTAAAATTCAGGGTTACTACTGGTGGAAAAATAATTTGGGGAATTTAAAATCGTAAGATTAATCCCATAAGTCTCTAACAAAATTTGCAAAATGCAGTAGAGATAAAGAAAGGCTTGCATACTGCTTTCTGGCAGAAAAAAATTTGCTTTCAAAACGAAAAACTATTTTGCTTATAACTTTAATGATGTTTCCTTTCATTTAAAACTTAATTAAGCACTTCATAGAGAAATAAATATAATTATAAAATAGAAACATTACAGGGCCATTTAAATGTTAAACTGCTTTGGGCATTTTTTTCTAGAAATTTTCTTTTAATTTTTTTTATACAAAAAATTTTATGAAAATATTACAAGAAAAAAAAAAAATAAATGAATTGTTATAAATGTATTTATTTTTGTAGTTAAAGGATAGAAAACGAAAACAACATTTTCTATAGAACTTTTTTTGTATTAAAACAAAAATAAATAAAAACAAAAAAATAACGCGTAGTGAGACTAGTTGTAAGCATTTACAAAACCAAAACAATATTAAAATAAAATAAATTAAAAATAAAATAGTATTAAAATATATGAAATAAAGTAAGTAAAAATCAAAGTATATTTTTAATATACAAAAAAAAATAAATAAATAAATAAATGAAAACCATACGTAAATGTAGTCTTTGCTGTATAAATGTGAAAAATTAAACAGGTAAAATAAAATAAAATAAAAAATAAAACATAGCAGACAAACAAACATATATTCGAATCATTTGATATAAACAAAACAAAGTTTAAAAATAATTACATACATACATATACATTTAGTAATAAATAAAAAACTAAATAAAATGTTTATATGTAAACTAAGTATTAAGATATGATGTATGTATGACGACAAATGAAGAATGCCAGTAATACTAAACAAAATAAATCGATCCGTATATACATATTATTAAATAAAATAGTAATAAAAATGATAATAATATTACTTAAAAACAATACATACTATACATATATATATATATATACTATATTATAATAAGTAAATATATTTATTTAATGTATGGGTATGCATAATGATTATATTTTGTTAGTGATGATTAAATAATAATAAAAAAATACTAAAAAAATTGTAAGAAAATTAAATTAAAAAATATAAATCAAGTAAACGTACCTTTTTGAAGGTATAAAAACTGAAAGATATCAAACGAATATTTAAAATAATAAAATAAAAAATATTAAATAATAATAAAAAATTTGTTGAATAAAATTCTATAGTGATGGTGGCAATTAAAAAAATGTATACAATAAATTATTGTTTTAATCCAACGTGGAGGGGTAGGAATTGAATAGAAAAAATTGTATATCCTTATCGAATTTCGAAACAAATTTAAGATCACTTTACAACATCATAACTAACAAATCAATCAAGGTCGCCTTGGGAGGACTATTATTGGGATATATTTTGTGGCAAAATCATGTCCTTTAAAGCTGTCCACAATTTGTATACCAACGTGTTAAATCATGACTGCCAGAGAGTAATTTTTCGGAGAAGAAGAATGTAAATTGTTTCGCAGTTAGGTTTCGCCGTTTTAATTTTATGAGTTGGTGAAAATTCATACTCAAAAGCTTACGGCTCGTTTTGGAGTAGCTTTCAAAACAGTTTCATAGTAAACTTTGGCTAATGTTTCGGTCCTTTGTCCGCAGAAATGCAAATCAATGATCCCATAGTATGAAACACTCCATCAAGCCATAAAGTAGCTAAATAATGACCCTTTGCGACAAAGTATCAGCTTACATGCATCCTCGGACGACGGTGTGTGTAGCGTATGATTTTGCTTTTAAAAATTCTCCTTCACGGTAAAAGTTTCCTTCTGGGCCAGCCAGCATTTCAGCATCCTATTGTTTTTAAAGCTACATTCAACAAATGTTGGGTACGTGGTCTTGAAAGCCCCAAAATCTTTTGAATTTTTGGAATCTCTGTAATGCAATTGATTTTAGATTTTCGAAAATTTATAAGAAAATCACTCTATTTCTCAATTATTTTCCAGTTGTTTTCAAATAAGTTGCCAAACTTATGATATTGCCTATGTTATTCACAGGGTAATTTCATTAATTTTAATTTTCTTAAAAAAAAAAAAGAAATACAAAGTATTTACAAAATATGAGAATTTAATTTCTTTAAATTAAGGATACAAATATAGGATAGTAAACATATGTATATAAATAAGTATTAATTGACTTATTATCTAAAGAATAGGCGTTTATAGACAACGACACCATCCTAAATAATGAGGACGTATATGAACAAGAAAATAAATAATTCCAATTTTTTTTTAATATTAAGATACAAATAAGATATTAAAATCTGAGTAACTATCCCTCCATCTGTTACTAATACCTTAGCTTATAAAAACGGAGGAAAAAAACAAAATAAGTTTATGAAAAAACAAAAAAAAAAATACTCTGTGTTTAGCAAATAGTGTATGAAAATATTTAATTTACTTCCTCTTTAGCAATCTTTTTGGGTGAAAACTCATTTAAGAATTGCAACCATTCGGTGAAATCTACATCTGAATATATTTCCTTTTGTTTGAGCAAAACATTTTGTAAACTCACAATGAATTTTAAATCTGTACGATATTTTAAAATAATTGCTTCATCTATACAGATATCAGCCAAAGGTAAAACAACTTTGGGTTTTGACATTCTTACGGTCAACTTTAGCTTACTTTCTAGCAATTTTATATCTTTAGTCATTTTCTTTAAAACCAATAAGCCACTGCCATGGGTAGGCCAACGATGTACTGAATCCGTGGTTGTGGTGAGAGGAGCAATTTCAACGGTATCCGTTATGACATCAAGAAATGTTTTGGAACCATGAAACTCACTATAGCTGCGCAATGCGTCCAAAAGTAAATGCAAATACTGTTCACGGGATATGTACTCATCGGGATTGGCAAGTTCTGCAGCTGGTTTATATTTAAGCCAACGCTTTTTGGCTATATCTAAAGCAATTTTTTGTGGTGTCAGCGGTTCGGTGTTTGTAAATTGAAACATGATTAAAACATTATCAATGAATTCATAACGTACATAAGGTATACGTAAAAGTTCAATAGTTTCCATGTATTTAGAAATTTCTTCACGATTATGAGCTGTTAAAATGATATACAGAATTGCGATTCCACGATAAATTTCAATTTAGAATATATTAGAGCGTATTTACCTTTAAAGATTTTAAAGAATTCATGTATTAAAGTCTTAGTTTGTTCACCCAAATAAGGATATTTTACACCAATTGCTGTATTTTCCATATCGGCGGTATTACTAGCTACCATTAATAAGGATATAAAGCGCTGATAGTTGCAACAAGAAAAAAGTTAAAATTTAATTTCCGAATTCTTTAAAAAATTTCGAAACCCACCTCTAAAATACTTAAACGCCTTTTGCAAAGACCTTTAGCTGCCGCTTCACTGTACACACTAAAAATTCTTCTAGCCACTCGGGTCATTCTAGTATACTGCGTCAGTTCGCATAGGACTACAATAAGTGGACGATTATCTGCACTGAATATCCATTCTTTGGTTTTCCTATTGTGATGCAACATCCACATGGCCAAATCATTCTCCAATATCTGCAATAGCAGCCTTAAAGCCATAAATATACGCTCCAATTTTTGTTCAATGGGTAAAGCATCAAATGTTTGCTTTTGCCTTTCTCTCTCTTCGTATTCATTTTGATTCCAATACTCACTGCACACACTCATTTCAGAATTTTGCAATGCGGGCGAATTGGGCATATTATTGGGCACTAGTAGTTCACTTTTTGATGTTGATAAATCTTCAGATTTTGATGTCTTTAAAGCATCTTCTAATAAATCCAATATTATATCAAAGATTTTTGATGATTTTGGTGCCTCATCTTTGTTATTTTTGAGTTTGGCTAAATCCAAGCCATATTCTAGAAAGCCTACATAGTAGCTACGCATTTTATGCCAGCATGGAGGGAATGTACGTACAATCATAGAAAATAATTCTATTGATTTGTGATAAGATTGCTGATAGATGGTGATATTTACATTGGGTTGTTTGGTACAGTAGTTAATGCTCTAAATAGGAAAAGGCCATAGAAAAGAACAAAAATATTGTGGACTGCAATACTACCTTAAATATTAGAGACTTACCAATACCAATTCCATAATTTTCGTAAATATACCCTTGCCAGGAAATTCGCCACGATGACACATATATGTGGTGGCATTAATAAACGAAACATAGCGATAATGCTGTAGAGCACTACGTAAACTATGGGCCTGAGAGGTTATCGGTGCTTCTGGTAATTCGGAACGATAATGATGCCGATGACAAAAGGCCAAATCATCTAGACAACGTGGCGGGAAATCCAGACGTAAACGTTCACCTACATTTAAATACAAATTGGAAATGACGGTAAGCAATTGTTTGGGCAGATTACTGCTTGCTGCACCACCATCCCCCGCATCTTTATTGCTATTTATTTGTGATTTCAAGGAAATACTTTTGCTTTTGCTAACGCTGGTGTTTACCATGGAGTTTGGAGACGGTTTCTCTTCTGCCTCTTGATTGTCACCATTCTCTGGTTGATTAGTTTCATTTTCCCCTAATTGTTGCGCTTTTTCTTCTGTTTCGTTATTTACTGTTTCAGCTGTTTCATTAGCTTTGGGCTCATCTTGGTTCAATTTTTGTTTTTTATTGGGTGAAACGTCATCATTGTCTTCTGTGTCTTCTGTAACATCCATAGCTTCCTCAGGTGCTTTGTTAATCGCTTCCGTTTCGTTTACATTTTCATTTGCCTGAGGATTTTTGGAAACGGTTTCTTTCACAACCAACTCCGATTTCTCATCAATTACGTCGTTTTCCATTTTACCTTTAATAGACTTTTTGTTGCTCTTTTTTTTCGCTTCCTTAGCAGTATCTTCTTTGCTGTTAAGATCCTTTAACACACTCCTTGTTTCCTTACGACCACGACCGGCGCGCGTATTTTTATTTACGTTTTGTTTTTTATTCTGCTGCTCAATTTCACTTACGTTCTCCAAATTTTCTGCTGCCGCTTTACTTGCTCTGGTTGATCTCAAAATGGGCATATTTTTGTTTCAAATATATAAAAACTATTACTTTTTTATTTATTAAAAATTTGCCTTCAAAATTCTTTTCATTTCAGCTGCACAGCGTATAATTTCGCATAGAATTAATTGTAAACGATAAAAACAAATACACATCAGTTGAGTATTTTCGTTTGAAATGTCTAACAAAACAGGGTTGCAACTAAAGGTATGAAATATATCAAATTTTTAGGAACATACAGCGGGAACATATGAAATGTTGTACGTTACAATTATGTAACGGTAAATTGTTAAAATGAGTGATTTTGAGTTTTTGAGTGCATCTTTCTGCGATTATTGAGAAATTTTGTTTGAAATATTGTTTGTTTGAAGTAATACTACTATTATAGCTACTCAATACACTTATTACAGTTTTAATTTACGTTTAAGCGTTTTTACTTGCTTTTAAATGAGTGATTTTTAAGAGGAATGGTTTCAGACGAAAGTCTGTTTGCTTCGAAAACAATATTGAGCGTTTTTGCATACAAGCACACATTCGTCTGAAACCATTAGTTTTATTGAAACAGGGTATTATCCCTCGACGAACGACTATTTGTATCTGAACACTCAATATTGAGTGTGTTTTCAATACAGTTTGCGTTTTCCATACAGTTTGCTTGGAAAATACACTCAAAAATAAAAACATTCAACTATGAGAGTCTTTCCAACACAAACTGTTTGTATGGAAAACATAAACAAAAACACTCAGTTCTGAGGTGTTTTCCACACAAACTGTTTGTATGGATAGCACAAACAAAAACACTCAATTTTGAGTGCGTTTTCTACACAAACTGTTTGTGTGAAAAACCCAAACAAAAACACTCAATACAAACTCTTTGTATGGAAAACAAAAACACTCAATTTTGAGAGCGTTTTCCACACAAACTTTTTGTATGGCAAACACAAACAAAACTTAACACTAACATAAGGGGCTGTTTCTTCTGAGAATATAGTACAGAGCTAGCGGTCACACTATTAAAGATCTTTGGGGTAAGAAATGTATGGTTTTTCGGTTAATTAGCCAATACAATATAATGTTTTACATAGATTACTGTAGTCTATCTAATGTGAAATAAAATGTCGACTAAAAATTCCTATCCTCGGTAATATTTTGCACTAAATTACTTCAATTACACGAATTTAAAAATCTAATAAAAAAATTGCATTTTTTTCACAACCAATTTTAACAATCAACTGTTTTGAGACATTTACCACAAACATTATAAAAATAGAATAAAAAAAATAAAACAAAGAACTAAAATTAAAACATGCATTAAATGTTAATGACTTGTTAATGATATTTATCGTGATGTACTAGAAGTCTTTTCATAAAACTTGTTGAACTTTTTATCTCTCAACAATTGGCTGTGATTGTTGTTTGTTCTAAAAAAAAACAAAAAACAAACAATGTTTTATGGTCATTTAAATATCGCGAAAAATGTTGGTGATGATGTGATCTAGAAACTAACTAACAATGCACGAAATCTAAATCTAGAATAAATTATACAGATTTTTTTGCTAAGTAAAGGAAAAACTAGAACATTAATAGCAAAAACCCAAAAGGTCTGGTAATAATATAAGGTGTACTAAAACAGAAATCCATAATTTTTTCAATAGAGGGCGATGTGTTATATATTTTTAAATTAATTTTTTTAAAATTGAGATTTACAATCTACCACTTTCTCTTCCTATCCTATCCTAACTTACAATAAAATTAAATTATATAGAGATGATTCGATATATACGAACATTAATGCTAAACAATGTACTATTTGAAGGTAGTAATCGTTCACTAAAGGTCACTGGTAGCTAATACGATTGTTGAAATTGGTGATAGTTTCTACTTTCGATGAGTTGACAAGAGACCAATGGTCCAGAGCAAATGCATTTCCGTCGGTAGTACCTGTTATTCATAAGCCAGTAGTATTATTGACTTATTACCAAGTATTCAGTATGCATACTCTTAATGACACTGATAGCCAATCGCCTATAAGGGCCTTCGATAGTATGGGCACGTTATTGCTAGAACCTGGCCTGACTGCCACGTCACTATGTGCTGATGTGTTGACAGCGATATCATAGGGACATTAACACGAATGTAATGATCGAAGCAACTTGACCTGGTTTGAGTGATAATTAAAGATTTTCTTCTCCGGATTAAGGGGGAAGTAAAGGAATTTATATAAAAAGGTAGGCAGGTTTAAGGTATTGAGACCAACCACGCGGTCATGCATATCGGCTTACGACCAATCTATCAAGCAGGCTTGTTGTGCGTTCATCATTAAGTGTAACAACTATACTTTCTGTAGGAAGTTTGTATTTCTCACGAACTTCCTTATCTCCTTCCAGTCCACTCCCCTGAGATGAGTTATGTCTGGCATAGTATTTTCCCTAAACGCTCTGTAACGACAAACAGGTGGTTCAGCTTTTTTTTTGATATCTTCACCGCATGCAATGCATTCATTATTATTTACCACGTTTATCCTGTTCAAGGGAACAGCAGTGTGTCCTCTACTCATCTTTATTCAATCTCAATATGTTTCAAACCGGATTGCCTCAGGGTATCTTCGAAACTCTTACTGAGTCATTGATCCACAATAGTCGACTCGACGTTTCAACCAATTTTTGTAGCCTGCTGCACTAAACGGCATTAGGTTATCCAAGTTTATGTCTGTCTTATTGGCTTTCTCATTTCCGATCACTTTTTGATGACTGGGTGGTACTCTTGTAATGCTCTATATACCTATAGAGACCTAATTCCGTCCTGATCCTGTATTTAGAGTCTTCTGTGTAGCAATAAGTTCCCAAGAGCATCTGTGCAATGGATGCGTTGGACCAAGTAGATTAATCTGATATTAATGTATCAGATGCGATGCTTTACATCGTTTAATACTGTTGGGTTATGACTGGTCGAGACATTCTTATATTAAGATACACTGAGAAGACTGTTCGGGCTAAGAATGTATGGATTCGTAAAACTTTTAAAATAGTTTTGGGGCTAGTGAGTAGCAGAAACCGTTTTTTTTGATGATTATTATAGCGGTATTAAGTGCCTTCCACTTAAGATGTACGAATGGTCATAGCCATGCTTAAGTAATGATAACTTTAAGTTAAATCATGTAAGTGATAAGATAATCATTCTATTAATTAAAAATCTAAAATAAATACACAGTTTTTTGTTACAGAATAATGCAACATATTTGTGATCAACGGCCTCTTAAAAAAAGTTTTTTTATCGTTAATAACTTAAGCACTTTTAGATTTTTTATATGGTTTCTTTCCATTGGCATACCTTCTCCCATTTTTTATTGCTGATTTGTTTAACAAACAGAATATATTTTAAAATATTATTGGTTCCCAGGCTTTATATTTTTTTTTGTATAAATTTAGTTTTAATAAATTTTTTTCGACTTTTTTTCTGTTGACTTTTACATTCATAGTGTTGCATGTGTCACCAATTAGTGGCAGGATAGAATTGCCTTCAATAGTTGATTTACCAAATATGTTGCATGCAAACGAACTCGTTTTAATTGCTGCTTTAGATTTAAAATTTTTTTTTAGTTTGTGTTCTTTTTAATATTTCGGTATTTCGGTTGAGAAACTATTCTAAGTAAATGGATTAAAGTTTTTATTTTTTATTTGACGGTGGTTTCTCAGTAACTTGGCTTGTAGTTTGTAATAAAACGGTAATTATTTTGAAATAACTGAAAGTATTTTTGGTTAAAAAAAGCCTGAAAAAATTCTAAGCCTGTTATGTTATGTTATTTTTTTTAGTGTAACGTTGTACTATTGATAATTCATTTAATTTACGTTAATGTGTCCATTTTAATTAAATTATTAATTAATAAATAATTGTGGGCCGCCACTTAAAACAAGAATTCATAATTCAATTAAATTTTTGTTGAAAGCCACTTACGCGTAATTGGTAAAAATAGTGAAAATGTTAAATTTTAGAAAATTTTTTTTAAAATGTTTTTAAACAAAAAAAAATGTTTGTTGTGTTTGATATTAAAACACTAACGACTTCTATTAACCAACCATCTGTTTGGGTTTACTTTAGTTCATATATCTTAACTGATTTTTGGCTATTTTAGGCATTCATTAAGAAAAACTCAAAAAAAAAATATTAGACTCTCCATAGGAAAAATCGTTCGAAACGTTCAGACTATTTTTTTGCTTATGCAACTGTGCTGCTTACAATTGTATGACCAACATTAGAACACCATAGCATAGTCTGAGCAAAACTACTGCATTTGTATATGACCAAAATAGCTAAGTTTAAAACAAACAAAAAATAAAAAATTAAAAAAATATCTTGGCACCGTTAATTGTTAAAGAATTCTTGTTAGTTGACTGTGGGTAATTTTGTTATTTTTTTTTAAATTTTTTTGTATAATTTGTTGGGATTTTCTTCTGTTTAACACATTCCAAAGCAACTCACATACATAAATAAATTAGATAATGTCTTAATTAAACTTGTTAACCAGCCAAAAAGAGCCATACAAAGAAAAAAATAAAATAATGAAATTAAATGCTTGAGATTAGAAAAAAATTTTAAACAAAAAATTATACCCTCTTTTGGGCTTGGCCAGTATTTCTTAGACACCCATATGATAATGTTGTTGGTGTCGGTCTAATGGTTGTAATTATTTTGACAAATCGTTTGATACTCAATAACAATTTAATTTATGATTTAAAGACAATAAAGAAAATTAAAAACTTTTTTTTCGTCTAAGGCCTATTTAATGAATTTTTAAGAACATTTGATTGGCCTTTCATCAATAATCGTATTAAACAGTTTATTTCTTAATACATATTTAGTCTGTAGTATAGTATTTCAATTCTCTTGGTTAGAAAATATGATTGCTTACATCTTTTGCTATAGTTTGGTGCTGTTTGCATCAGATGGTCCTATGAGAGTGTTGGCCAGTGAAATGGTTGTTGACAACAGAAGATTTTAATTATGATAGTCTCAAGGAACGTTACTACTTTAAGGTACATACATTCATAATTGGTCAGTACAACCATTTAGTAAGGATGACGACATAGCTTCTCACACGACTTATGATGTGTGTGTTAATTTTATATATCTGTGGCGGGGCCTATAATCTAAAGACGGCTTCAAACGACAGATTTGTTTGGAGTAATTTTTCATGGTAATTTTTATTTACTCTCAGAGTTTTTGCCAGAAATCTGCTGAGAGGCAGTCACCGAAGAAATATTTTCTTCATCTTTCGTTTTGTTGGAGATGTCTGCCCTGGCTTATTGATCTCACGTCTAATAAGCCAACTAACATAAAGGGATTTAAATATTTCCCCTCATAGTCAAATGGCATTTACGGCAATAGCATCCAGAGACAAGAAGTAAAGGTCTGTAAAAAGGCATTCAACAATTTCTCCAGCCGCTCTATGGTCATCTAAGCGTGATCGGAAAAAAAATTCTCGTACACTATCCTCTCTTTCCTTTCTCCTATAAACTATCTTTACTGTATTCCAACACAGTGTAATGCATGAATATGAGGTCATCCCATGAGTGTAGGTCTCAAAGAAAAAAAAAGTGGCGAGGCGATCAATTTAGCTAATAGAGCTATACGATTACAGCACACAAACCTAATGTCAGATCAGATGTTCTCTCCTACCAAGGAAACGTTAACTATGGAGTTTTATTTTTCTCTAATGTACAGTCAAATCTTGGCTCCAGATAAGAATAATTTTTTATTCTCTCTAGAAATAAGCGGCATTGAAGGATAAACTTATGTGTCCACAAGTCTTTTTCAAAAGAGACTTTATGGCAGTTTGTCTGCCCAAGTTTGGCAATATAACCTCAGAATATTCTGTGCTGCTTAGTAGTCGTGTAAGACACTGCAATGATCCGGAAATCTGTATGAGTTTTTGATATGCAAACCTTTTTGTAACCAAGCGGTCGTAAACGAGCAGTAGGTATATATTTTCTTGGGAAAATGATCTGTCTGAGCTAGACAGTAATCATTATTTGGAATGATGTTGTCTAAGTACTTGTTTAAACGGTAAGAAGGTATAAGGATATGTGTTTCTTTTACGTTCAAGGAACTGTTTAGGCTAGTAGTTTACCGAGATCAAATTGAAGCATTTAAAATTAGCATTTAAAACCATTGAATATAAAAAAAAATAATTTAAAACTGATATTTCTTTCATTTGAAATCTTAATGCAATCGAAAATATTTTATCTTTGGCATTAAAATCTTTTTTATGAGGACATTGTTATTATCATATGATAATAATTTTTATAATGGAAATAATTGTTTAATACATATCATACATGTATAAACATACCATATAAACATTTAACATCTTCTAGCTATTGTTTAATACCCTCATGATATTTATAAATTTAAAAATTATAAAAAAAAATTATTTCTTTTCATTTCATTTCAAATGCCAAATTGTTATTAAAAAGATATTCTTAAAGATCTTCTTTTTTATTTTATTTTACTGTTTTTCTTTACAAAAAGTCTTTTTATGCAATTTAAAATTCATCCATTATATGCCAAATTTATTGTCAAATTGTTCTCATAAATTTTCTTAAACTATTCGCATGTCAAAACTTTTATAATGTTATTGGCAAAATGTTTTCAACACTTTGTGCTCGAAGTGAACACGAACCCAACAACATCATATTTCAACTTGTCGAAATAACAATTTTTAATTAGAAGTTTTTTTTCTAAAGAATATTTTGTTAAGAGACACTTGAGCTTTTGCAAACGAAAATTGCAATTTGGTAAGAACAAAACGAAGAAAAAATTTGTGATCTCAACAGACACAGATTAAAACAATATGTGCCAGAAATAAATTAATGGTATATATATTTTTTATACCGTTGTTGTTGTTGTTGCTGTTGTTCTTGATTACTTGACTTAAAAGTAATTAATGGCATACAACATGTTCCAAATTCTTTTTACTGTATACAAGTTACAACATGTCAATACTCACTGAAAGCGGGTGGTAAAAAAAAATCGATTAATTTTTAATAAAAAAAAATCATAATTTATGGGAAAAATATAAAACTACTGTTTGGAGTACATGGAAGTAGAAGTAGGTTTATTTGATGGCGTTTTTATTAACTTAAATCCTATAAAAATTTCCTCAAAAATCTATTTGACAATCATAAATAATATTATTAACCGTCAATATAAAATGCATGTCGTCGTGTTCCTTTTATCCACATTTTTTAGAAAATTTTTTAAAAATTTGGAACACAAGCATTTGAAAACAAACCTCAATTGTTTTCAAAACTTTTATTCTTACGATGCAAGGCATACAACAATTTTCCATTTTTTACTTTAACTTCTTCAAAATTGTTTGTTGGGTTATTCGAAAATGTTACTTTCAAAATGAAATAAACAAAACGCAAGTGGCTTTATATCTGATGCGCTAATTGATTTCAAATTGTTCGCTGATTAAATTTTTAACAATTCGAAACATTTTGGTCTTTTCAACAAAAATTAAACAACAGTTATGTCTAATAGAGCTCTTTTTGGTGGTACAGAAATGTACCAACTGAGGCACAAACCTTTATACAAAAAGGAAAATATATGGTAAATCAAATCTGAAAGAGTAAAATACTTCCTATTTTAAACAGTTTTATTACATACGTCTTCCAATTTAAAAAGTTTAGCAAATAGTTTGAAAGTAAACAAAAGACTGAAGACACAAACTCGAAATAAAGGGCAGTTGAAAGCATAATTGAAAGGCAACAACTTTTTAAAACCTTTAAAACATTTTTTTGGAATATATTTTAAAAAAATATACGCTACTATTAGTAGTCATCTTCAGGTTTTAAAAACTCTAGCAAACGTTTATCTAATCGTAAAAATATACCTTGTAAGGATTTGTTGATATAGCTTCCGCAACCGACGCAGCCCCAATATTATCAATTGTTATAAATGTTCAATCTTTAATATGTATTTTAAGTACTGACAACCAAAAATAATCATAAATGTTTACATTCGTGTGGTGGCCTCGGTTCAAACCCCAGGTCAGATTTATCCTACAAAACGAAGTATGAACAAATATTTCTTCGGCGACTTCTGGCAAAAACTCTGAGAGGATATAAAAACTTCCATGAAAAGTTTCTCAACACGACTTGTTTGGAGTCGACTTTAAATTGTAAGTCTTGCCACTCATATATAAAAAATTAACGCACGCAGCATAAGTGGTGTGAGAAGCTAGGTCGTAATCCTGACTGAAAGGTTGTAATGACCAGTTATGTACGTATGTATGTTTGCATTCGATGAACATGTCGATTGTGGTAATACTATCGAGTGCTTTTGAGGCAATAGAATTAAATTTTCATCCACATTTGTGCTAATTTTTTTTTATCTTCTAATTTAAATAAAACAAAGTGAGTGCAAGACATCATAGAATTTTTTTTTTCGTTTGAAAGTCCAATTGCTGCCATTATGTAGGGAATACAATATCGTTTAAATCTTCGCCACTGCTTTTCTGGCCGCGCATAGGAATTTTCATTAAATCAGGCCCATAAATCAGTCAAAATTGATTGAGGATATGGGTTAAGATGGCTTTGACTGGCGTAGTGGTTTGTGGTTTATTTGCATACATCTGCGTCTTAAAATAACCTCATAAGAAAAAGTCTAACGAGGTTAAATCGTCGGATCTTGCTGACCAGTTGGCATCGCCTTCGCGTGAGAACAATCTGACGTGAGTTGTGTGAATTAGATCATCCAATACAGGCCCAATAAACTTTATTCGTCGAAAAGAAAGCTCGTTATTGACAATCATGGCTTTGTTGGTGTTTTTTTTTAAAGAAATATGGTCCGATACCGTCGGCTGCTCAAGATCCGCATTGCATTGGATGCACTTGATTCATGTTATGTGGGCTGGTAGCATCCGTAACTCACCAATTTTGTTTTGTTATCGTTGCTGAAGATTATTTTTCGATATAAATTAGGGTCGGTTGCCAACGGCTCCAGAGCCCACTTAGTAAGCACTCATCGGTGTCTATGGTTGTCTACGGTGATCTGGCAAAATAAACCGAATAAATGCCAACTAATTTGGCAAATGTAGCTTAGACAAGATGGCAATTGAGATGCCTTATCGTAACTTAAAAACTAATTAAATTAAATTTACAACGTTAATCTAACAACTTCAAAAACGTTGAATAAAAACAAAAGACTTAAGACACAAACTTGAAATAAGCAAAATATATTGTAAATCGAATTTATTGAGACATTTTTCTTAATTTCAGTACATCACAAGCCTCTAATTATGATAATTAAACAAATTTCAATACGATTTTAAATATTGCCCACCTCTGTATGTGAAATGAAAAACAAGTGAGAGACATAAAATTGATTGAAATGCCACCGCGTAACCAGAACTCATTGAATGTGAATTTATTATTATTTATTTAACTCGTTATCGCTGTTGTTGTTGTTGTTAAAAGATGATTACAACATCTAAATTTTCATCACAACAAAATGCATGACAATAATTAAACTTTTAACACACACACACACTCATACATGCTCGCACACAACCATATCTAGATGAGAAAAACCATTGAAATCTTTAATGAAAATCTCTTATAACGGACTTATCGAACTATCGATCTATCGATCAACAAAATAAAATAATTTTTTCCAGCGTAGCTGACTGGCTGGCTGTTTAGTTGCTTGAAAAAATAAAGTTAAACCATCCAAAAACAAAAAAAAAAACAAAAGAGAAGAAAATGAAAAACTAAAACTAGATTATAACTGTCAATTAATAAGAAAGAAAAAACAAAACAAACTTGTCCAAATGTTTCAATGGTCCGGCTGGTCTGGTCTGGTTTTTGCGTTGTTGACTATTTCTTCTAATGACCTAATTTTGTTTAAGTTTTTTATCTTTCTTGCTCTCTATGTTATTGTTGTTATTTTTGCTGATGGTGTTTTTTTTGTTTTACATTATCATAGTGATTTTTATTTATTTTTATGTGAATTTTTGTATAATTTTTGTGTTTGTGTTTTGTTGTTGTTAGTTTTTTTCCCTGCACTCCTAAATATTTAACGATTTTCTTTACGCTTTAATAACATAAAAATAAAAATCACTTACATTTTGTTGTTGCCGTTGTGGTATGTCATACAAGAGAAGAAAAAAGGAGCAAAATTTACAGCAGCATAGATAACAAATGGTTGAGATAATATATACATTTTAATCGTTGAATACTAGTGCTGTTGTTGTTGTTGTTAGTTTGTTTTTTGTTGTAAATCCTTAGCGATTTTTCTTAGATGATTGCAGTTAAAAGCAGGTTGGCTGTTTGATTATGCTACACATGGGAGTTTTAATTTTCATTGTGTTAAATGGTCAATTAAGAAACTTAATGTCTTGGTAAAAGTGATCTCTAATAAATAGTTTAAGGAGTGAAATGAAATTCTCTAACAGGCATGATGTTCAAATCAGTCTCGTTTTTTCTTTTAAGACAATCATTACAAACTAGATAGGCCTCTAGATCTTCATTGCATTAAGAAATTATACATAAAACAGGTATTATTATGAAGTCTAATGGACTGCGATAATCGAGTGAAAACTATTCTAATGAATTTGAGAAATTACTGTGCTTTTGATAATCAGTACTGTTTTCCCTCATAGCAACGTATATATCCACTCTCTCAACGGTGAACAGAAATCTGAACAACAAGAGATATGCTATTGTCTGAATCCGCATTTGTTACATACAATTTTACATCGTTGGATAGTACTGCAGATGGCCGCTTACTCCTGGGAGATATACAGCAATACACCAAACAAAAAGACAATATTTGACAAGTTTACTTGTGCGTATAATGCACACATGCATACGTAATTGCTCATTACAATCCTTCAGTCAGGATTACAACCTAGGTTCTCACACCACTTATGTTGTGTGCGTTAATTTATGATGAGTGGCGGGTCCTATAGCCTACGGCTTCGAACGACGGATTTGTGAATAAATTTTTATGGCAATTTTTATTTACTCTCAGGGTTTTTGCCTGAAATCTGCTGAGAGGACGAAGTAAAATTTTTTCAGATATTGTTGGAGATTTTGTTGGCGATGTTTGGCCTGCGGTTTGAACCTTGGTCTCACATCCAAGAAGTCAACACTCTACCAGCAACCATTTATAGTAAAAAAAATACATGTATAACCTGTTAAATAGGCCTCGAATTTCAAAAAATAAAAAATTTTCATTGTATCAACAGATGCTAAAAAGAAAAATGCTTTTCAAATAAAATACAAATGTTGCATTTGTATTGTTCAAATATATATAAATCGGTGAATAGGCCTACAACGACAAAATAAAATTATTTTTTTTCTTGATTTTTAAAATAAAAAAATGTTAAAACTTAATCAAATAAGCGAATTAAAAAAGTTCCTTTTTTTAAGCAACTGCATAAGCCTTTAGTTAATACCTTAACGAACTTATAGCGTACAAAACTTTAAAAATAGCAGAGAAATAAAAAGACGGCGGCTCAACAGCAGTCACATACGAATACAATTATTACTACAACAGCAATAGTAGCAGCCAGTCAAAGGAATCCATGTAATCAATGATAGACTAACTGTGTGACTGAGAAAAAAAACTAACTGACTGACTGACTGACAGACATACTGGATGGTTGGCAGCTTAACTTGGTAAGTGACTTAAAAAACCAAATGGCTAAGCACATGGTTAAAAGAGTGAATGAATGAATAAAATCAAGTGAATGAGTTAACTGAGCTGAAGCAAGTTTTCCTTTTCACTTGAAAATAAAAACCAAAACAACGACATATTTTCCATTTTCATTTGAAAAGAAAAACTTGCTATAGACACACAATAAAATGTGGACTTGTAAGAGTGTGAACTAAAAGCCCAACTGGTTTAATAATAAATTAAATATTGCCTCACATATTGGTTTTTCTATAAAAAAAAATTTCGATTTTTTCTTGAATTTATTGCCGTCATTTATAAATGGCAGTTAATCAATAATTAATGATTACTTAATTACGTTTAACAGTTTAATAATTAAACATTTAAGGCGTTGCATTAAAAATATTCAGCACTGTGTGGCTTACGTACGGCTTCATCATACTCCTCGAATTCATCGGAATCATCATCATCATCTTCATCGGAAGAATCGTCTTCGTCGTCATAATCATCATCATCCTCATCGCTATCTTTATTGCCATCTTTTTTCGAAAATGGTTTTTTCTTCTTCTTATTGGTTAAAATGACCACAATGTCTTTGCTTGGTTTATTCACTTCAGTTTGGGATTGCGGCTCTTCACTTACGCCAACGTCATTGTCATTGGCGTACTGGCCAGTAGTGCCATCCACATCATCAATATTTGCTTTGTCATCGGCATTATATTTATCATCAGTATTGTTTTTGTTATAATTGTTAAAGTTATAGTCGCTATAAGTTATTAACGGAGCTGGAGTCGTCTGCTGATAGTGATTGTACTGATCGTAGGCCGGTTGTTGATTTATTTGTTGCCATTGTTGTAATTTTGGAGGATTATATTGAGGTTTATATTGAGGCTGCACTAATATTGAAGGCTTATAGAGCGATGATAATGGTGGCGGTTGAGAGTAATGTTGTTCCCATTTGACAGGATTATATTGCAATAATGATGAGGGCAATTGAGAATGATGTTGTGGCTGTTGCTGTTGTTGATATTTTTCATTATCGCCAACATCTTCATCATCTTCTTTGTCATCTTCTTCTTGTTCGCTTTCATGGTCATCATCATCGTCATGATTTGGTTTCTCATGAACTTCATAATGCGGTTGCTCTTCTTCATCTGCCTCATCATCTTCATCATTGCCATTGCCAGTGCCATCATCAATATTAATTTTATTGTAATTGTTATTGTTATTGTTGTAGTCATTATAATTTCTTACCGTTGTGGAAGGTGTTTGTTGCTTAAACTGATTATATGGCTGCTGATGACTCACTTGTTGCCATTGTTTAAATTTTGAAGGATTATATTGCGTGGATACTGATGGTGCATTATATTGTGCTGATGGCCATTTCTCCACTTTTGGACGATTATACTGTGCTGTTGATAGGGGTTGTGGCAAATGTTGTTGTTGCTGTTGTTCTATTTTTGGACGATTATATTGTGCTGATGACGGTGACGATGACGATGACCATTTTTCCGGTTTTGTAGGATTATATTGTGATAACAACGATGGTTGCGGATATTTTTGTGGCTGTTGGTCCCATTTTGGTAGACTATGCAAGGATGATGATGGTGTTGGTGCGTAATGTTGTTGCTCATCCTTATCGACTTTGCTGTAGTATTTATTGTTATTTCTAATGAGTTTGGGATTCTGTTCAGCAAATTCATTTTCATTTTTCAGTTGTCCATGCAGCGATGAAATGCCATTTCGTATGACTTCTGCTTGAAAACCATTTGTTTCATCGGCGGTGTACTTAACCACACGGAGCGCACCATCAGGGTCAATTAAGCTGTGTTTGTAATAAAAATAAATGGAATCAAATCAAAGTAACTGTTTAGTTAAGTTCATTTCAGTGTAAAAAAGTAAATATTTTGGTGGGTGGTAAGTGGTAAAAAGAAATTCGGTATCAGGCGTTGCAAACATATTATTTGTATTTACTTGACTTTGTATTACGTCCTCGAACATTTTATTTTTACTGCTGCTGTTTACCGTTACTGTGAATAACGTTTACAATTCTAACTTACTTAAGAGAGACAAATACTGCAACGATACCGAATAATTAAATATAACGAATAATTAAATATAACATGTTATTAACGCATGGCTTATGAAGTATGTATTTTATGTACTGTATTTTAGTTTTTATCATGGAGTGGGTTAGAGTCAAATAACGATACGTTTATCGCTTCTATGACGCTATTTAGGTGAGAAAAGTTGATATGTTCCAAACGCTATGCCCGCCTGGTACTTATAGCATATTCGTTAACCGTTGCATAAAACTGTTTGAAAAAACCGAAGATATTAGCGATCGCAACTTGTCGAACACAACAAGTCATTAAAGCAATTAAATCAAGAATTAAGCGTAATCCTCTCTGTAAGCAAAAAAATTACCACACGGAAGATTGACGTGTCGGAAAAGTCCATGAGTTGTATTATTATAATGCTTACAGACATGGGGCTTTCAAGTACAGTATCGGACATTTGTTAACTGCAGCTTTCAAAAAACTGCAATAATAATGAAAACGTCTTTAGATGAAGCGCGCTGGAATAGAAAAATTTTTAAGGGTACCGATAAAAAAAAGTGTTTATCGTGCAGGAGAAATTTGCTCGTGTGTGAACGGTTATTTAAGAATTTGCCTGAGCTGACTTCTCGAGTCGAAAAGAGTCATCACATAATTGGCCATTACAATCTTTCAGACAGGATTACAACCTAGTGTGTCACACCACTTATGTTGTGTTAGAAAAAGTTTAAAGCCGATTCAGCATTCGCTGAAGAAATATTTTCTCATATTTCGTTTTGTTGGAGATGTCTGACATGGGGTTTGAATTCTTATTATTTATCACAAGCAAAAGATTTAAAACTGAAACTGGAAATGCTCATAATAACTACAATGTAGTGCAGATAATCTAACATTTAGGACAGGTAATAAATACCTTATGACAGTCAGTTTGCCAATAACACAGCCCTGCAAATTTGGATCTGATTAATTTTTATAAACCTCGACCGCCATATTGGATCCGCCATTTTGAATTTTTTAAATCTGAATGAAGATCTGTAATCAGCGACCCCAAAAACCCCTGAGTAACAATTTTCAAGTAAATCTGATTAATTGTTAAGGACCTCCGTAATGTGTTTCGTTTTCTTTTGCACTCCTTGACATAAACCCACCCCCTACTTTAAGGGTGTATGCAAACCATTTGGCTTTGGGCTCATTTTAAAGAGCAAAGATCAATTGTCAATTTTTAACAATAGCGATGGTTCTAGCACGTCAGTGTTGAGCTCTACTATGTTTCAAAAATGGTCAAAAACGATATTTTTAGGGTTTTCAACCCCCTTTTTCTCGAAAACCTGACGTGATGGAAAATTTTTGAAACCAGATTCGTGTTTAGCGCACAAAATCCCTTCGGAAACACCTAGAGCAATCTTATTTGCAAAACCCATGCAGGGCTGTGTAATATTCCACTGATTCTAATCAATTTGTTTACAATCGTTGTATTGATCTTAACACTTGTGGTATTTATTATATTACGTGGTTCCTATGTTATGTGGAGATACCAAGTGTAAATCCATCCGCTATATCCGATGTATCAAATATCCTATAAACACTCTTTCCTATTGGCATTTACATAACAGCTTCCGTTTGTTTTTCCTACAGTTTTACACTACAATTCATCACTCCAGCACTGACGTATTGAGTTATTTATGTATAATGCACTCACTCACCTATAAACCCCCTTAACAGCATCACCATCACGCACTTCATTGCGATTGTGTAAAACATGAGCATCGGCATCCTCAACGCCATAGGAAAATTCATATTCCGGTTTTGCAACATAATCCAAGCGTGTTGAAACACTGCCTTTATAATATGGATTTCGATGGGTAACATCATTTACATAGACTTTTTGTTCGGGACCTGTAACAGGTCCAGTAAAGCGTGTATACGAATAACCAACTGCCCCAACACTTTTCAATGGTAACAGTGCAGGCAGTAGCATTACTGACATGACACCCAACGCTGTTAGAGATGAATGATGGTGATGACGATGACGCTGATGATATTGTTGGGTCTCTTGTTGATACATTTTGTATTTGTATTTCTTTGTATGATATTGCGGCTGTTTTAATAGTTTCAACAAATGTTGATAAGTTTTTTGAATTAACATTTTTGTTTTTGGTTTTAGTTTTTTTTATTATTGTTAACAATATTATTGTTATTTTGTTATATGAAACTTATTAACACGTTGTTATTGCTGTTTAGGAAATATATGGTGATGGATGATGGTGATGCTGATGCCGATGTTTTGAAAAAGGAAGTGCAACGAATTTGTAATTGTAAACCGTAGTACCGGTGTTGATTTTGTTGTTTGGTTAACAATTTCTAAACTAAATATGATTTGTGACACTTCTTGTTTATTTATAAGATTTTTTCTATTGTCTTCTCTAATAAAAAATAAATTTTCGCTGCCTTTTTTCTTTTCCGGACAAAAACCGCAGGAAAATGAGCTTAGAAATGTAAAGATATCTGCCTGATGGCTTTAAATTGCAAAATAATTTTACACTTGAATAATGACGTTATTTGCCATTAGAAAACTGTTATTCAAAACAAGACATTGTGGCATGAAAATTGTGCATTTTGCATTTTACATTTGCGTTTTGAAAAATTAGTTTAAAGACATGCACATACTTGACCACAATTTGTAATCAGAAAGAAAAAAAATCAGAAAAAATTACAATCTCATCATTTCCTGTTTGTGATGAGTTTCAAAATGAATATTGCAAAAATTCTTATCGTAATTCTTGTTATTATTTTAATGGATTTTAGGAAAACAAACGAATAAATTGCAATTTCTTAAAGCTGGCTTTACAATACGCTACGCTATCGCATATGCGATGTATACCTCTAGCTCAATAGAAGACAATACATACATACATACATACATAATTGGTCATTACAACCCTTCAGTCAGGATTACGACCTAGTTCCTCACACCACTTATGTTGTGTGTGTTAATTTTATACATGAGTGGCGGGACCTACAGTTTAAAGTCGACTCCGAACGACAGATTTTTGAGAAACTTTTCATGGCAATTTTTATTTACTCTCAGAGTTTTTGCCAGAAATCTGCTGAGAGGAAGTCGCCGAAGAAATACTTTTTGTATTTTATTTTGATGTCTGGCCTGGGGCTCGAACCCTGGCTTTTCGTCTAACTACCTACTAGACCACGGCGCCTTCAGAAGACAATACAGCATGGATTATATCGAAAAACTGTTAGTAGGGTTCTAAGTATTGCATGTAATGTTCTAATGTCAAAAGCAAAACGTAAAAACTGCAGCCAGAAACATGTTTCCATGCCAAGAAGAAAGAAAAGGGAAAACTGAACAGAAATCTTTTGGTGGAAGTCTACTCAGAAGTAGAAGAAAGTACTAAAGCAGCAAGTCTAATATAGAATTTCCATTAAATATAGAGATATACCACGCGCTATTGAAAAAATTATTGAAAAGATCGTTAATTATAGCATAACGATAAACTTCAGACAATCAGGAAATGAAACTAAACAAGAATGTCTGAGGAACTGGATATTACATGCTAATGGAGCTTATAAAAGGAAAGAAGTGTATCCGGTATTTAACCAGTATATAATAATGATTCCATTTCACCACAAAAGCATCATCGCATCATAGCATCGAAAGCACCATCGGGGTCACTAAAGACTAAAGAGTTGTAATGTTATGTATTTATTCTATGTCACTAAATCCACAATAAAATGAATAGCATGACCATACCTTTTAATCGCTTGAGTAGGATATCCAATTTGACATGAGCGGTGTGGTGCGTATCGCTGTCCTATTGGAACCATTTGTCATTGGAGTCTTGTTTATTCAATTCAGACCAAATATAGTGCTCAACTTTGACAGTGATGGACTGGCCAATGCTGTTCTCATAAAAATATGGGCCGGTTACGCCCACAGCCCAAAATCAACATCAAATATTAAATTTTTCGGAATACATTGAACGTTTTTGGACCACATGTGGATTGGTAGCGTCTCAAAAGCGACAACAATGTATACTCATTATTGACAGTAAGAAATCAGTGCCAGCTATACTATAAATCCACAAGGTTATAACCAATACAACAATATTTTTTCTTTCCGACACTTCTAAAGAAATTTCAAATAAAAAATCTAAAAATTCATAAAAATTCCTCTGCTACTATTGCAAGACACGAGTACGTACAATAAATTAAACAATTCTAAACAAATTTAATCGCAAAATCTTCTTTAAATGATTCCGATAGAAAATTGTCTATGAAATGCTTTTTTAAACCTGTATAAAGACACAACTTGACACCCAAAAAAATTTTTTAAAACCTCATACAGCACTCGAAATAAGCATATGTTGAGACAAGAAACGACTTAAACAACCAAACGAGCAACAACAACAATTATTCACATACTTGTTTAACAATAGAGCAGCACAATAATAATATTGCTAATGCTATAACAAAACAAAAACAAAAACAAAAAAGAAAAAACCACCATATCATCGTATTGTAAAACAAAAAAGTATAGAAATATTATGTTGCCAACATTACCCAGACCCTGTTAAAGGTTAAAGCATCATGAAAAATTTCAGATGCATGAATATTCACACACAGTGATTCAGCTAAACATTGGCAAACTGCACTTACTCTGCGCGAAAGATTTTATTTGGGGAGATATACGATTCTCAAGTACACACTTGAAAAAACAAAAAAAAACAAAAAAAGAAAATTGAACAAAAATCTTTGCAACTAATGCGAGCCAATTGCATTAAAATGAATTTAAAATTCTCAATCGCATTAAACAGTACAGATTAAAATTATAGCAGGAAAATTACAGGAATGATATTTGCCTTCTCTCACACAATACCTTCAATATGTTAGCAAAATTACAAAGCTAAGCGCGTCATATTGAACGGGAAGAAACTACGTTTGCCCAGATCACGTCAATGTAAAAAGTCAACTAGCCGCATATATAGATACTATGGCAAGCAAAAATGGACAAGGGTAACAAGGTGAGAACGGTATTCAGACAAATCAGAAGGGTATTTTGGCCAAGTGTTATGTCATTATGAAATCGTCGCAGTCTAGTATGTAGTGTGTTGGCTTATTATATGCAAGGTAGTGGTTTAAAGTCCAGATCATACATTTCCAACAAAATGAAATATGAACAAACATATTTCTTCGTCGACTTCCTCTCAACAGTTGTCTGGCGACAACTCTGAGGGTAAATAAAATTGCCATGAAAAGTTTCTCAAAAATATGTCATTCGGAGTCAAAAGTTTCAGAGAACTGCTAAATATTTTAACTGTGCTGTAAATAGTCCACCAACGCCATCAGTAAAGAAAACAGCTGCAAAGATGTAAATTTTAACAATTTGATGTTTATAGGGTGAACCATAATGGTGTTTTGAGTTGAATGATGTATAATTTATTATTTATTCAGAAGCGGCCTCATGTTTGGACCAATCTTTATCAAATACGTTATGCAAATGAAAGAAATTTATGCATCCTAATTGGTATTGGATCCTATTGGCTATAAAAGAGTTATTCAGTACAAATTTCAATACATAATTAAGAGATCACACACCAAAAAAATCGCTTAACGTAACACCTTATATTAGCATTTAAATTTTCTTAAATTTGCATAAAACTTCTTTAGATGGCTTTGATCTTTTTGGCCTGTAGGCTTCGTCATTTTTGACGCTGCAGTCGTCATCAGTTTCAACTGATTATATTTACACTCCGTTAAATCCAATTCTCTATGTATATACAAGTACATACGAGTATATGTATGTATATATTTTATTTATTTGGGAGTAGTTTTTTTTATTTACAAACAAATCTTATGAGAAAATAAAGTCTTTAAATTGTTATACAATTTATTTAGAAATGTGTTTAGATTAATTTTCTTTTGTGCATAACTGTTACTATTATTAAATTATGTGGTGCTCAACGTATAATATAATGAAAATAATTAAATAAAATTAGTTTAATTTGGAAACACGCATTTGTTTTTAAAATGCAAAAAATGGTGTCATAAATTCTAAACCTTTTTTATTCATTGAATATGGATTTTCTTTTTCATAATTCTCCAAATTTAAATAAAAAAACGTACATACAATACAATACAACCTTTTAGTAAGGATTATGAGCTAGCTTCTCACACTACTTATGTTGTGTGTGTTAATTTTATCCATAAATGACGGGAACGACATATTTTTGTAAAAAACCTTTCATGGCAGTTTTTATTTACTTTCAGACTTTTTGCCAGAAATTTGTTGAGAGGAAGTCGCTGAAGAAATATTTTTTTAAAATTTGGTTTTTTCGTGATGTCTGACATGGGATTCGAACCGTAGTTTCACGTCTACTAAGCCAACACACTACCTACTAGACTTTAAATAAAGATAAAAAACTTTATTCCTTCCAAAAGACCTTACACATCTCGTCATAGGTTTGGCAGGGTCAATTGGGTTCAAAGAGAAAGTTTACTCATAACTGCATCCAATATGAAAACCTTACAACATTAGTAAACACTTTGTAGCAAGACATTTAATCAAATATGAAAGCTGGTGTTGATAGGGTTTGTGAAGTAAAGTCGTGGTAGTCCAGTAGGTAGTGTATTGGCTTATTAGATAACAGCCCTTGATTCCAACTCTAGCTCATACATATCGAACAAAATGAAATATGAAAAAAAATATTTCTATTGGTCACTTCTTTTTGTTAGTCTTCTGGCAAAAACTCTGAGAGTAAATAAATTTCTTTTTCTCACTTTTCCTATATTCGTGAAATGGTGATATTCTAAGGCGTTGAGCGTCATTGGTATTTTCTAATTTTTTTTTCCAAATAGCTTGTGGTACTTGTAAATATTTCTAAACAGAATAGGCTTTCCTATCACTATTTAAAGTGTTTTTTTAATTTTTTGTTTCCCATTCTTTGGTTTTCTTCACTCTCTATACCACAAAATGAATTTAAATTGCCTTATCGGTATATGAGTTGATTATACTTATTAACTTTCTATGGTTTATTGTTGCTTTTGTATTATATTTTGTTTTTGTTATACTCAGAACGCATACACATTTGTATGCACAAATAATTTCTCTACAGAATTAATCATTTTTTCTTTACTGAAATAGCGCTTAATATGATTCATCGATTGTAATTCAATAGCTTCACTTTTTTTAAAGTGTTTGAGTTTGTATTGTACAAACAAAAGACTTAAGGCACATGCTTTATTCTTTTCAAACAAACATTTTCTTCTACTCTCTCTTTTGTTGCATATTTTCCTTTTCTACAGGCACTTATGTAATGAAAAAAAAAATAAATAAAGAAAACTGGGCCATTTACTCCCAAACTTATTTCATACTTGCAACTGCAACAATATTGTTGCCACATACTGGTTTATATACATATATATAAATATATACAGACAACAACAAATATTATATGACAAGAAAATAGATCAAAACTAAATCAACAACAACAAGTGTCTGTCTGTCTGTCTGTCTGCCCAACTGTTTCCTTGGCTGTGTGTTTGTCTGCCTAGCTGTAGCGTCTGTGAATTGGTCAAATAATGAGTGAGAGGAGTATGGATATGAATGCAAAAACAAATTTTTCCAATCGCTTTTTTTAGTCCGTCTTTATGTTATCATTGGATTTGTTTGTTATTCGTTATACGAACATGTCTTTGCCAGCCACATATACCACATACCACACCACACAAATGTAGGCAGTTACATTTGTTACAGTGTAGAGTAACAGATATTTAAACCATTTTAAAAAAATGGGTCAATAAATTAGAAAATGTAAACAAAACAACGATTACAAATTTTTTTTAAGCAAATGTTTTCAAAAACAGTGTGTCTACATGAGATAATAATAACAACAAAGAATTCCTTACTGGAAAAAGTACAAAAAAAGGAAAATTAATTTTATTTTTAAATATTTAAAATACAAATATGAGGTGTAGTAAAAAGAAATTTATTATGTTTATAAAAATTTATTCAATTTCTTTGCCCTGCATGCAGTTTGAGGGTAATGCCTTATCTGCGTTATAGCTCATCTCGTCTCTAACGAAATAAACAAAAACTCGCTTAAGTTTTCAGGAGTTTTTCTTAAGACGAACTTTTTGCCAACAGGTATAGGCTGTAAACGTCTAATGCTAGACCCATTACAGAAGGTAAAAGTACTAGAGGTACATAAGGTAGATGTACCCAGAGCTTTAGAATAACGACTATCGTGATGGAGCACGATTTTTCTTTTGCTAGTCAAAGATGGTTGTTTAGAGACTATTTCCTTTTTCTCCGCGGATCAACAGTTGACCTTATAAGTCCTAAAGGTTTACACAAGTTGTACAAATTTTTACAAACAATTTAGTCTTCATCTGTATTGTGCTGCTTTGAAAGATAGTTTTGAATGAAATAAGTTGCAGGACGTGTTCGTGGATTAAAGCACACGTGTCCTCTATAGACTTCAGAATTGCATGCTCTTTAACTAGGATAAGTGATGGGGAATTCTTAGTTTTATTCATGAGTGGAGGGATCAATATTTTAACGTCAACTTCGAACGATAGTTTTGAGAAACCGTTCAGGGCAAATTTATTTATTTGTCTCTGTTAAATTAGGTTTTAAAGGGAGACTGCAACAGGAAGGCATTTGCAATATTACTAGACTCTGCTGGACTAATTTCTATAAAAAGGGGATGACTGCGGTACTTCATCCTTAAATGGCATGGCCATCCGTAGACCAATAGAGATTCACACAGGCCACTGTCCTTTTAGGAGGTAAGAGGATAGACTGGGCATACCATCGAAGAACTTTTGTGGGAGCTGTGACTTACTTACTTACTTAAGAAACGTAAAGAGCTCGCATATTCCGTCATTTTTGAATTAAAGGTCTAGTTAAAGATTACTGCTGGATTTAACAGCCAAAACTGTCTATCTGTCTTTTATAGCAGACAGAATTGTGCGGTATTACGAAGTAGATCGAAGATAGAAAGACTTGTTATTTGTAGTTGAGATATCAAGGCATTCAAGTGAAATGACCAAAAATTGCCTTCGAATTGAAGTGGCTGTGGATATTATGCAGTCCTTAGAAAGCCCAAGACCAAATACGAAAAAAAAAAAAAATTAACAGAAGCAAACAGGAATTACTCAAAAGCTTAAAAGAAGTTCTTGGGCATATCGGATGTGGTCCCATATGATCTAGACATAGAGCTTCTTTGATAGAGATATGTAATCATTGTCTTAATGTCTTTTAATTGAGCCTACTAATGACAAAGTAATCGTTTTGAAATTCCTTTATTTTTATAAAAAAAAGAAAAAAGAAAAACTATATTCGGGGATCAACATAAATATCCTCCATTTACGTATTTAATTTTCATTTAAATTTACCAGCCAATAATTATTCGTTCGTTCGAATATAAATACAATCAGACACCCACTCAAATCTTTAGGTGGTCGTTTGTATTGGCCACGTTTCGACAGACCACAACACAATTTCTTCAAGACAAATTTAATTTATTTTACTTTTATACGAAACAGTAATTATTTTTTTAAAACAATACAAGTACGTAACAATACGGCTGGCAAACGCAGACTACACTTTCGATGATTACATAAAAATAACAGAAATCCCCCACCAAATGCAAAAAAAAAAGAAAAATTTTAAATAAATAAAACAAAAATAGAAGTGTAAAAGGCTTAAGGCTGCTTAAAACATATCTTTTTTCTTCTTCTTATTTTCCCTGTATTTCTTTGCGAAAACATGTAAGAAACCTTAATGTAGACTTTAGTCTGTAAGACTTGAAAGTCAGTTGTCTGGTCAATAGTACATTTTGGAAAGTTGTTGCAGTTGAACATTTTTTTCTTCTTTTTAAATTTAAATGAATTTCTTTGTAAGCGTATCATATTTTAAAGAAAAAATTTTTAAGATAAATATTTTTTAAATATGCTGTGTTAAAGGCATTAATACAGACAGCTTATAAGGAACAAAATTCAAATTGAGCATGATTGGCGTAAATAATTTAAAATTTTGACAATTTCTATTAAATAAGTAGGATAAGAAATAGACATGGGGTGTAGCTGTATACTTTTCAAAAAGAAAAAAAAGAAAAAGAAGAAATAAATAACTCAATACTCGCATGTTAGTACAGTTTAATCATACAAGTTAAGGAAACTATTTATTTCAAAATAATTCCTTCCACTCTTAAACTGGAATGAATGTTTCTTCCGTTTCTTAAACAAATTTTTTGCATAATATTAAGATCGAATCTTTTATAGTTTGAAATTTTGGTTCTTCAAATGGGTCGTTTAAGTTTTGGGAACATTCGAACATTTAATAAGTGCCTCGAATACTTTTTTAATTTCCATTAAAGTTCCCCTGATCGAATGATATTTCAACACTGATTCTCAAGTGGCGTTTGGTAGTCCATTAAATAATTTCTTAAGCAAGTACTTTTCTATTTCAATAAAGGATCTCTAATCTAATTCGAATCCTCAAAACCAGGCGGATAATAATCTCTAAACTGACACGCTACTCCTATCGACACCAACTACTATGTTAAACAGTTTCGGTAGGGCCACATAGCATAGGTGAACGTAAATTGTATCACTAATGATCCTTCGATCATTAGAAATTATTTGAATTTTATTGATTGTTCTAGATTTATGCCGAGTTTTGGGCCTCGTATTGAGATCAGACGATATATCTCAATCTATATAAGTATACCTCCTCCTATCAAATTGTTCTGACAAACTTTAAAATGCTGCTTGGTGTCTACAAGGCCAATTCCCTTCCTAGCGTTTGCTGTACATACGAGTGTTTCCTCTTGGAATGCATTAATGCCTCACATGTTTCAAGAACGTGTGCTAATAATTAATTCTTATTTATTTATTTATTAATTACAATACAATTCCAAATTATATCCTAATTATATACATACGAGCGAAGTAACTTGACTATGTGCTCGGTGTAGTGTCACAGACCAGAGTCTCTGGTGGGAATCGAACCCACGACCCTCACGCTAATAGTCTAGCACACTACCCTCTAGACTACCAGGGCACCCAATAATTAATTCTTATCATCACAGAATCTACACCGTGTGTTCCAAAAGATTACCATTCTGAACAAGTGGGCATGGAGTCTATAATGTCCTGCCGAAAGGCAGATTGTTCCTGAATAATCTCATGCATGACTTAAATCTCTTTCTATTGTAATTTCAGAACAAAAGTTCTAATTACCTCAAATTCATTTAGTTTGAGCAGTTTGTTTTGTTTTTATCTTCAATTACGTTGAGAATATTTTTCTATACATCTGTTTCCACTCTACCGAAAGGTTCTGAACCAATCAGTGGCGTGAAAGTTCCACCCTCGTAAGCTGATCTGCCTGCTCATTACAGAGAATTCCAAGATGAGCTGGAACCCAGCCGAAAGTGGACCCATTTTGCTTAAGTAGCTTATTCAGCTTCCTCAGATAGTGCAATATTATCTTCGATCTTGCCTTACACCGCCTATCGGATAGTATTTCCAACCAAGGTGAATGGAATACATCTTTAATGGCACAGATTTCCGCTGAAAAGACCCCTGCGAGTTTTACCAAGTTATTCAGTATACTATTTCAATAGTTATTCAATATATTAGGACACTTGTCTCCCTTTGTCCTAACCATAGTCTCCAAAGCTCTTCAACACAACAGAGTTTCAAGCGCTGCTTGAAGACTCCTATCGTTTATGAAGTGGTGCAACTATGTTACTTCGATCCAAGAATTCATATTTCATTTTGTGTGAAATATCTTCACATTAATGTACAATGTAAGTCACTTTTTAAAATTCCTGTCATATCAGCTAGATTGCGTTCATTCAACAGATCGGCATCTAATATCATATTGATCGTTTTCTTGATTGATGTTCGTGTCTTTGCAGGTGATACGACATTATTTGAACTCTCTCAGTCAATATTTTATAGTGATAAACAGACTTCTCCAGAAAAATATCGAATTTTCGCAACAGTCATGGTGTGTATGTTTCATACACACATACATACATTACAACCCTTCAGTCAGGATTACGACCTAGCTTCTCACACCACTCATGTTGTGTGTGTTAATTTTATACATGAGTGGCGGGACCCACAGTTTAAAGTCGACTCCGAACGACAGAATTTTGAGAAACTTTTCATGGCAATTTTATTTACTCTTAGAGTTTATGCCAGAAATCTGCTGAAATGAAGTCGACGAAGAAATATTTTTTGTATTTTTGATTTGATGTCTGGCCTGGGATCGAATCTGGCAATTGAATATGGCTCACAGAGCTTCAAAGCTGAATTGTATATTTTATTAAATTTTTTTTCTCAATATAGTTGCCATCAATACAATAAATTTTGCTAATTTTTGAAACGCCTTCGTTACCACAAATGCGAAATAAATGCACGTGTAGAATATTTCTAAACGAATCAATTCAAGCTTAATGAAATTCAAAATTTAACTCATTAAGCCCTTATATGCGTTAATAATGCAATTTTCATTCATTAAATGCTTAATGCAAATCTATGTCAATATATATTTCATAATTAAGCTTTGAAAAAAAAGCGGAAAAAAGAATGAAAATGTGATTGAAATAAATCGTTTTTCATTTCAAGAATTCCTTTTGCTTACTGCTACCCACTGGATATTGTGTGTTGTGGCAAGATAAATGGTATGGCATTCTATTTCTAGTGGCCAATATCCGTTTCACTTGTCTATTCAATTGTCAAAATAATCACGTTCCACTATGCATCATGCTGTTTTGTTCTAATGCTTGACTTCAGCGCAACAACAAATGAACCAACAACTCCAACGAACTGTATTGCCAATCAATGTATTTTACGCATTTCAATATAAATATGGTAGAGACAATGAGAAAAGGCAAAAATATTAAGACAGTTTGGTTGAAATTTAAAATTATTAAGTTTTCAAGTTAATATGGAAATACCCATTTCCTTAGCAGATAATCAAAAGTAGAGCAGTTTGAACAGAAATGTAATTTATTATTTGACAAAACAATCAAAAAGATTTAAAGATTATTTTCCATATGAAATGTTTGCTGCAGTGCTCAGTTGGTTGTTGTATATTTAACCCGCATATGTCTTAACATAGTTTTTTTATATTTTTTTTCTTTCTTAAACTCTAAAGCGTAAATAGGAAAAAAACACACACACACAGTTTTTCGATTTCAATTAATTGTATTACACACTTTTTAAAATGCATTCGTATTGAAAAGAATTTTTTTAATAGAAATCAAACCGAATAAATGTTAAAATTTTTTACACACTAAAATACTACACACAACTAAATGCATAATTTATGTTGAAGTTTTTTTTCTCTCTTTTTTTATACACCAAAACTAAATTATGATTTACGAGTAAATGTATACGATAAAGGTGTTTAGAATTTAAATTAAGTTCCAGTCTAAGGCTTGTGTCTTAAGTCTTTTGTTTAAACTAGATTTAAAATACAAAATTCTGGTGCTCTAAATAGAAACTGATATTGTTTAAATTGTAGAACAAATCCGCCATTGTTAAGCTATTAAAATGATTTCCATGAAAATAACCGAATTTTTTTTACGCGGCTATTCATTAAAAAATGTTTGACATGACAATAGTTTGAGAACATTTTAGCGAAAATGTGGTACTTAGTAGCGGCATAAATATTGTTACAGCACTAAACATAGAAGAAAAGAATAGAACACAGTTAGGTATTGGCACAAGGATTATGAAATATGATCTGTAAAGCATTATTTTATACCGGAAGTTCTTAATTCTTGCAGTTTTCAAAATGAAGTGGTCAGATAACGAGAACAATAAAGCTGTAATAGCGCTATTTAAGTGTGGCATGAGAAATGGTGATGTTTTCAAAACGCCAGTTGCATGTGCGTCTTACTGTAAATAAAAAAAGGACACTTGAGATATTACAGGTCCTTCTATGCATCTTTTGAACGCGGTAAAGCATTAAAGCTGTCATATCAAGATTTCAGCGAAATCCACACTGTAAGCAAAAAATTATAACTCGGGCAGTGAATGGCTCCAAAAATATTCCATGACTCGGATTATTAATTTTGGGATTTGGTGCCTTCAAACGCTGTACCGTCCGTTTTTTCGGAAGTTTTGTAGGAAAAAAAATAGGATGCAAAAGTGCTGATAACTTGTTCAGAAAAGTTTTGCTCACCGACAGAAACTTTTCTATCGATACATTATCAATTTCACATGCAAAATTATGGGGTCTATGTATGTACAATCGTCTCAAACTGCATTTTAATTGATATACATAACATGCATACATAATTGGTGATTATAAACCTTCAGTCAGGATTGCGAATTATATGCTTAATTTTATACATGATTCCATTCCATGTTTTTTGGTAAACTTTTTCTGGAAATTTTATTTATTCTCAGTATTTTGCCAGAAATCTGCTGAAAGGAAGCCGCGAAGAAATATTTTTCTTAATTCGTTTTGTTGGCGATATCTGATCTGGGGTTTAAGCTATGTCCTCACGTCTAATAAGCAAACACACTACCTTCTGGACTGCTGTGACTTCCGAACTGATTCGTCAAGTTTAAAAAGGCCATTATCCAGCCATTTTGTGAGGTGTCTTTTCCGATTTGGTCACTGACTTGGATTTTTCTGACCAAAGATTCAAAACATCGGCCATAGTTTACTAAGAGACTACTTCATAGACTGTTGTAAACCAACTTAACCGTTTAATGTTTCGTGAAAAGATATTGTGCTCATAAAAGTAAAACGAACCGAACATGGATACTAAACAATTTACCGGCATTCACCTACTTTAAAGAATGGCTCTCTAGCAGCTGTGATTTGAAACACAAACAAATTGTGGACAATTTTAAAGGACATGGTTTGCCACAAAAGATATCCCAACATTGTTACTCTTAAGAAAGCCTTGACAACTGCTGTGGTGGATTTTTCAATTGACTAAGTGCCAGTTCGATTTAAGACGTTTTCTGTGCACAATACACATTAATTAATATAGCATTTGATTTTAGAGTATAAAATGTGTGTAAAAATTTCAACTAAGATTATACACCTTTTCATGTTTGTGTCTTAATTCTTTTGTATTGTTCCCATTAATAGGCTTTTAAAGCGGAAATTCATGCTACCATATATTGGTACGAAACAAAAACTATAATTTTACTCTCTTAACACAGTTAGTTATTCAAAAAGTAGTCTAATCATAACTTATTTGCATATTTTTCATTTTGTCAAATCGATAATTATGTTTTTACCAATAAAGTTTTAGTATTAAACGTTCAGTTTAGCATTTTTTTCTGAAAATCAACAACAAATAATTTGTTTTACAGTTTTTCAATATGCGTCTTAAGTCTGTAAAATTGCAAAAATTTAATCGAAATAACGAAAATAAAAACAGCATTGGGGTGGGTTGGTTGTTTTTTTTGTTGTGTTGATTACATAAATCACGTTCCTTTCTTAAGTCTTACGTTTAAGAAAAATTTACTGAGCCTAGATGTACGTTTACCCGCATGCTGCATGCATTTAATAAATTATTATTTTTATTTCAAAAGAAAAATTTCAATTTGTTGCCATTAGTAACACTATTCTTTTCATCATAGGCTTTAATACTTATAGGCTGTGTAAGGAAAAATAAAAAAACAGTTTTTTTTAAATGGTTTGTTTTCTTTAATATGACATGTGGTAAAACTAGATTAAATAATCGAGATTTATAAAAAATTCACCTGGTGGTACTGTGGCCACATGCCACAGACATATATTTTGTACTGAGTAGGTATCTATTTGTGTGAAGTGAAAGGATTTTATGTAAATCATGCAATAGTGTTAAATTTTTTTTCCAAAGTATTATTAATTCCTAAAAGGCAAATGTTTTTCATCATTTTTTTGTTTCGTTTTTGTTTCTTGATATTAAGCAAAAATTAGTTTTGGATTTTAATTTGAATGATGACATCAAAAGTTTCAAAAATTTCATAAATTTAACACACTTTTCTTTAGATTTAAAAATATACGGCTATTATTTATGGATATTGTTATATGATCATAAAAAATATCCCTTTGTATTCATTAATTCGTTGTAAAAGACTAAGAAAGAAAGAAAATTAAAAAAGTTACCAAAAAATTATTAAAAATGCATTGTAAAGATGTCTGATCTTATAAGACATGAGACATGAATGCTTAAATTAAACTTTGATTTCTGAATCTAAAGTTCCCATTAAAAATGATTTTTAAAATAAAACATTCCAATAATTTTATAAAAGAAATCGCCATAGTCTAGTAAGTAGTATGTTGGCTTAAGGCCTCGATTCAAATCCCTGGTCAGATATCTTCAGCAGAACGAAATATAAAAAATTATTTCTTCGGCCACCTTCTCTAAGCAGATATCTGGTGCATACCCTGAGAGTAAAAAAATTGCCATGAAAATTTTCTAAAAAATCTATCATTCGGAATCGACTTTAAACTGTAGATCCCGCCACTCATGTCTAAAACTAACACACATACAGCATAAGTGGTATGAGAAGCTAGTTCGTAATCTTGACGAAAGGGTTGTAATAATGGTCGTAGGCCTTATCCAAAATATTTTTTCTTCTTATAAATGATGCTTGGAAAAGATCCCTTTTTTTAAATTTCATTCATTTATCATTTATGTCATCCAAGGAGAGCTGCTTAAAGGTTAAGTTGTAAAATATCAGGTTACGTTGTCCTTGACCTACATGCAATTTCTAAGTGGAATCGTATAGATTTAGCGTTCCATAGTTTGACAGAAAGACAAGGATAATATTGTGTGAACTATATACTCAGCATTATAGTCTTATAATACCTTTTGACTTGACTATCTATGAACATTGTAAGTATTAAACAGTCATGTCTTTTGTGTAAAACAATCCTATGTTATGTTTGCAGAATTTAGATTAAACGACTTGGTTTACAAATTTACTTTTCTGGGTGGAGTGCTTCCGCAAAGTTTGGTGTATAAATCACACTGAATTTTACCGATTGGGTTATGGTTTGTAATTTAGTATCATATACTTGTGGTTTAAGAAAACCTCATAAGAAAATGTCTAACGAGGTTAAATCACACGATACCGGTGGCCAGTTAACATCACTTCCATGTGAAATGACCATTCTTTAATTCACTCGGACTGAATTCAATGTGTTATAAGGTGTGCGACACGTAACACCGTCCTGTTAAGACCACATGTCATCGACGTCCAGATCATTCAATTCAGGCCAAAATAATTTGGTAGTCATCGACCTATAGTGCTCGCCATTGACACAGATGGCTTGGCCAACGTCGTTGTCAAAGAAGCGATCAAAATCCACACCAAACAGAGTCGAACAGTCGAACCTACTGCAGAAGGCCAATCATGCATTTAGTTTGAAAAACTTAATGTTTGTTATTGAACACAAAAATTATTCTTATTAAACGTTTAAAAATTTTTAAAAGGTCTTCCATGTAACAATGCAAGAAATACTTTTCAAATTATGCTAATGTAGGGTCACCAGAAATAATTGTTGTGTACATAATCCAAACAACATTTCAACAATAAATCTGAAACAGCAATCAGCCAATGTGTAACTAAATGGCTTACCAAATGTATGTGGAGGATGTTGATTTTCACTGCCCATATCTTTTCTTTAATTTTAAGTTTTATTTACAAATTTATTTTATTGAATAATAACATTTTTCAATCGGATGAATTTTTGAAAGGTTTTAAATTTTTGGAATTTTTCGTTTTTATTTGCTGTGCTTAGCATTAATTTGAAAATGATTTTGTACTTCACAGTGGTTATTTTGTGAATTTTTTGTTTTTATTCTACGAGGATGTAAAAATCTTTATATGTCATAATAAAATTCGATAGAAAGGAATTTATTTTATTTCATGTTTTAATTTTTAATTGCTGTTGCTCGTTCGTTTTTAGCTGCTGTGCTTAGCATTTAATTTGAAAATGATTTTGTACTTCAACGTGTTTAACTGTGAATTTTATGTTTTTTTGTTATACGAGGATGTAAAAATCTTTATATGCCATAATAAAATTCGATAGAAAGGAATTTATTTTATTTTATTTTATTTTATTTTTTAATTTTTAATTGCTGTTGCTCTTCAAGTCGAAGTTTGTTGTTTTTATTGCTAAATTATGATAATTTTTTTGCTTGCTAGAAAACATGTGTCTTAAGTCTTTCGTTCCGTATAGATTTGTTATTGTAAAATAAAGTAATTAAGAATTATCACTTACATGTTATCATAGGTGCTTTTTAGGCGTTTACAACTTTTAATCGGCTTTATTTGACAAACGATTTCATTCGGTTTCAGATTTCATTACGGATTATTTATTCTGTTCATCAAACCTGTCATGCACGACGTACATAAACGTTCTCCAAAGCTATCAATTCGAAAAATAATGGTTGATATTCGGACAATGCTTATGTATACCCCGTGAGATGTTAAACTGTGCTCACTTAAGGAGGTATAGTCGCTGTACAGGGAAGCATTAAAGAAGATCCAAACCAATCAACTCGCTTCCGTTCCCTGCTACTGGGGTTTTGTCCTTTTTCTTAATGATTAAAAATGATAATTAAAGAAATGATCTTTGCTTAAACACTTTCAAGATTTAATTGGTGCGGGAATTAAAGTCAAGTGACCACGATAATCGTTGACAAATCTGCTAATGGTCTGAAGCACAAATTACGACTTTTCGATCAAAATTTTGTTCTTCAATGAAGTTCAGTTTTTGTCGAATGGGTAATTAAATAGACAGTATAGTCACATTTTGAGTGAAAATAATAAACTAGCTTTTGTTTAAGCAACATTACGATCACAGGAAATTATATTCTGGCAGAATCATTGATACATACACCTTCGAAAACGATGACGGTCAGAAAGCGATGATCAATGATATGTACTGTTCACCATGCACACGGTTAGTAGTCAATTAAGTGGTATTTATCTTGCAGACTTTTAATAAAAGATTAATTCACGTAATGTTGCAATTAATTAACCACCAAGATGAAGTCGCTGAAGTCTAGAAACTAGTGTTTTGGCTTATTAGATGTGAGGCTACGGTTCAAACTCCAGATATCTCCAACAAAACTAAATCTGAAAAATATTTCTTCGGTTACATCCTCTCATCAGATTTCTGGCAAAATGTCAGTAAAAAAATTGTTATGAAAAGTTTCTCAAAAACAAATCAGTCGTTCGGAGTTGACTTTAATCCTGGCTGAAGGGTATTTAAGATCGTGTGATTTAATGAAATTAGATAAAGTTCTTTGCAGTTATATAAGGTCACTAACCCATGTAGATAAATCGAGAAATCAACATTCGAAGAAAAGTTTGTAAAAATTGGTGTTCCATTCGTTATACTCGCCAGTCGTGGCCGGCATATGGCTAAATTCATGAATTCTATAAAATTTTAGATCTAACAAGTTCCGTTTCATTGACTTTAAAAATATATTTCTTTCCTTCCTAATAATCTACGAAACACACGATATAAGTTTTATATAAAGTTTATGTCTTAAGTCTTTCGTTTGATATCGTCTGCTATCGCATTCTTCTATCAATTGTTTGTTTTTTGTTTTCTCTTATTTTCAAGTCGCTTTTGTCGTTTATTTAAATTTATTAGACTTTTAATTAAAACAACCATTACGAACACCTTCGTATTTGCATGTTTTGGAAATAAAATTTTTAAATCGTACAATAAAAATCACATCCAAAAGAGACACTATTGGCATTTGTAACCCAAATACAATAAAACTTTGACCAAAACTAACAATAACAAAAACAATAGCAACGAAAAGCCAGTGAATGTTAAGTTGGGAAGAAAATACTACAACAAGAAAGAAACACGATAGAAAAATAAGAAAACTGACTGCAACATAATTTTTCAATAATTTTCTTAAACCATAAAATCAACAACAACTGCTATAACTGACAAACTAAGTAACAAAAGCAACAACAACAATAATAACAATACTGCTAATAACAAGAAGGCAACAATTGCATAATACACGTACTACGAAAAGATGCAGAGAGAGCAAAAGAAAAAAAAGCAAAACGAAACTTGCAAATATCAATGAAAGAAAAAAGAAGCCAACTTTAGCAATTGGACATTTACAACAAAGCAACAAAACAAATGGATAAGAAAACTCAGCATAAGCGGCTTGTTTTTGTATTAAAACGACAGAGTAAAACTCTGCCAACAGATCTTAAGGAACATGAACCTTAAAAATGCTCTGAGACAATCATAAGCAAAATGTTAAACACTAATGCCAATAGTCTGGACACTACAGAGTCAATATTGGTGACGGCAAAAACAAAAAAACTAAAACCCCCAAACAAATAAAATTCGTGATATTCAGTTTTTTTTTCTTTTTGTTAAATCTCGTTTTGAATTGTTCTTTTTAGTTAAACTAGTGACAATTCATTGTGTCGTCAAAAATGTGCATAAAAACTCTCGTAAACACAATTGCAAACATTTTAGAGTTGTTAACGTGTATCGCTTCTTTTTCTTCTTCTTCTTTTTGTCAATATTTTGGTTTTCCAAAAAGGCAAATACCAACCACTAAAGTTCCCATCGATTATTTATTTAATTACACATGTGTGTGGGGGTTTTTATTATCTATTATTTATTTACGATTGGTATTCTATGGTCGTTATAAGTAAATATTAATATTTAAATATTATTAGCACAACTGGCGCTTAAAATTGTTTTAACTTTGCCATTGAAATCATGCTCATCTTAAACTCAGTTTAATAACAAAAATTTAATTTCAGTTTTTTAAACTGTGCTGTGTTGTGTTATTAATTTGTGGTGATGGAAAATAGAAATATTAACAACAATTTCTTAAAGTTCAAGGAATTTGTTTTTAACTGAAATACAAAAATTTATTCCATTCAATAATTTCTTTTATAATTTGGCTGTTAAGGCAGAGTTAAGCTGTGATCATTGATTTACGTCTTGGTTTTATAAATGACGCCACTTGTCCTTCTTGATTGCAACGATGTTCTTCTGAGAGATTGCAACAAAATACATTTGTAAAGGTATTGCCTTTGCTGAGGGTATTCACTTTCTTAGAGTAGTATTGAGCTTTTTAGGCTTAGCAATGAACAAATTGTTATAGATGTAATGCCATCGAACATTTTATATACAAGGCTACGTCAGTTGCATTTTCAGCTTACTTTATATGTCTCTCTTTTCTATTATTTGTTTTTGTCTTTGGATTCCATCAATTCAATTTCTTTTCGGCACTAATATTTGTAATATCTCAACATACATACAGTGAGCGACAAAAGGAACTGTACATTAAAAAAATATATGTTAATAAATTACCGTTATTTTTATTTTAAATTTGTTTCAATGTCAGTTGTTAAAATTGAAACAAAAAAATTAAAAAAAATTTCGAAATGTTGTCAAATTTTTACGGGCACTCACCCTTCTTAAGTGGTAAAAGTTGATATTGGTGATTGTTAGAATTTTATTCATATTGTACAGTTTTTTTTGAAGCTCACTGTACATACATAATAATACATAATACTGTACATATATAAGAATAAAACATAATTGGTTATTACAACCAGGACTACGACCTAGCTTCTCACACCACCAGTGTTGTGTGGATTAATATTATATATGAGTGGCAGTCGACTCCAAACGACAGATTTTTTAGAAACTTTTCGTGGCAAATTTTTACTATAAGAGTTTTTGCCAGACATCTACCCTAAAACACGAGTACAGTTGAGTCAACAGAAACAGTGTGAATGTGTTTCGCCCATAAAAATCAATCTTGTTCCCACAATCAAACTTTGATCAAAGTAGAGGTATTACCGTAGTCGCCATAGTCTAGTAGGCAGTGTGTTGGCTCATTAAACGTGAGGCCGTGGTTCAAATCACAGGTCAGACATCTCGAACAAAAAAAAAAATATGAAAAAATTTTTATTCGGCGACTGCCTCTCAGCAGAATTCTGGCAAAACCCTGAGAGTTCATAAAATTGTCATGAAAATGTTTCTCAAAAATCTGCCATTCTAAGTCGACTTTAAACTGTAGATTCCTTAGATCCTTATGGATAAAATGAACACATGAAACATAAGTAGTGTGAGAAACTAGTTCGTTATCCTGACTGAACTAATTGTATATGTATGTATGCATTAGGACTAGCCAAAAGCAATTTGGGCACTTGGTTAGATTTCTAAAAAATAATTTTGTTGTCTACATTTAATTGGTATTCATAGGAAAGCTGGCATTCTTAGTTTGTCATTGCTGGGTTTATTTTGCAAATATTAACAAAATTTTAATTCGAGTGCTTAGTTTAAATTTAACTTAATTTCATGCTAGTCTACATATAAAAAAATATTTTTTTCTTTACAGTCTTGTTTATTGGATTTTATTAATAGAATGTCTTAATTTTAATTGCTTTGTCTTACAAAAATTCTTTGAAATGATAGATCAATAGGCAGATAAAAAAATTATTATTACACATTTTTTTGTAATAACTTTTGATTTTTAAAGCATTACTTGAAAGTGTCTAACATATTTGAAAGCATTTATAGATTGTGTAAGTGTTGCAAGCGTTAAATTTATTTTTAGGCCTTTTAAGTGACAGCATAAATAATGTGTATAACATATAAAATATTGTCGCAATGTTTTAATTAAAACTGTGTAATGCTGTTATGTATGTTATGTGGGTGTAGCAAACGCCTTTAAATTTAGAGTTAAAATTGAGTTTGAGTGTTATGAAAAAAAAGGATTGAAATACATAATCGTTGGCAACAGGTCAAGGTCTTTATTAGATGAATTTATTTCAATTTCAAATAAATGACTTTTATGCATGAATATTTTTCTGTTTTTTTTGGATTATAAAATTAATTAAATATATGTATGTATGTGTGTTATTTATTTTATTTTAAATTTTATCATTTTCTCTGCAATTCAGCAGAAATATGTTAATTTCACATGCAACATATTTCATAATTTTGCACAAAGATATGTGAACATGCAACTCAAGAAATATGCATAAAAGCTTATACATACATACATTCATATTGAAAATTTAAGTGATGCTGAGATACTGAGAAACACAGTCATAATGACAAAATAGCACAAATATTTTAAACCCACTCTTTCGTTTTTCGTTTTTCTATTTTCATTTTTTTTTTCTTGCTTAAAAAACATATGGAATAGATGCTTGTACGCATTTAACGCTTGATATACAAATACGAATACAAATAAATTAAAGTGTTTTCGTATATAAATTATTGAAGGAAAAAATTGTTGCCGATTAAAAATAGAAATAAAAATTATTATCGTCATATCAAAAAATATTTGATAAATTGTTATTTTTCTTATGGCTATAATATTTCTCAAGAGATATTTATTTATAAAATACAATAATTTGTGAGAAATGTATAAATTATTTTAAATCCGTAACACATTAAGCTTTTCGGTTGCCATATACTTATTTACGAAAATATTATGCCTTTTAAATACACAACGTTTTTAAATTTTAGACTTACAAGCGAATATGTTTTGCCAAAAATAATTATAAAAATTGCCATCCACCGCCAGGTGCTTAAATCATCATTAAGATCATCGTAATATCGTTAACGTGGCATTTATTCCAACATTTCGCAACACCCACCCATTTCCTTTACTCGCAAAGCAAATATTAAAAATGATTTTATAGCATATCTCCTCTACTGTACTCAAATGCATACACATTTAATTGCGTCGCTGACTACGTTGTAGCCAATTGTTTTAGCCACTTACCGGCTTGCCATATGACTGATTTTGTGTGTAATAAATTAAAAGTTTATTGCAATTTAATTTATATTTTCTTGGCTATAAAAATATTTAAAATAGACATTAAAGCATAAGTACTTCTTTTTAAAGAATTTTTTTTGTTTAAAATAAGTGTTGAACACGAACGATTGTATATTATTATTGGACATAAAAAAATTTAAACAAAAGACTTAGGCAATAAACTTTTAATTAGAAATTTTAAACTAAAGTCCACATCAAATGAAAATGATTAGCTAAACTTAACACTTAAAATTGAAAAACAAAATGCAAACAAAACATTTTGGGTGGTTTAAACATTAAAGCATCTGTGAGTCTGTGAGTTATTGTGATAGATTGATAGCCAAAAGCAAATGGTAAGCAAAATTTATTAAACGTTTTCGGCTACAGTTTTTTTCTTAATTAAATGATTAGGTAAGCATTTTTATTTTTCTTTTCATGTAGAGATTTGTTTTGAAGCTAGAAAACTAAGTTGGAAGGCTCTTGCTTTCAAGGAATTCCTGCCCTGTACGATCATGCTAATCTATCTAAATAAGGAACTGTTGTAAAAGAAAAACCTCTGCTATGTAAAATTATTTCCCTGATTTGATTAGAGCACATTACATTGAATAAACAATACTAAACACTAAAATCACGTTATGATAACACTTTACCCACTCCTGTTAGAAATATTATGAAATATTTTCTAAATCGTTTTGAAAATCGGACACACTTGAATGCCTCTTTTGTTACTTGAAAAACATGCATCACATTGTCAATAGTTAGAGATAACACGTGTTATAAGCAACTCGTATGAGACAATAAATCGTTTAGGCTTCCAACGGACATGCTGTATGTTTAGACGTATGTCGTAATAAATGGGTTATCAATATTATGTAGAAGTAGGCAAGGTTATAAACCCATTATTGTGACTGCCCCTCCAAGTGAAAGCATAGACTCTCCGGTAAACTGTTTTAAGGCTTCTTTATGTACATTAGGTATGGCGACGAATACTTTTCTGTATTGGATTTTGAGAGGTTACAACGAAAGGCAAGGAAACGAACCAATGCTCTTTTGGTACCTGGCAGAAATTAATCAGGCTACTTATGAGTATAAGTATAAGTATAAGTATGATATGTTGTAAGTCGACTCCGAACGACAGATTTGTGTGAAAATATTTTTTACTCTCACTTTTACTTTTTGTCAGAAATCTGCTAACAGGACGTCGCCGAAGAAATATTTTTTTATATTTCGTTATGTTGCAGATGTCTGAGTTGGGGTTGGAACTGCGGCCTCACTTCTAATGAGCCAGTACACTCCCTATTAGACTACGGCGATTACATATCTATAAAACATTTAAGATATAAATTTGCTATTGGATGCCTGGGTTAGGTTAGGTTAGGTTAGCGTGGTAGCTTTAATTTGCCAAAAAAAAAAGTTCACTTGAGCACGCATAGCGGCCCGTTGTGATGCCACAGGTGAACGCAGCCTCTGTACTGATCAAGTTCCTCCGATCCAAGGAGGGGGAAGTTGGTCAGCGTAAAGGCTGCAAGGTGCCTGGGTAGTATGCTAGACTATTAGCGTGAGGGTCGTGGATAAGATTCCCACCAGAGACTCTGGTCTGTGACATTACACCGAGCATATGGTCAAAGTTACTCAGCTCGTATATAATTAAATATAATTTGTAATTTATATGTAAATAAATTTGCTATGATTCCTAGTTGTTGCGTAATCTTTTCGATCCAATTAAGTCGATGGAAATAGATGCGACCACCACCCTGATTGGTAAGCTGATTAATCAAGGAAAAGCGAGTATTTTTGTGAGATATAGTTAGAGATTCCAGTATAACTGTAATTAATAGACCAATAGATAGTTGGTATTACAATATTCTTGTTAAACCCAAAGTTAATCATGCTTAAAGAATCGAAAAGAAGAACATTCTCATTTAGAACGAGTATATTTGATAATTTTTTTTCAGTTGTTGAAAATATATGTCGCCGAATACATTTTTTGTATAACACTTAGCACAACATTTAGCTTTTCAAATTATCATTTAAAAACCTACTAAAAATTCTATCTTATTTAATCAGATCGAATGTTAAATTGAAAGGTATTTAATTTATTCAAATTTTTTTTGTTCAATATCTTATATTAATTAGAGTCTAATATTCAAACTAAAAACGATTTTTAAAAACATTTAAGTTTCATGGACTACTTAATCAAAAGACTTAAGAAACAAACTTTTTCATAACAACTTTAAACTTTTAACTTTTAAAAACAAAAAATTAATTTTCGAAAATTAAATCTCAGGATACAAAAAAAATTACTTAAAGTATTATGCTATTAATTGAAATCAAAGTTCTGTGACAATTTTTTTTCTTCGAAATCTAAACAAACAAAAACTTATTGGCCATGTTCTGGTATTTTCTTTAAATATTTACATTTTTTTACTAAATTTTCTACACAATTTTAATTAAATAACCTTTTGCCCTGTACAGAAAAAAATCTGTCAAAGATATTTATCACACCATTTACATTCACTTCAGTCTAATTTATACCACAAGCGTGTGTCAAATGGGCATAAAACCAAGAATAGAAAAAAATGGAATAAAAATGTATAATTCTTAAGTAAATAAATAAATAAAAAACGAAAGTCAATGTACGTAAAAATTCTTTTATGATACCATATATGTATGCAATACGAGCGTATTAACATACTTGGCTAAATTAAACTCTAGTCAGACCATACCTGGCCAGTGCACTATAGTTCAGATCGGGCCAAGCATGATCGTATTTTATAAAGTTTTTATTTTTTCATTTTCTTCTTCGTATGTGGTATTGTGTTACCATTTAATTTCTATAAATAATGGAAAAAATAAGAAATAATAAAAAAGTATCCAACGACTCCACCTTTAAGCCTTAGTAACCTAATTTTTTTGTAGAAAATTTTTTTAATTTTTTTTGTAAATATTGGCACACAAAAACGTTGTTTTAAAAGTGAAACATAGGCCCGTTTGTTTGTTTGTCTAACTGGCAAGCAAGAAGAGAAGGAGAATTGTTTATTTGTTTGTTTGTCTGATTGTCTGCCTATAGTTAGATTTCGTATGCATATCGTTTTTACCTCCACCTTCAAATGTAACGTTAAATTGCAAATATTACATGAAAAAAAAGACGCCTAAACATAAAACTGCCTGCCAATATAATACAGTCATGTACAGCAGAAAATCTCTTAGGGGCGCACCTTTACACTTTGATGCTATAAGTGCAGCAAACTAGACGTTCATTATGTTTTTGCCAACCAAACTAAGTACTTGTATTTCTCATAGTACAGTGGTTTAAAATTTTATTTCTAGTTTAAGAATTTTGTTAAGTAAGTAGAAAGCAACAAAAGTTATTCTACACAATTGGATATATGTAAGTGGGGTATTGCAGTTAAAGGCTACTTTGCATCAAATAGAAAGCCAAGGCATTTGAAGCCAAGGCATTGGTTTTTTTTGCTATTCCAAATGTTGTAAATTAAAGGAGGTTTGTGGCATAGTAACTGACTGGTAACTTTGAAAAGTTTCTGTATAAACTCCTTGCTAGTCAAGGAATCAAAGAAGTGAGTGACATAATACTCAGTATATGGTATAGGCTATTACTACCATATTGGTCCAAGATTACTTATTACAGGGTACAGTAGATTATTTCTCTTTGAGTGATATCGAACGCAAGAGGGGTCGAGGAGTTCGCAAGTGCTGCAGGCCTTAACTCTTTAGCATACAGAAAAATTATATACATGTTGTGGTCGGTCGGTGCTATTATTCGAGGATAGGGAGTAGTTAGAAATGGATAGGAACATCAATATGGATATTGTTCAGCTCATTTACATTCAAGGGTTATGCTGGTTCGAAAGGAAGCAGCGGATATGAGAATTTTTACCAAAAATATTAGAAAAAGTTTGCTTAAAGCATTTAGATAGCGATTGAAGTGTATGCCCGTTATTTCGATAATATGATGTTCCCAAGTAAATATTAATGTTAAGAGTAGTCTAACTCATAGTTGCTGCTGTAGGTACCACTGTACCAGTTTGGTTTGTTATTTACATGCGAAGGAAAACAAACAAACAATAAAAAAAAAATTCACAAACAGTGTGAAGTCTTTTGCTGCAAAAGTTTTCCAAACATTTGAAGCTGCTCTGTCTGCACATGCGTGGTTTTTTTTGAGACACCATAATGTCTCTAACAAATGAAAATCTCTTAGAAAAATTAACAAACAATTTTGTTGTTTTATTTTTTGTAAAACCTCTACATGTACATTTGTAACAAGCGAATGATTTTTTTTTTATAAAATTTTTACCATATTGATGGCTGCATCTCTGTACACAACATATGAGCATACATTTACAGACACTTTGTAAAGACTTAATGCTAACACTTATGCTACAGTACTCTGCTAACTCTGCACATAATGAGTGTATGTGTGGCAGCAGTTGCATTCGGCTTATTAGAGAGCTCATATCTTTTTGCATCTTTTAACTAATGTTTGAGTTTCTGTTGGTTATCTTTGTTGTTATTGTTGCTGCTGCTATTTGTGTTAGATTTGTGGCAGTGCGCTGTGTACTCCGTGTGTCTTTTGATTGTCTCATTCAAAGGTTTTCCGAAGTTGACTGCAGCCGCTATGTGCTATTTGTATATCTTATGTTTGCAATGGGAATTGTAACGTATATAAATAGTTTTGGTCATTTCAAATAGTCATCAGTTCAACGTTTTCTTGCAAACGGTGTGTACATTATTTCAGCTAAAAAAAAATCGCATATTTATTGAAAATTTAAAGAAAAATAATTTAATTGAAATTATTATCTTTTCTAGAGAAACGATTTCCCGTAAAATTTAAAAAAAATCTTTCGTAAAGATCTCGTGTGTGCACGTGTCCTTTTAGTTGTGATTTAATCAAAAAACGAAATTCAAACTATAAATATGAAGGTACATAACATATGAATAAAATATTTTATAAGTGATATATTTCAAATCCATTATAAAAATAATAAATAAGAAAACAAAAAAAATTATGGCATAAAAATCTATTAAAGACTATAAACTTTAAAGCATAAACTGTTTTTCTGAACAGTTTTGTGATATAAAAGTGTTTTGTTTATAATACAGAATAAAATGTGTTCAAGAAGGATTTTAAAAAAGTATTAGTTTTTGAAGCTGGTTTTGAGTCCTTATAAAGTTAAAGATTTTAATGAATTTTTATTACTTAATTAGTTTTGAAATACGAACACAGCTTCCATAAGCTATAATATTTGCATTAACAATGATTGATGAGCATAACATTTAACTACACATTTTTTTTAAAGTAGGAGTTAAAAAGACGCTGTTAAATGAATAAAATTAGTCCCACAGCAAGCTTAAACAGAAGTTGTATTCTGTTGGTGCTTCTATTATTATATGTTCTTTTTTTCACTTTGAAAACATTTAATGCCGAGTCCTAACCATGCATAAATAAAAATATTTTTTCAATTTATTTTCAATCTATTTGAGTCGTGGTTATTTTGCAATTGGACTCCAAACTTTTAATATTTTTAATTAATTGCGAATTGTGTGGTGGCAGTACTAGGCCATCTTTTCACCACAATAATTATTAATTGCGAACAGTATGAAGGAACAAAATATTTTTTTCATAAATAAGTTAGAATTTGTGTCATCTGCTAATCTATAGATTACATGCATAATTTTTTTCCATTTTTCAATGTTTTTTAGAAAATACTTGAAATGCCTCAATATGTGCCTACAATTTTAAGTATCCTTATTGCCATGAGGAGATTCCAATTGAGACTGTTATTGAAAGAGGAAATAATAAGCAGTAGCCTATATTGCTGGGTTATAAAATGCATTCATTCAAACTTGACAACGTTTTTTAAAAGATAAGAAACTAAAAAAATATTTTTTTTCAATGTGTAGCTGATATAAATGTTCTAATTATGTTTTCAATTTTAGTAGAAGTCCTTTTATATACGAACATTTATAAAATAACAAAAGACTTAAGAAACAAACCTTGTGATTAAAACATTCTGTTTCTGAAAGAAAATATATTTTTATTAATAAATTCTTTTAAAAATTAAATGAATAATATAAAAATTTGAATTTTGAATTCCTACTAAAACCATCAGATTTCTGTTGGAAATTGCATCCACGATACTCATGCTAATAGTCTAGCACACTAGCCAACCAGGGCATCCTGACTGTTTTATTTCTGTTAGAACTCTGTCACTAACCAGCACTTTTTAAGTTTCATTTTGTACTTTTGAGCAATATCGAGCTGCAATAAAGCATTTTCTTATTATTTCTTTATATTCTTTAAGTTTTATTAATAATAATCTTCGGATAAATAGGTGATAAGCTTACTGTATGTAGCAGGTCTTGACTATAAACAAAGCTCTTGGTGTAGATGTATCATGTAGTAGGGAACTTTGGTGTCTAAATCATAATCTTTCTCAAGAGGAGGCATATTGCGTGCTTTTTAGATAAATTATTTTGGCATTAAAGCCTCTTAATTTTTAAATTTAATTTATTTCAATGTGTTGGCACAGCCGTAACTCTTAGTTTTAAAACATTCTCCTCTTGACTCAATACCAGAGTATGCCTTCAGAGAAGATTATCAATGAATAAATATCAAGCCTTGGTATCCAGTAAAAATTCAATATTTATTTAAAAGATATTTGAAGGTCATATAGGCGCACTGTTAAATGTATTCTTCAAATATAACTTTAAGTTTAGCCAGTTCTTCTTTAGTGACTTTAATCTTTTGTTGACTAACCCTTCATAACTAATCCATAATCTAGTCGATATACTATCTTGTCCATCCACTTTTTTCTCCTTTTTTGTTTACTATTCACAATCCTCTGATTATTTCCATAATTTCGAAAATACTGTTTGCATTGTTGCATAATCCCTTTACAATTTCTAATAAAAATCGTTTTGTAATGAAAAGAAAGTGTTGAAATATGTTTCTTTGAAAAAAAAACAAAACATTACCTTTTAAAGATTTTCGATTTACTATTTGATTAATTATTGAATTCCAAAACAGTGTTCATTGAAAATGGTTTATGAGTTAAAACTTCGTATTTTAGTCATTTAAGAAGCTTAAAATTTAATACGTATTATAATTACTTTCTTTGCTTTTTGTTAGTTCTTCATTGCTATTGCTTTACTTGTTGCTGCCGCTCAAGCCATACCAATTGAATTGGGTCACTATGGTCATGGTCCACTGTTACATGCTGCTCCCGTTATAGCTCATGCCCCCCTTTTAGCGCATGCTCATGCCGAACCGGTGGTAAGTAAGAAACAAAAACATACAAATATTTCTAAATAAGTAGAGACTCTTAATAGATATCATATGATATTTATTGAATTAACAAAAAAAAAACATTCCATTGTAGGCCTATCCCAAATACTCCTTCAACTATGGCATTAAGGATCCCCATACCGGTGATATTAAATCACAAGCTGAGGAACGTGATGGCGATGTAGTCAAGGGCCAATATTCTTTGGTGGAACCAGATGGTTCAGTGCGTACTGTTGACTATACTGCTGATGATCATAATGGTTTCAATGCCGTCGTACACAAGACTGCGCCCAAGATTGTTGCTGCCCCCGTACACCTTGCCCACGCCCATGCACCATTGTTTCATCATTACTAAGTTCCCTTCGCACATTTTTGGAAGACATTAAAAATTAAAATCTAAAGGAGAAGAATTGTAATAGGAATGTCAGGGATGCTAAAACGAAATTATATGAAACACGCTAATTCTAAAAAGGTGGTAAGAAAAGACAAATTTGCTATGAACTGGATAACGGTATGGTTTTTTTTTAATTAAATGGTCTAGATTTTAAACAATAATATTTTAAATGAAAAGAACAAAAAACTAAATATTTAAGTTATAAAAACATTGTATGAAATAATGCAGTGAAGTGAAGTTGAAATAGGGGGAAAAAAGGAAAGGGAAAAAACAATTACAGGTAGAGGTGTATATTACTGGTGAATTGTTGTTTTTTCTTTTTCACTTTTTTTCGCGGTATTTAAAGGAAACAAACGATTTTATTTTATTAATTCTATTATTTTTTTGTTTTTGTTTTATAAGAGTTTCTTATTAAGTTCATATTTCAGCTGTCTTTAAACAAAAGAAATTTTTCATTAATGTTTTCCTTTAATTTTTTAAACAATAACTGGTTCTTTTTTTGTTGAGTAGCATAAAAAGGAGCATTTCGCACTTAAAGGCAATCACAGGAAGGGGAGACATATTAATAGAAAAAGTTTTTGAGAAAAAAAGGAACAGGCTTTAAAGCAGACCACCGTCTATTAATTTTATATTCTAAATACTCATAGTCTATCTTAAATTTAATGTATGTATTTCACTTTTGTAAATATTTATTTATAGAACTCTTACTATCTAGTGAACTTTAAAGCCTTTTCCATTCATTTCAAAGACATTTTTTTATTCAAATTAAAAAAAAACTCTCTCCCTCTCTCTCTTTTGCTTGTAAAAGCTGGCTTTATGATTTTCAAAAAGAGTTTTCTTTTAACATTTTTATTTGAAAATTTTGTTGGTTTTGTTTGCATAATATTTATGCTGGTTAAGTTCAAAGGTGCCATTTCAACAGTCATAAGCCATAAGAAAAAGAAAATATGCTCTCTTAAATAATGTCAACTCTTTACTGAATATCATGTGATAATAACTTGTATTCTCTTTTTTATCATTTTTCATTTAATCATTTATAAATATGTTAACGTGAAAATTCAAACAGAGCCGGTAACTGTGCATTAATCATTAATTTCTACTCTTTTTCTTTTTGATATATATTTTCACTTGATCCTTTATTTATAATGCTTTGCTCTACTGTAAATAATTTAGTTTCATGTGCATTTATATTTGTTTAAATAGAAAAAAGAGCATTTCTCTTAAGCTCTAAAAAACACAAAACAACTCAGTCTTTATTATGCTAAATATTGTAAATATTACTGTCCACTCTTAATTCTATAAGAATTTAAACTAATGTATATATACTCTCTCATTCCTCCTTATCTTATTTATCACTACAAACTCTTCCTCTATCCATATCTCTCTCTCTCTCTCTGTCTGTCATCCTGTCTATTACTCTCTTAATGTTTATAAATGATATTATACATGACTAAACCAGGAAAACAAACAGAAAAGAATCTTTAAGAGTGATTTGTTATACTAATACTTGTACTTATAAATAGTTTGCTCTCTATGTACATGTCTCTCTTACTCTCTTTTTGTTTTAAACTATATAAATATGTATATATATGTACATATGTATATGTATTTGTGTATATTATTTTTTGTGTATATTGTCTTTATATATGTATATGTTTATTGTATTATACTTAATTGTGTATATGTGTTTACGATTAATTTTCACAAATCATTTTTGCAACAAAAAACGTAAATTTGTTTATGTATATAAAAATAAAAAATATATAAAAAATATAAATAAAAACATAAAAAAATAAATATAAATAAATTGTTTTAATTTTTCTACATTTCATTTACACTCTTTCTAAGGAAAAAAAAAAAACAAAAAACTTAAGGAACAAACATGCTTAAGCATTACTCACTACCTTATTCATAACCACACATCTATGCAAATAAGAATAAGAATTAAAATGAATATTGTAGTCTGCCTTAAAAAAAACTGTGAATACATTTCATAAAAATGTACTCGTAAAAGCTGTTAACTGTTAGCTTAAAGCTAACAACATACTGTTGAGTGTAGTTGAGTCTTAATTTTTACGACATTAAAATTGAAGAAGCCAATAGGGCTAACAACACCAAACATTTTAAATTAATTATCACATAACACGATAAATGTGCTGTCAAATATACGTACGTACGTAATTGGTCATTACAACCCTTCAGTCAGGATTACGGCCTAGCTTCTCACACCACTTTTTAGTTACTCTCAGAGTTTTTGCCAGAAATCTACTGAGAGGAAGTCGAAGAAATACTTTTTGTATTTTGTTTTGATGTCTGGCCTGGGGCGCGAACCCTGGCTTTATGTCTAATAAGCCAACACACTACCTGCTAGACTACGGTGACTTCATCAAACCAAAGTCCAAACCAAACTCTTATCATGATAAAAGTGTTTTATGGTACGTTAGAAAACTGCCGTTAAAAAGCACCCAGTGATGGATACCATCCTATCTCACTTCTACAAGTAATATCAAACTCCTTTGAAAATATAATAAGCAGAACAGTCCCTTCCATAATTAATGGAAAAGAAATAATTCAAAACCACAAATTTGGAATCAGAAAAAATATACTCAGCTATCGAAAAGGTTCAAAGTAACATTGAGTATTTAAAAAAGCTCACAACAGTGTGTTGCGGTATACCTGCATATACGAACCTTAGGTCATAATAAGCTTAGTTCTGATATTTATTGAAGATCGTTGCAATTCATTTAATTTCGACGGATATACTATAAAATACTGTCTTATTTTGAACAATAGGCTTTCATACTAGATCTAGGCTTGAGAAACATCCAGCAATATTGACTGAAGGGATTCGAGATTAAAGGAATTGTACCTATCGTCTATATATATCAGAACTAAGCTCGTTATGACATAAGGCTCGCTCAAGCAGATCTGCCTCAAGATAGTCTCGACTTCTTCTAGTATCGAATTGTAATATTTGCTGATGACAACAACACCATAAATCAATCTATAGAAAATGCATAACATGTTATAAACATTCTTACTTAATGGATATCTTAATAGAGAATATAATTAACCGGTGAAAAAGAAACGTATAAAACACAAAATTTTATAATACGAAAGAGAAATAAACTTGGGTGTGATATTGAAGTGGAAGAAATATATTTAGAAGAAGAATGGCAAACTAATAATAACATAAAGAGAATTTAGTTGGTTGCTAAGCTTTAACTGAAACCTATCTCTGCATTACAAACTTACCATATATCAATAATTATAAGCAGCCACTTCGCACTAATGGGAATGCACCAAGATATCTTATTTACTTAATAGGTAATTCTAAGCTTTTACCCAGGATTACAACTAATCTTTTCATAACACCAATGTGATTGTGTGTCAATTTTATCCATAAATGCTGGGACCTACAACAGATTTAAAAAGTTTTTCATGCAAATATTTCGTTTTGTTCAAGATATCTGAGCCAAGAACTTTCATCCAATAAACCAACAAAATATCTGTTGGACAACGGCGACTACATTAGCATATCATACAGACATACATACATAATTGGACATTACAATCCTTCAGTCAGGATTACTATCTAGCTTCACACACCACTTGTGCTGTATGAGTTAATTTTATCCATAAGTGGCAGAACCTATAGTTTAAAGTCGACTTTTGCATTTTCATGGGAATTTTATTTGCTCTCAGAATTTTTGTCCAGAAATCTGGTGAGAGGAAGTAGCCGAAGAAATAATTTTTTATATTATGTTTTGATCGAGATGTCTTACCTGGGATTTGAACCGTGATGTCACGTCTAAGAAATTAACACATTAGTTTACTAGACTACGGCGACTACATTAGCATATGACATACAAAAAGAAACCAACGCTCTAAAAATAAAGTTCTGAGTAAAATGGGGACTGCTCCGTAGAGTATAAGAGTCTTCGTAGATTATATATGTAAGTCTATGCTGTGATTTCCAAGTTAATATTGTATCAGAAGTTGTTAAGAAGCCGGTTGAGTCTGATAAAGTACTTCATATGTCTAAAAGTCGCATCGGTTTGATATCCTTTCCACATATCCAGCATACACAAACATCTGTTCTGTAAGGACCCCTATAATTTTGTTCATTGCACTCTAATCCAGTCTAATGGTCTTCTCCATATCTGGAGAAGTCTAATGGTCTTCTCCATATCTGGGTTGACTCAAAGTGTTTAAGTTATTTTGCCTTATCAATTCCCCAAACTCGGTTTTTAGTACCATTAAAGGATTTTTTTCTACTGAAAAGAAAACTTTGGAGCATAGCTTTTCTAAACATAGTAAACAATCTTGTAAGCATTTTATAGCAAATAAGAAAGTTTATTTAATCTCATAAAGAAACTTTACTACACTGAATACTGTTCTATTATTCATGATGGTATTCATGGAAGCTTGGACACGTTTTAATTTATTGCAGCAAATAAATTGAAATGCAAATTATCTGCTAAGATTTGATGTTAACTGGCCACCTAGATAATTTGAATTAATGCCGTTTTATTTCCTTATTTAAACTGGATTTAATTTCAAAAGCGCTTCAGTAATAAAATCGATCATTTTTAGAAAGTAATCGATAATTTCTTATACATGAATGCAACGGTAAAATCATACTTGTTATACATACAAATGATAGAACAGAATCCAATTAAGATGTTCTTTATTTAATTGTGGAGTTTTTAAAGCAAAATAAGTAATACAGATATATAGAAAACGGTCGCTGACCTATTGAATTTATTCGATTTCTAAATAACGTAAACAATTTACAATGTTTTCGGTAGGAAAATGGATTTTATTTATGCTTTGCTTGAACATGAAAAGTTTTATTTTTATTTTCTTATTTTGTTTTTGTTTTCTTTTTGCATATATAACATTAGATGTGGAGTCTCTGAATTCATGAAACATAAAATTTGCCATGAGGCTTAAATAAAACCATCTGCCATACATCAAAGACTAATTTTCGTCTACGTTACTGATGTGCTTCTCTAAATTTTAACGAAAATATTTTGTAATTTATTTAAAAACTTGTAAATGTAAATGCCAAATCAAATGCAATTTAATTGCCATGTTCAAACATATTGTTTTCAGAGTCTTCTCTGCAAATCGAAAGACTTGAGAACCAAACTTGACGTTATACAATGTTGTACGATAATAATTAGTTTTTAATTGTTTATTTACTTTGAAGCCTCTTCACGTATTATTGTAAAAATTGTTCAACTAAAACCATATTAACCATGACCATTAATTTGTAATGAATTCATAATTAAATGCTACAACCATCACCTCCACCTTAAATTTTGTTCGCTAAAAGAATTTTCGCAGAAACAATTATTATCGATTGTAGATAATTTGCGCTTTGAATGAATACTGACTATTATAAACAGAATTAGAAATAAAAAGTAAAAAAGAATTAAAAATTACAAAAAAACAAATAAGAAAAGGAGAGAAAGAATACGGCTTTCATTTGCAAAATAAAAAGACACAAAATTCTAAACGTATTTCTTCACTTCATGTCAGTATAATTTGATAAGCAATAGAGTGTATAAGTCAATAAACTCGCTTGAAATTAAATTAAATTTAAACAGAAAAAAAATTAAATCTAAAAAGTATTTAATTTTGAAAAAAAAAAACGAATTTGTATTCACATAATGTCTAGCAGTGCGGGTGTAGTTATAATTGTAAGTGTGATACAAAGGAAATGGAAATTGATAAAGATTTTAATAATTTTGTATTATTTGTCAACAAGAAATATTACTGTGATGTCATTAATTCACTGAAAAAAGAAAATAAATTAATTAAATTTTTAATTATGAAAGTGAAATTATAAAGAAACAAAAAATAATAAAACATTTTTATTTATAACATTGCATTAAAACAGCTCGAAATTTATGAAGAATTGAAAAAAATCCGCTTGATTATTTAGGATTTATACTGAACGACAATTATTGTAAATAATTTAATTGAAATGGATTGCGAGGCTTTGTAGTTGTCATTATTTTTTTTATTTATCGGTGGTTCTATTTGCTGAAACATGTGCTTACATTTGTTACTGTAAATAGCTCTTATTGAACTTATTGGACTTTTTGTACATTTACTTTGACCTGCGGTTTTGCTAAATTAGATAAGTATCACGACAAAATAAAAAAATTGTTTTGAATTTATTAATTTCCCATTGGAGTCCAACAAATGATTCCACAGTTGTATGATTGTATTAAAGGAAACAGACTGTCAGTTGAAGGTCTCTGAGTAATACAACTTAATCAGTTGCACACCATAAGAGCACTAAATTATTCAGTACGTTTAGGCTCCCAAGTTTAGTATGTAAAGTGTTGGCTTATTAGATGTGAGGCTACGGTTCAAACGACAGGTCGGACATTTCAAAACGAAATCTGAAAAAAATTTCTTCAGCTACTTCCTCTCAGCAGGTTTCTGGCAAAAACTCTGGAAGTAAAATAAAATTGTAATTAAAAAGTTTCGCAAAAAATTTCTTGTTTGGAGTCGATTTTAAGCTGTTTGTTCCACCATTCATGTATAAAATTAACACACACAACATAAGTGGTGTAAGAAGCTAGTCCGTAATCCTGACTGAAGGGTAGTAATGGCCTATTATGTATGTTTGTTATGTATGTTATTCGCATAAGCTGGAGATTTCACAAAACCCTAAAGAAAAAAATTCACGGCGTTAAATCGCATAATCTTAGTGGAGGGAGAATTTCTTAAGATAATTTATTCTGAAATAGTTACTGCAATAAATTAAAAGTAGCAAACGCAGTGCGGAAACTGACGCGTCTTGTGACCTAAACTCGCAATTTTGTGTAGCGTGAGAAGCTAAAACGAAATCCCGACAGAAGCGTTGTAATGACCAATTCAGTTAGTAAATAAGAACATATTCTCTATGGCTGTAAAAATACGTAAATACGCATAGCGGTAGCCTTTATAACCATTTTTTTAATCTTTAAGTCAGGGTTACTACCTAACTTCTCACACCACTTATGTTGTGTATGTTAACTTTATACATAAGTGGCGGGACCTATAGCCTTTCAGGCTGAAGAGTACTATAGCAATCGGGTAGTGCAAGGGCCAATCTAAGATTCGGTTGTTCTGAAAAGATTTCACATTAAAATTTGTAACATGATCTGAATCCATCAGTGGTTACTTGTAAGATGTTCTCAGGAAGATGTAAACCATAGTCATAATCTAGCCGGTATCTTCACTGGGAAGACAGAATCCAAAGCGGATTTCGGTATCGTGAATCGGAATCCATCAATGAATACTTGTATGACGTTCTCTGGAGAATGAAACCCCTTATATTCATTGTATAAAAGCAGGTTCACGTATTGTGTAATTGATAGGTATATTCATTACTAAAATATCTAAGACTATAAATTGTTTTGCAGAGTTCTCAGTTTTTTGTTTTGCCAATATATATGGTGGCAGCCAATTAAGGAGAGTAAACGGAGCGTTAGATGATGTATTCCTAAGAGAACCTGTTATCATGATCGCCTTCTCCTTTATAATCCATTCCAACCATTCTAATTTGATAATTCCTCTTCTCTAAAGTCAAGCACTTAGCCGCCGCATCGTAGTATTGGTTTGATTACAAAGTCATACAGACAGTATACAGTTTTAGGGTTAACGTGCCCGTTTCGACCTATTGCTCTATTACAATAATAAAGAGTAGTTGACGCCTGATTGATTCAGGATTGTGTTTTCAACTCCTAGTAACGCATTTTTCTTCTTTGGCACTTTATACGATTTGCTTCACTTTTCACAAGCTTATTAAGTAAAGCCCATTTTTATTTTATTTAATAATTATAATAAAGTTTCCTACTAAACTTTAATTTATTTGATTTATCACCTAAAATCGCACTTTAAATTTCTATTACAGAGTATTTTAGTATTTCAACAAATATGCCACACCAACAGCAAAGCATTGCCAATAGCCAGAGACATGAACGATGGTGAACAAACAAATCCTACCACTTCTTATTATCGCCACAACATATTCGGTAAAGCTTATTGCGGAAGCTATTTAAAGCTTTATTTTGAAAACAAAACTTAACATCCATTATTTTTCTTTTAGGTCCCAATACTTATGCTTTTGGTTTTGAAGTGAACGATACAGTTACGGGCAACATACAGTTTCGTGATGAACGTCGTTATGCCAATGGTACCGTAGAAGGTTCACATGGCTATGTACGACCCGATGGTACAGTAATGGTGACACACTTCTTGGCTGACAGTGAAAGAGGCTATATAAGTCAATCGCAAAACTTTGCACCGGGAGATGAAGCTAAATGGCAGGAAAATTGGCCTACTAAACGACCCAACATATTAATGGAGAAACCAATGGAAACCGTACAACCCACGGTATTTTATGATGATAAAGAAAAATTAAATCTCACCTCAGTATTACTGCCTGTGGAGCCAATAAAGGAAGAACATGGCATTGATTTAAATCCACCGAAATTGGAAAAGGAATTGGTTAATCCCGTTGTCTTGGAAGTTATTAACGGTGAAACACCTTTGGTGGCAAACTCCAAAGTAAAGGACAAGGAAGGTGTAGTGGGTTTTGAAACTGTAAACAATTTCATACCTTCAGATTTTCCCATTGTGCCATTTGAACTACCACAAGAGGATTTAAAATTAAATCTTACTGGCGCTCTTTTAAGTGATAAACCAATGCCAGTGATTAAGCAAATGGAAGCAGTGAAACAAATGCATAAATATGACACACAGAAATTGAATAATGCTGAAAAGATGATCATTTCATCAGATAATAGTGAACCAACGTCAGGTGAAAAATACGTCAAGTCTAAGGAAAATAATGCCGAAAAAAGTTTACCCAACACAGCCATTAAATCAATTGCAACAAAAGAGGAACACGAAAACAAAACTTTGCCACAAGCCAAAGCAATTTCAATTGATGAAAACATTAACTGGTACGATAAAGTCATTAAACAAACACGCCAAGGGTATTTGGAAAATATTTGAAAACAGATTTTTTAAATAAAACTGCAAAAAAAAAAACAAAAATATTCAATTTTTATAATATTATAGTGTAGATATGAGTAGTTTATAGAAATTTATTAAGTAAAGCAATACGAATTAAATACAAAAGTAGTCATATTGTACATGTGCTGTGGTAGTTTTATTTTTAACAAAAGTCTTAAGACAGAAACCTCTTCTTGAGCTGCAGTCAAATATTGTGTGTAGTGTTGGTAAATAGAAGTAAAAAAACTGGTGCCAAATTGTACCAAATAGAAGAACTCATCATATTTTTTTCTTAAAGAAGACAGAAGATATAATATTTTAATTAAATAAACAAAAAAATTAATAACAATTCTGTTTATTAAAAATTTAACAATTTGCCTCTAGTTAAAGTTAAGAATATTAAGCTTTTTTAAAAGCCATTATAAGCAAGTTTAACACGAAAGTGTTCGTCTTGCACTTCTCTAGTTTAATCCAAGATTGATCAGTAATACCACTCTCCTCACACCCTAATTATTTCATAGTTCTCACACCAAGCCGTGTAACGTTAATAGACAGTATAACGTATGTTAATAGAATACTTCAAGGGTAAGAGTATCATGAACTACCTTCCAAGTGTATATAAGTAACACGATGAGTAGACATTTTTATCTATCTTTCTGTATTAACCTCTTGTCGCCAATAATAAAAAATTGACCGAATCTTCTTGGAAAGTTAGTCAGGACCGAAATTCTTTCTGACATTAGTAGAGCCAGATCTGCCGCCTCAAAGAACTTACGGATTTATTTAAACATTTTATTTGTGCTTTAATTTTCAGCATTAAAATGGTCGTTGTCTAATAAGCAGTGTCTTGGCTTATTAGATGTGAGTCCAGGATTAAAACCTCAGGTCAGACATCTCGAACAAAACGAAGTATTAAAAAAAATATTTCTTTGGCGGACTACCTCTCGTCAGATTTATGACAAAAACTCTAAGAGGCCACAAAAACTATAGGTCCGGCCACTTATCGGGTAAATTAACACATACAAATCGGTGGTATGAGAAGCTAGGTCGCAATCCTATCTGAAGGGTTGTAACGTATGTATGTAGTAGTAGAGTCAGAGCTGCCATTTTAAAGAATTTATTCAAGCCTTTTGTTTGTGAGTTAATTTTCAGCATACAAGCAAGTTAAAAGTAAAATAAATGGGTTGCTAAGCATGTGCTCAGTAATTTGATGCACCAGAATGCCCATATATCTCTATACGCAGGTATGCGTCTTCTTCGTGTAGCTCGTTTAGAAAGAAATTCTTATAAATTTTATATTTTATAAATACTTAACTACTTCAAAACCTTTTCTCGGTTGGGAGCCAAAGGAGAGGAACTTTTAGGCACCCAGAAATTATTATTGAGAGAACGTGTCAAGCCAATAGCGTGGATAGAATTCACACTTTCATAAGACTATTGGGAGGGCTGACAGAATAGGTAAAATTGATGTTACGAGGGATGTAATAGAACCGAAATAAAAAACCCAACTTAGTCAAATACCTATACTATCATCAAAAAAGTCGTAATATCTATAGAATTTTCTTGATACTAACTCAGGGAATTTAAATTATTTTAAATATCAGAAATACTTTAAATCAATTTTTCCAAAACATATACTCGACTCAATCCTACGTGCAGGTTCAACTGACCAACGCATTTATAAGGCGTATTAGTATAAAGCAATCCTTTGCTCGAAGCAAGGAAAATCAGGCTTACATTGTAAAGATTATCGAAAATTCTTAAAGCAAATCAATTGTTGGTTCTTGTCTACTTGCTAGCCATCTAAGTGGCATGAGAGCAGTAATCTCTATTGAGATTTTGGTGATTTGTTTGAAAATGTTTAGCATTCCCAGACAAAGAAAAATGTCCTTTATATACTCTTCTATAAGCCTATATGCTTAATATATGTATGAAATCGAAATATTTTTGCCAGTTTATACTTCTATAAATATCTGAATCTCGGAATAGAAGGATGGTATGCCAGATAAAGCGTCTTAGCCTTTCCCCGTTGTTTATTTGTTTCGGCTTCCGACTTAAACCTTTCGTTATAGACCACAATGCAATTCATCTTGTATGTTATGCTACAAACCAAAAGAAATCATATTGGATTCCATATTTGCGAGAGTGAACTATGTACTTATAGTTTACAAGTATTCCAATATGGGGTCAAACTGTTCAAATGTGTAAGCACAGCCAAAATAACTCCGATTGAAGTTTATTTAAAATATGTATTTATAGTTTCGTACACCATATGTTATATTTAGAAATTTTTCTTTAGATTTGAACCCTCTCCCCTTCCATTTTACACCTCAAATTTTCTTAATTATATTGGTACGTATTAAAATTGTTTTTTCATCTGATATTTATGATTTGCCATATCAAGCGTTTTATCTAACAAATATAGGCACAAAATCAAACTTAATACTCGCAAATATAAAAACTATGTACATAGAAAATTGCCCGAAATTGCTTTCAATTGCAACATGAATATTACAAATAACTACAACAACAATAATAACCGCTTTAAACAGCAACACCTACAATTTCTTTCACTTTTGCCACAATTTTTTTTTTGTTTTTTTTTTGTTTTTTCTTTCATTTTTGTTTTTCTTTTTTAATTTTAAATTCAGTTCAATGAAATTTATGTAGGCTATGAAAAATAAAAGTTAAGAAAATAAAAACTATAACGGCAACAACAAATAAATAAATATAATATTATATTTTGCTAGACAAAATCATATGGTAGAAAGAACACAGTGCAACAAAAATTAATTTTGAAATATTTTATTTTGGGTAAAGAAAATTAAAACTTAAATCGAAATAATTAAGATTATAAGAAAATTAAAGATTTTCTTTCTACGCATATACACTTTTTAACTGTTATCGGGTAAGCCATATATTGGTTTAAATTTAAACCATCGGTTATTTCGAATCTGAAAATACTTGCGTCATTCTAATCTGTCACAAAATTCAGTATATTATCTCCACTGAACGAAATGAATCGATTTACGCTTGAGCAATGTTGGGATCTTATTGGGCCAACGAGAAACTGCATGATGATGTCAATTTTGCCAAAAAAAAGCACTTTTTCGGATGAAGCTTATTTTAGCCTTAGTGGATACGTTACTAAGCAAAGTTCCCGTATTTGGAGCTCAAAAAACCCACACTTGGTCTTACAAAATCCAATGCATCCATTACGAGTGCCTGTTTGGTGCAGCTAGTTGAGTGGAGGCATCATTGGCCCATATTTCTTTCAAATATGGACGGCACAACCATTATGGTCAATGGAGACCTCTATCACATCATGATAACTGATTTTTTTGTACCCGCTCTTCACAGCACTGATGTGAACGATGTTTGGTTTCAACAGTATAGCGCAACTTGCCGCACATCTCATGCCACAAACAATTTATTGCGTCAAACGTTTGATGGCCAATTAATTAGCCACCAAGAAACCGCCATTTGACACCTTTTGACTATTTTCTGTGGGGCGCCGTTAAGGAAAAGTGTTATGCCGACACATCAGAGACAACATTCTTGTCATTGCCGAGATACGACCCCATATACTCGAAAAAGTCGTCGTAGTCTAGTAGGTAGTGTGTTGGCTTATTAGACGTAAAGCCAGGGTTCGAGCCCCAGGCCAGACATCAAGACAAAATACAAAAAGTACTTCTTCGGCGACTTCCTCTCAGCAGATTTCTGGCAAAAAACTCTGAGAGTAAATAAAATTGCCATTAAATTCATTTCTCAGAAATCTGTCATTCGGAGTCGACTTTAAACTGTAGGTCCCACCACTCTTGTATAAAATTAACACACACAATAGAAGTGGTGTAGAAACTAGGACGTTCTCAATTCGTCCTCCGGGTACTGTACTTGTCTTAATTGACAAGTGCATGTTCTCTAACCTAACCTACTCGAAAAAGTTTACGAAAATTGTTCCCTTCAAATAAGGTACTGTGAGGCTAGCCGTGGCAGAAATATGAATGAAATAATATTCCATTTCTAACCGGAACAATTGTACCTCAAAAAAAAAAGAAAAAATTGGCAAAATTTCAAACAGTTTTTAAATTTAAATCATACGAGTTGTGTACTTTTGTCTAGTGTAATAACTTTTTGTTTTGTTAAAAAGGAATATATGGAGAAATGTATATAAAACTTAAGCAGACCACAAGAGGCAAATGCACCTTTTTTCTTTGTTGCTCTAAAAGAGTTTTAAGCGTGAAAATAAAAGACACTTGCAAAAAAAAAGTAGAGAGCATATGCGGCATACAAAACGAATGAACATTAACTGAAGACAGACCAGGAGTTTTAAGACAATAAATAACAAGTTAATCAGTTTAAAGCAATAAATCTTTAAAAGTGTTTATCTCTGTAATATACTCCAACAGGCCACAATAGTTACTGGCTTGATAGAGATAAAATTAAACGATTTACAGGCAAATAAATTAAAATGGAATTTACTTGATTGGATAGGACTTTAAACAGCAAATTTTTTTAAGTGTAATAATTACATTTTTATTATTATTTGTTGTCTGTTGGTTTTTTTATATTTCTTTAATGTTTTTTACCGTATATGGTAAGAAAATTTGCATAATAAAACAAAAGAATTTCGATGTGAAATATATTTTTATTGTAACAAACAAACAAACAAACGAATAACAAAAATGTTCAACAACCGGCAAATATTGTGAAAATAAATATTTCTTCTGAACGATACATAAAAAGAAAAATATGTTTTAAAAATAATATTTTTTGTAGTTTTTTTTTCATGCAAGCCAATATTATTATATTATTATGCATCACTTATAAATTCGACTGACTGTAATACCAAGTTTTTAGTATTTTGCTAAACAATTTTGCTATTTTATGTTGTAATAATCTAAGCTATTGAGCTATAAAAATATAAAATAAAATTAAAGCAAAATGTTTGAACGTTAAAAACGTTAAACCAAAGATTTGCCAAAGATATCATACCATACCAGCACATAGCCGCTACATAAGATAACTAAGAAAAGCTAAGGAGAAGATAATGAAGGAGACGGAGAGAGAGTGAGAAAGAGAAAAAAAGGCAGGTGAATTATTTGAAATAAAAAAAAATATATTCCCAATATATCTTCCGGGTGATTTAAGGTGACTTGATGATTGATATTCAAATTGAAATTGTTACGGCTTACAATGTAAAGAAAAAAAGTAAAGAAAATCTGCATTCACAAAAAAAAATAGGGGATATAAACATGGATAAAGAAAATATGGAGCAAATAAATATTTATGAATTGTTATGTTGCAATAATACATAGTACATATTTTTTACTTCATTACATATTCGGTTGCCTTTATAAAAATGAAATTCATTCGGTTTTTTAATAGAAATACTTTTTATTAAACTTTTGATGGCCTATTAACTGAATTTCTAGCATTCGATAAGGATGAATAATTTTATTATTTTTCGCTAGAAGTATTTTACGTTAACCGGCCTATTGGTCAAATTATGATTAAGTTAATGGACTCATTATTGTTTAAGACATGCTCCTACTTTAAAATGTATTTCTCCTTTGTTTGTGCTCTCGTTCACGTTTCCCTGCTAATTTCCTTTAAGCTTAAAAAGTGTTTATTAGATTGTGTGATGTTTGTAGGTTATGTTAAACTGGCAGCATCCTCAATGAGCACACCTTATATGCCTCAGCGATGTTGCCCATTCCATGGCCTCTGAGCAATCTCTAGAGTCTTATGAAGGTGCGAATTTGTTTTGTGCACTAAATTCACAATAACAGAGAAAATGTTCTGTGGCCTTCTCTTCTACCTTGTCTTTGCAGCTTCTGCAGAAGTCTTTATTAGGTACTCCCAGTCGTCTGGCGTGAACACCGGGAGGCCAGTGTCCCTCGAATCTTGATAGGATTATTGCAAATTCTGTTCTACATATATGCATATCAGGCCAGATCTCTTTGGCGTTTACAAGTGGTTTTATTCACCCTTTTTACATATATAATAGGTCATTACAAGCCTTCAGACAGGATTTCGACCTACTTTCTCTCATCACTCTATGTCGTGTGCGTTATTTTTATACATGAGTGGCGGTACCTACATTTTAACGTCTATTTCGAATGACAGATTTTTTAGACAGTTTTGTTTACTCTCAGAGTTTTTGCCAGAAATCTGCTGAGAGGAAGTTAACGAAGATATATTTTTTTAGATTATGTTTTTTTGAAGATGTCGATCCTGGGGTTTGAACCATGGATACACGTCTAGCATATTAGACAGTCTACTTAGTAGACTAATGGAGTTTTTGTTTGCCTCTCTGTAGAGGACGTCAATCCCATGTTGGCATTCAATTGAATTTTCCGTTATACCTGGTCATGCAAGTGAGTCGGCTTAGTTGTTACCTTCGATATTGTTCAGGAACCCAGAAGAGTGTGACCGTCGAATGTCTTGCTATCTCCTCCAGAGAGTGTCTATTAGCCGCCTCAACTAGGGATATTGCTTGGTTTCGTATTTAGTTTAGTCTCCGCTGATATGAGTGACCCAGCTGATCGTGACTAAATCCCTGCCGTCAGCTGTGCTGTAAGCATCCTTACACTGAACCACTCGATGAGATGACTGCCCATTCGCGAGTGTTGCAATACTGAATAAAGCCAAAATAACAGCCTAGCTACTTACAAAACAATGGAAATACTACAAACTCTATACTTGCAAATTTATTCCAGGTTAGCGGAGTTTGATAAGCCCGCGCAAGACCGCGGTTGCATCATTTACGAGAATGAGAAAACTTCTTAAAAAAACAGTATTGAGTGAAGTAATACAAAGGAAAATAAATCCAATATTTTCAATTACAGGGGTATTGCCAAAATCAGTGCTATTCCCAAGTTGAAGGAGAAACTGGTGACGAATTATCTCTTTTTTAATACGAGATCTTTAATATCCCCTTTCCAGCATGGTTTTTTTAGAGATAGGTCGGCTGTCACTAATCTTCTTGAATTTACTACACATGTTTCAGGGGTTTTCTTGCCAGAGCTCGGACTAATGTAATTTATACTGATTTCAGTAAAGCTTTTGGTAGGGTTGATCATAGGATTTTGCTCCTTAAACTTTCATTAATCGGTATTCCTGATATTATTCATCGTTGGCTAGACTCTTACCTCCCCCTTGGGACTCAGAGGGTATTGTTTAGGAATGTATTGTCTAAGACTGTATATGTTAATTCTGGTGTTCCGCAGGGTAGCCATTTGGGTCCTTTACTGTTTTTATGGTTTCTTAATGATCTTCCTTGTGCTAATTCTGATTGTAATATTCTGATGTATGCTGACTACGTTAAATTATTTTATACTTTTGATGATGATCATGGTCAAGCTGTTCTTCAGCGAAATATTGATTTGTTTGTAACTTGGTGCAGAATTAATTTAATGGATCTTAACTTGAAAAAATGTAAATGCATGGTTTTCTCTCGCGGGGGCGTAATTTCGTCCACTTATGTGATTAATTATTGCCCTTTGGAAACTGTGACTACATTTCTTGATTTGGGAGTATTATTAGATATGAAATTGTCTTTTATTGATCATATTAGTATGATGATTGGCAAGGCTCGGGCTGTTCTTGGTTTTGTGAAAAGATGGGCTAGGGAATTCATTGATCCTTATATAACAAGACTGCTATACATTTCACTTTTCTATTTTGGAGTATGTGTCTATTATTCGGAATCCATACTATCGTTGTCATAGTGATTCAATAGAGTCTGTGGAGAAGCAGTTTTTCTTATTCTGTTTACGTGGCTTAGGATGGGATTGTGCCAATGGGTTTCCGTCATATGAGGCTAGATTAGGTTTGATAAAACTTCCAACTTTAGAACGTAGAAGGGCTGTTTTAGGGGTTTGTTTTGTTTTTAATCTGGTTAAAGGTGATATCGATTCTGAGTTTTTTGCTTTGTAACCTGAATTTCAGTATTCCAGCAAGATTTTCACGCCACTATCGTTCTCTGTCTTTAGATTTTTATAGAACGAACTATGGATGTAATTTTCCTTTTCGTAGATTATGTAACGATTTTAACTTATATTATGATTTTATTGATTTTAATAGTAGTGTTTGTAATATAAAACGTAGCTTATATGCTGGCATTAATTTGTAAATTATTATATAAAAATGTATTTTCGTTCTTGTCATAGGTAGTTCCTGTTTATTGTTACTTTATTCAGCTTGTGATTAAGTTCTGTAGCTGGTTTATGTTCTCGTTGCCATTACTTTTCCCTTACCCGCTACACTCCGGACTGTAGTGTGTACGTGTCCCTACGTAATGGGGACGAGCACTCCGCGGTCGGGTGAGGAGGAATCGGGAAATGTTACTGGGTAGTAAACTGATATGGAGGGATCAGAATAGAGAAAGGCAACATAACATATGAAAACTATGTTAAGGATAATGAGCAGACAAGTCTGATACGACATTCATCAGAAGGTGTTTGCACCTGCACTTGAGTAAATAGACATCCAATCAAGCAGATTTTCAAATTTGGATTGAAAAATTTTCATAACTTTCTAATTTTCTCGCAACCCTTTTTTCTTTTCTCTAAACTTGTTAGTCATTCTATACCATCAAATGGATGGCTATTTCTAATACTGCCCCTTTACTGAGTGCTTTTAAATCCACCCTTTTTAGAGCATAGACTAAGACTTCTTTTTCTTTCAATAAGACAATTTCAATTTTCGTATTACAATTTGCAAGAAAAGTAAAAATTGTGTAAATTTTTTTTCTTTTTTTTTGAAATTATTTTTATTGCAATAATTTCGTTGAACTATTCCTAATGATTTGTTTTGAATATTTTTGTTTCTTTCTATTGCTTTTTGATTTTCAATTTAACGCTGTTTTAAACAAAAAAATTAAATAAATTACAATCATAAGTGCTTATGTTTTATTAGCGTTGTTGGTTTTAAAGTAAAAAAAAAGAAAATGGAAATGAAAATGAAAATATTTTATTATACGTTTACTCACTAACTCATTCACTTATTTATTCACTTTAAATGATTGTAATCATTTACGTGTGCATGTATACTTATATGTATATACGTATGCATACGTAAACATTCAAGCGTTTTCAAATGCCAATTGGATTTTTAAATAGTGTGTTACAATTAATTTCTATTAAAAAGTGATGAAATGAAGAAAAATAAGTAAGTGGTGAAAAATATAAGCATTTAACAACGTTGTTTATTTAAGTACGTACGTACCAAATGTGTGTATTATTAAATAAAACGCAACTAAAAACAATTAAACATGCTTAAAATAATAAATTTAACAAAATAGAAAAAAACATTATTTTCCTTTATTATTTGAATTTTTTTTATTTCATGGCAATTACTTCATCAAACGTTTGGCAAACTTCCCAATTGGTTTTGGTTAAAACACCAGAAACATTGTATTGCCTTTATGTTAATGCGTGCCTGGGCGTAGGTGGAAGTTAACTTAACGTTGCCAATATTGATCTAGACATTATGATAATGAACTTTATTAACATAAACCATTATGACCTCATTGTGTACATACTCGTATGTGCACCTGTTGCCCCTGCTGTTTAATGTTAAAATCCTTAACAAATTTCCTACAATTTTTTATTATTTTTTTTTAATAGCCTTGACCGAAACCTTTTTTTCCCCAAATGCCACACAAATTTTTCCTTAAAAATTTTTTTCTGGCAATTGCATAATCCCACTAAAGCCACAAAATGGTGGGATTTTTTTTTACAATTTTCCTGTAAATATTTTTGATTTTCTTGACCATCATTTGATAGCGAATGAAGCTGGTTTTTCATTATAAATGTGACTGGTAGAAAATATACAAGAAAGTTGGTTAAAAGCAAAATTTCTTTATTGATATTAAAAAAGAAAACAAAAACAAAATCAACTTCAACTTTAGCTACCTGCATGCAAGCTAACATGAAAAAAATCTAGTACAGACACATTCGCATAGCAATTGACGATAATTTTAAAACTTTTAAAATGGAATAAAAATGAAAATCAATATAAAAATAAAAATAAAAAGAAACTGGAAATTTCATAATATCCGGTTAATGGGGAAAAATATAGATTTATTGATACTGTTTACAATTTTCTTTAAAATTTTTTTATTTCTTTATTTTTTATTTCTGTTTGAAAACGTTGAAATAAATAACGCTGTGACAATTTTAATGAAATAAAATTTATTTTTTTTCTTAATAAATTATTTAATAAATGCAAACGATATGAATGATTTCAAACGGAGTGAGGAAATTTTGTGAATATTATACGTATATATTATACTCCTTAAAAATAAATTATTAAAATAATATTGAATTAAGGAGGAACTAAATTTTAAATATAAAATGTTTGTTTCTTAAGTCTTTTGTTTTAATACACTATTAATCCACTTTATAGGCCATAATTTGTATCATTCAAAAACAAGTTAAAACATAGCCCCACATCAATAAGAAGAACATGCCGCGAAATGCTTACCTACATTATGGTTATTACAACCCCACGTCCAGAATTACGGCCTAGCCATTCACACCACGTTGAATTTGTTAATGTTTAATGAGCAAAGGAATAAGTAGTTTAACTTCAACTTTGAACGATAGATTTGAGCAAAAGCTTCTCATGGAAATTAATTATTATAAGAGCACTTGCTAGAAGACATGTGAGAAAATCGTTCTCGCAGAATATTCAATGTGGCATACGCTGTTTGACATGTAGTGCAGTCTGGTTGAGGTGACATATCGTTTGTGTCCTGAATATCCAATGCAGGCCAAAATAAGTTGGGAATCGTGAACTTGATGTGATCGCCGTTAACAGTGAAGACCTGGCCAATGTCGTTATAAAGGAAATATGGAATTAAAAGCTAAATTCTTGAGAATGACGTAAAATCGACTGCCTCGAATTCTCCTGCACACTCTCATGGATATCGGCTATGTTTTCGGCATATCTTTCACCACCAATTTGGCACATGCAGCTGCAATAAAATGGCCGTTATCAACTGCCAAAAAACCCGATACAAGAGACATTAAAATGAAAAAACTGCGACTCATTAGTTAAAATCTTGTGAACTCAGACTTATTGAAACAAGAGAGCAGTAAGCTGATGATCACTGAACTAAAAATATCAGATAAAAATTCATAAAAATTTGCATTTTTTTATGAGAAATTCATGCATCATTTGCCTCATCTGAGTACTATAAAGAATTTCAAGTTATTTGTAGATTAGCTGACTTATCAAATGTTAGTGGGTTTAAGGATAATAGGTTTACGATCTGCTGTTGCTTGCACAAACTGTATTGGCGTGTATTTTGCGTGTTGAATTCAACTCTTTCCGAAGAGGTAATGCGGCCATGCTATGATATTTGTTGTTGATGCTATACTAACTATGGGGTTAAAGTGCTTCTAATAGAGTATTTGTATGGATATGAAGTCTATCTCTTCTTCTGCTCTATTTATATTTGAGAAGCTTCGGTTTACAGATTACTCCATATTTAATTTAATTTATTTCAATTTTATTTAAAATATTAATCCTTAGTCTTGTTTTTTAATATTTTTATTTATCTTTGTATACATTGTTGCAATGACTGCGTAATAAATTATTTTTGCGTATGGCGGTTTGGAAATTTTAATTTGTGTTTGGAAAAAGAAAAAAATCCGCACTATTTTGCACCATTTCGCAACAAAAAAAAAATCCGCACTATTTTGCACCATTTCGCAAAAAAAAAAAAATCCATGCACACTTGCACTCACATTGAATGAATCGTTTTTGTCTACATTTTTGGAACTCTGGGAAATTAATTTGAAAGTTTATACTTAGTTTTCCTGATAGTGTGAGGCTTTTTTTTTTGGTTTATCCGCGGTCAAGTTTTTATATGTCACAGGTATTTCCTTGCTTGTCTGCACCTTTTCTTTTTTGTATGCAAATTTCAGTAACAATGTTTGAACTGTGGAAAGAAAATACTTTAAATTAATTAGTTACACTTTCGTTAAACATCTTAGTTATGTACGTGTGGTGGTGGTGTGTGTATGATATTTCTATTAAATGCATAAAATTAAAATATTCATAACAAGATACACATTTTTGTTTGCCATTGTTTGCTAATACCCGGGAAGTAGTTGAGATATTTCTTTTTTATATTTTTCTGACAACAACAAAACACAGCAAAAAAACTTAGAAAAATAAAATAAATAAAAAAAGCCGCAATAGCAGCAATAACAACAACAACAGCAACAGCAATATTAAATAAAATTAAAGCTGAAATAATATTATGCGGCATGATATCTCATACACATTCACCATATGTTAACGTTAATTAATCAGGCAAATAAACAAGTATTTTACTTAAATAATCACTGCCACCACAGACTCACTAAAGAGAAGAAAAAACAAAAAAAAACAACAAAAAAATGAAAAGAAAACTTTAAACCATCAGCAGGAGCCACCACAACAAAAGCTGCTGCAAAATTTCAAAGGAGAAAATAAAAGAAAAATAAACGAAGAAAGATTGAAAAACCACATCTGAAATGTTTTACAACAACGGCTAGGAAGTAAATCGATGGTAAAATGGCAAAACTCAACTACAACTTCTCAAGAAATGTGAAGGAAAAAAGAAAATATGTGTCAAAAAAGTGAAAAAGAAAAATCTATTACACTGAGTGAGTAAAGCCATTTCGATGACGAACAGTGGTAGTGTTATTCGTTTAAGAAGACATTAAATAATTAAAAAACAAAAAAATAAAAACAAAAAATTTAAAAAAAAACATTTTCAATAATAATGTTGTTGTTTAGATTGTTAACAGACTTCGTTTGCCAGCCTTATGATCCAAATACTTGATTCTCAGCTCAAGTCCTAAATTGGCTAAAAACAATATTTTTCTTTTGCTGTATAACGGTTCAGTGTTCGCTTTAGTTGTACTCAACACTGAAATCATTTTCTTTTTCTACCTTTTTTTCTCCTTTATCGTTAAAGAGAAATTAAAACGTTTTGAAAATGTATTTCAAGTGTAAATGCATGAATTTACGCAATTTTCATAATTTTAATTGGTAACACCAAAATAGTCTACATTGTGTTGTTGTCAATGCGTAATACGATGTTAACACAAATAGTTATTTGGGAGGGGATGGTATACATACATACATACATACATACATAACTGGTCATTACAACCCTTCAGTCAGGATTACGACCTAGTTTCTCACACCACTTTTCACAGCAATTTTTATTTACTCTCAGAGTTTTTGCCAGAACTCTGCTGAGAGGAAGTCGCCGAAGAAATACTTTTTGTATTTTGTTTTGATGTCTGGCCTGGGGCTCGAACCCTGGCTTTACGTCTAATAAGCCAACACACTACCTACTAGACTACGGCGACGGGGGGATGGTATGCTACAATTAAATCTGGCAATATGGAACGAACACAAATAATTGAGTATGTTCCTTAAGTCTTTTGTTTTGTATTGTAACGTTTTTCCCCATCATCTTCTTATCACATTTTAACCGTGGGTGTCTTCAGTTTTCGAAAGGCGGAAAAAGTCTAATGTGTCTAGCTGAACACATTCTGAATCGAAATGGCGTAATTAATGGCAAGCAAATCCATGGCAATTAACAACATTTTACCATGGTTTCGTGAATTTTTAAATTATAAGGCTTCAATCCCCTTTAAAATAATGTAAATGCCTCTTGAGCTCCTAGAGAGGATAACATCAGCTAATATCATCATATGAAGATCATCCATCGCCACCTCTTGGAAAAAAGGAGGACTAAATAAACAAGGTTCCTTCTACTAGAATATAAAACCTAAACGCATTCACACACAGTACATTATTTTATATTTAAGACAAATGGCATCCCATCATCGTAGGACATGTTGCAGTAAACCAATCACCGGGATCAGTTGAGCTGTCATCAGCCGCAATGGAAATATCTATTGCAACACCGATATTTCCTATTCCACCATATAATATTAAATACTGGGTAGCATTTCTAAGCAATACCAGGAGTTTTATAAAGGCGTGAATTTTATTCAAATCAGCTTTGACTAGATGTTTACTGTTAATAAATTCTGGATACAGAAAATTCTTCGTCTTATGTTCCCAAAATAATAAGACAATTACTGCAATGACTCCTCATCTTATTCGTCGTCACAGCGGCTGCTGAAGTCATTGTGAGGTATTACGAGTGTTCGGGCATGTGTACCCAAAGGTTATTGTCCTGTTATAACTGCTATGAGGTAACTGCATGTATGTAACTGATTTCTCCTTTGAAGAGGAATGCCGATCTCATGTAGGAATTCACCTCATCTTATTCGTCGTTACAGCGGCTGCTGAAGTCATTGTGAGGTATTACGAGTCTTCGGGCATGTGTACCCCTAAGACATTGTCCTGTTATAACTGCTATGAGGTTCCTAATTGCATCAGGTTTAATGCAAATTTTGTTCTGCATGTTTGTAACTGATTTCTCCTCTAAAGAGAAATGCCGATATAAGGGTAAGCGTTAAATGTCTCGCCCTTTCTTCTAGATTCACCCAACATTCTTGTACCAGCTTAGATGTGGTGGTGTGGTGTATTCTCTAGGCTTCTAATAGCCGCTTTACTGTAGTTAAGTATACGACATTCTCTAATCATGGATACCCACAATGGCTACTTTTATACCCATAGGATTCAGTTGTTTTGAAAAGGTTCCTCATCAGAATTTGTCGTTGTTCGACCTTCTTTGGAGGATGTAAACCACTCTTAGAAAACTGTCTATCCGGTATTTTCATTGTAGAATCAAGATCGAATGTAGGTTTTAGATGCAGTGTAGTCGATAGGTATATTCAGATCAAGATTAGATAAAACAAACTTTGTTAATGAAACTGAAACAAGGCAAACAGTTCTGATATCTTGAATAGAAATAAGAAAACATTTATTTCTACGAATGCCACTCAGTAGTCTTCTGACCAATGCTTTGCAATGAGAAGCTGTTGCTCATGCCTGTCGAAGTTGATGTTTAGTTATACATATATGCCACTGCTCATGATAAATTTAATAAATACTGTATATATGGTGTGAAAAACTAGGTTGTCATTCTGCATAAGGTTTTGTGATGGTATGTAAGAACCCCCAAACATGTTCTTACAGCTTCACACGAGTTTTTTTTATTGATTTTTGTGGCTTTGTTCTGATGTAACTCATATAATTCCTGCTGACACTATTATTTCGAATTAAGAGATCGCCCTGGGTGAGCAATCAGTAGTAATTTTTTTTCTTACCAGTTCTACGCTACGATTCAATATGATCGTTTTCGTTTAATGTCCACACAAGTCAACATTCTCTTCATGGTCTTTTTGGTCCATGAGTTTCCGAGTACTGTTTAGCTTCTAGAAAATACGGATTATATTGATTAAAGTTTGTTACTTAAGTCTTTTGTTTGGCAAAAAAAGCGTTTCAAATTTGTTCGTTTTAGCGCTTTAATGAAACAAAGTTTGTTGTCTAAGTCTTTTATATTATTAAAATATAATAAATCGATTGGTTACATGTGTGTTACCTTCCCTTTTTCGAAAGCATATCCACTTAATTTTCAGTTGATTAACAGCATCTTAAACCGGTCTTACGATGTATTTTACTTTTAAAAGTTGTTTGGACTTAATGTCACAAAAACATGGAAAAACCGCCTTTCCAGGTAATATAAATCCCGTGACTAAAAGTGACATTTTTAACAGCATTTTAGGAGAAAAACCAAAAACGAAAACAAAATATTGTGTTTAACACTCATAATGAAATAAAATTAAGGTTTATGTTACGTATACGCCAAGTAAAACAACATATTCCGGTTATCATATACGACTAAACCGTTATTTTTATTATGAAAAGAAATCAAGAAAAGTGAAAAGAAATGTGAAACATTTTAATCTCAAGCTGATTTAAAGAAACAAACTTATTGGTTGGGCATATAATTTTTGTTTATAATTACCAAATATGATTTAAGAAATGTTTATACACTGTATTAATGCAGTAGTTTTGGCCATTTAATGGCCTTATTAGGATATAATTATGCTGCTGTTAATCTGGTGCATAATTTACTTGCGCCATTTGCTTGTTATGGTTCAGTTAATATGGTACAAGAGTGGATGATTTGCGTTTTGTCTGGTGATTTGTGCATTTTCCCACACATTCACTCGTAAGCTCATGATGTGACTTTATTTTGGCACAAACAAAAGTCCCTTTTATGCTTTGCTCGTGGTGGCGGTGTATTTTAAACACTTTACTTGGAGTCTTTAAAAGTATGTTGGATTATGCATGCAATTGCTACGTGAACATTAATAATTTGGTATGCTGGTATGCAATACTTACTTGTCATCGTGTTGGATTGTTTTTCTTTTTCTTTTTCACTTTGAGTTTATTTTTTGAAAAATATACAGAAACATCGACAATGGCCAGTTGATTAAAATAGAAGCACAAATGCACTTAGAGAAATTTGAGAGCGTCATTGGTATTTGAGAATAAGAAAATTTGAGAAAATTACTTTCAGAGTTTATTAATTTAGCATTAAAGCAACATGACTAGTTCGGCAATAGATTAGTGAGAATGAGTGAACAGTTTGAGGGTACTCAACCAGTAATGGAAATAAATGGTTGACGTATACAATTTACAATTTTAGAACTTATAAAAATATTGAGTGATATTCACGTCCATGACCAAATTTTATGGTATATACATGAACATAAAATGTCAAGAAACAAATTGTGTTTCAGAAATACACTTATTAAGACGAATTTCTAAAGGACTTTCAGGAAAGCTATAATTCCATAAAATTCTTTAAATAATTTCGATATCAAACAATATCAAAGAATGAAAACCGTGGAATCATTTATCCTGGGATATCCAGAATCTAAGCATGGTAAAACTTAGTGAATCTCTACAAGCCCCGTCACTTCCTATAATGGATTATGGCTGATGCTGCAAAAATGGTGCAAGAATAAAGAAATTTAGCCACAGTTTTACTGTGTACTCTGTAGCAACTGTTAAAACAGTAGTTATTTACAGAAAATTTATGTTATTAGCTTGGTCTGAACTTTAAAGAGAACCATTAATAGTAAAATTTCATAATAGCAGGATCTGTGGTCTAAGGAGGCTCATTGTCAAATCGGGGTAAGCCGATAGGTACAGCATTCTAATTTGTATTGCCGATAGGAAAGGTTTTGTTGGGTATTTCTTATTAGTAAGGATTCTTCTATTTTGACGTGGTATCCAATGACCAAATTATTAATTTGGACTACGTTTTTTAATATCAAAGTGATTGTGTCTCCGCAGAATTGTGTTACCTTTCATTATGAGTCTTCTAAAACTCCAGCAGTGTTGTTGTGAAATTATTATGTGTTCACTTTATAGTTCAGACCCTACATGAAATGTTTGCCATTTGTTGATGCCTACGATGTATAGGTTTGTTAGTGAAAAGTTTGCCTTAATATTGTATATAATTGTAGAAATCTATTTTCCTCGTATTTTTTTTTTAAGAATGAGAAACGTTTCTACGGTGGATGTCGAATGAAATTATCTACAAAAACAACAGCATGTTAAACAAAACCATGGATTTTTTGAATTGATGGGATAATTTTTTTAACTTCACCTGTCTTACTTTAAACCCTCCCTTTCTTTAAAATTATATTAACAAACTCAGAGTGAAATATCATCGACATCCTTCATTTGTTTGAAAGACTTATTGATTCCCCTATGTGTGAAACTTAACGTCGTTTAACCCTGGACGGTTACTCTTCATTTTTGTACATTAAGGTTACTCTTCGTTGAATCGACGAACACTTAAACTGGTTACTGTTCGTCGAATCGACGAAGCTCATTTACTCTTTATCATATAATTCTTTTATGTATGACCAAATTTCGCTCTTTTTATCAACAATGTTGGTTGATAACGAAAGCTTGTAGTGGGTATACGTACCCTGGCCACCCATTTTTTAATCCTGTATGGTCATTTTTGTACAGTTGAATCGACGAACAAAAAAAATTTTTTTTTCGTCTACTGACTGCAAGCCTTCATTATCAACTAACGTTGTTGAAAAAAGATCGAATTTTGGTCAAACATAAAAGAGTTATATGATAAAGAGTAAATACGCTTCGTCGATTCGACGAACAGTAACCGTCCAGGGTTAAATTTCCGCAATGAATTCTCTGGGTGGGCCGCATCCGAAATGTTCAATTTTCCATGACTTTAACACATAAATCAGGTTAAATTTGACCGTAGGAACGGATTATATTGGATCTGAGGACCGCTGTGATTTGTGACTTATTCATATACACCTGTGACTTAAGAAAACCACGCAAGAAAAAATGACATGGGCCGAGCATTTTGCTTTCAAGGAATGGATGCGCACCGATGGTATAGTCAACACAAAAAATTACACCAAACAATTTCATTTTCGAGATGAATTGGGTGCTCTTGCATCTTATGTGGATTGGTATCTTCTCAAAATAACAAAACAAATGTTTGTTCATGTACCCTTTCATCTACAAATAGGCCTAATGGTGATTTTTTTGTTGAATATAAGGGTCAGTTGCCAACTTTTTTCAGAGCTAGTTTAGAGAATACATGTCGTTGTTTATAGTGTTTTACCTTTAGTTTCTAAGGGTGCATGCCAAAGTCGTGATGCAAAATTCGTCAAATTTAGGTCTGCGAAAGGCAGAGTTCTTGTGAGCTGAGCGACTGTAAAAGAGTTCGAAGGATGCGAAGGTTTTCACGAACAGAATTTCCATTTTTTTGAAACGTTTTGCTGAGTGTACTACTCATCCATGGTGATTTAGCAAAATATATTGAATAAATGACAACTAATTTGGCAAATTCAAACACAGAAATAAATAATTTTTCCTGTCAATAAATACTTAATAAATTTTTCACAGTGTAGTTTATTCTCTAATAACAATGATAATGTCTTTTTAAAACTTTTGCGGTGACTTTTATGTTTTAGTTTTTTTTATTTCTCTGTTTCATTTTTTTTGTTTGTTTCATTTATTGCTAAAGAAAACCACCAACGAACAGATGTGCTGTCAGCCTTAATATGAATATATGGGTAACCGGGTAATTGAGTGGGCCATAAATATGCAAAAAAAAGTAAACAAAAATTGCTACAAAAAAAAAAAGTACACTCCACTATATGATTGAGCATAAGGTAAAGACAGTGTTTTTATTTGGATGCCATAAAAAAATAAGAAATAAAAAACCATTTCTTGGGACATGGAAAACATTTCAGACATGAAAAGTGTTGTTCAAATAGCACTGCACCTGCTACTGTAACTGCACTGAAGTCCATAAGCCAAGAGATGGTCACATGAAATGACTAACGAACGTGCAGTCTAACAGCCATTATTAAGGATTTTAAGTTATTTGAGTTTTTTTTTTTTTTTTTTTGTTTCTGAGAGACTTCATCATTACCAACGGCTACTTGCAACAAATGAAATGAAGCAATCTGAAGTTTTTAGTTTAAAGTTTTTATTTTCCACAACCAAAAAAAGGAAAAAACGAAAATAAAAGCGAATTCACTGGATTGCATTATGAATTGTTCAACTATATGAAACGAATGCAAAAGAAAAGTTTTTTTTTTAATTTGATTTCTTGTTAGCTTGAAATTGAGAGAACGATTGATAGATCGTATTTTAATTTTAATTATTTTAATTCTTGTACTCCATGTATAGTACATGTAAGATGATCTCTGTACATATTTATAAAAATAAATAAATCGTAGCAGTTTTATTTTTAATTTTTTTTCTTCAACTTTTGATGTAAAAAGTTTAAGAGTTTTTATTTGATTTTGTTTACATGCTGTTGATTATAGCATAACAGCGGCGGCATAAATAAAATTACGTCGTCGTCGTTGTAAAGACTTTAGTTATGCAGCCATACATATACACAGTTATTGTATGGAATGGATTTCTTTTCTTTTCATTTCATTTATTTTATGGCTTTTTAAAAGAAGAAATATTATGTAAGTCTTCACAAATCTATCCATCTAAATAATCCAGACAGTCAATGAATGAGTGCAGCGGAGCAGGTATTTCTCAAACGTTTGTTTTTGTATTTTTCAAGATGTGGTTGCTGCAACAATGATACACTGCAGCCACAATAATAATAGTGCAGTAAAGAGTATTGCTGTAGTCTAATAGGTAATGTGTTGGCTTATTAGTTGTGAGGCCGCAGTTCAAACCCCTGGTCAGAATATTTCTTCGCCATCTTACTCTCTGCAGGTTTCTGGCAAAACCACGGAGAATAAATAAAATTGTTTTAAAAAGTTTTTCAAAATCTGTTGTTCGGAGTCGACTTTAAACTGTACGTCTCGCCACTTATGTATTAAAAATTAACATACAAAACATAAGTGGTGTGACAAGCTAGGTTGTAATCCTGACTAAACGGTTGTAATTACTAATTAGTTAAGCAAGTAAGCAGAGTATGTCATTTGCGGAAATTCCTAGAGATCCCTTGAGAATGTCTACCCCCACATCTAAAATTGAACAAGAATGTAGAACGTCTCTAGAGGAGATAGCAGGACATTTATATGAGTTCCTAACAATGAAAACATAGCAGGTTATAACAAACCTGATGCAATGGAAAATGTTCTACGTTGTATTATCATTCCTCTATAGAGATTTGCTCTCACGCATACTGTGAGCGCCGAAAGAAACTGTACATTAAATAAATATACATTAATAAATAACCGTTTTTTTTGTTTTAAAATTGTTTCATTGCCAGTTTTTAAAATTTTTTTCGGGCACTCTCCTTATGTGATACAAGTTGAGTTTAGTGATTGTTAGAATTTTATCGTTAGTGTATAGTTTCTTTTGGCGCTCACTGTATGTCATTCATATGCAACAGTAATAAGGGAATAATGAGCCTAGTGTTAGAGATCAGTAACAAACATTGCGTTTAACCAGAGTTCTTATACTTTTTGCTTGCGAAAACCGAGAACTGCTAGTTAGTTGTTTTGTTCATAAGCCAGTTAAAATTGAATCAAATAGCAAATTTAGCTAAAGTTTGTGAATCTCTGGCTGAGAGCATAATCCATTGATGTGCATTTTATTATTATTTTGGTTGTTTACTGATCTTTTTGTTGTTATTTTTGTTTTGTTTTGTTTTTGTATTTTTAAGTTTAAATACATACATACATAACTGCATTGCATTTCGTTTATGTTTTCATTGTTGAATAGCAACAATAGTTTTAGTTTTCAAAGTATTTGTTATGTGGCGTATTTGTTGTATTAAATTCGGCAATAATTAGTTGTAGAAACTAAAAAGCACATTTTGGTTAATAAACAAAGTTTAACACCAACATCAACACATGCACACTTGACGCAATACAGTTTTACAGCACGGCTCTGTATATGATGTACGAGTATATGAATCACATACACACATATGCAAGAGTATTAAAAATATAATACAACAAAATAGTGGCGCAACAAAAACAAAAAGAAAAAGATTGAAGAAAAAAATAAGAAACATTTAATGATTAATTAGTTTATCCGTTAAGTATTGCATTTTTATAGGTAAACTTTTTAATTATTTAACCAATTTCAGTTCGTTTGTATTGTTTTTTTTTTTATTTCTTTTGTTATTGTTTTGAGTAAATTTTAATGCAATTTAGGTAATCATAGGATTTTGATTATATTTTTTTATTGTTTTATTATATTTTTATCTTTTTTATACAAAAATATACAAAACAAAACTAAAACAACAAGCAACGTAATTTGCTAAAAGACCTTGGCTATAAATACAATTACGATTACAGTAACGATAACAATAACAGTTATAGTTACAGTTACAATTATAAACTAAACTAAAAAAAAAAAATTGCAAAAGAAAATGAAATGAAGATAATTACAGTATAACAGTTTAACTTCACTTAGTGACTCAATTTAGCTGAAACAGCCGTTTTACATCGAAAATCTTTGACCCAAATTTTAGTTACGTTTACGTTTCGTTTCGTTTGTCTGTTTGTGTATCGAACGCATCCATCGTTTGCATTAAAATTGTCACTGCATAGTTAGAAACTGTTGCTGTTTCTGTCTTCAATTCCCACAGTTTCAAATGAAGTGAAGAAATATTTCTGTTTTGCTTAAAAAGGAATAAAAAAAAGTTTTTAGTTTCATGTCTTTTTTTCCTATCTTTTAAGTTTGCATTACAAAATCGTGTCCATCTAGTCGCAAGAGTTTTTGTTTTGGTCGTTTAAACGCAATTTTAGATTTTTTCTAAAAATTGATATTCAATGATAAAGTAGACCCTTTAGGCAATTTGTGTTTATTAAGTAATCGTAGTTGATATAATTTTGAGAACAAATTTTTAGATAAGAAGTAAATGAAAATCAAATATTTATTTGGAGCAATCAATTGCCATTCACTTTTAGAAATTCACTTTTTAAAAACTATTTCATGTAAATCGTGCCTGTGACCATGCCATACATGGCTCAACCGTAAGCGACAATTTTGTCGTACTTTTTCCAGCATTTAGGCGAGTATCATACCCATGCCGACTGAAATATTGTCTTCGAGGACTGAAATTGTTTCTGTGTAAGAACGACATAGCGTTTCCATGAGAGGAAACAAAATTGCTACGAGAAGCCACTCAAAAATCTGTCGTTCGGAGTTGATTTTACTTTGAACGTCCCGCCACTTGTGAATAAAATAACACAAAGTGTCCTGTTTGAAAAACTGTAATGACCTTTTAAGTAAGTAAGTAAATGACTGTCTAAAACCTGAGATTAAGTCTACCAATTGTGTCTCACGACAGGGGTCCTTGGAATCATCAATCACCAAGTTTAATTCTTTTATTACGGTGCGATTTTAATTATTTTTGAAGAAGTCTGTTGCAACGATGAGCTACCTCTAGCAGCTCTACACTTCCAATGCAGTAATTCTGTTTGCATATGTATGTATAATTCCTAATACAAGCATCTTCTCCATCTTCAGATTACTTTTTGTTTTATTTCAGTTTCATTAATTAAGTTTTCCTGGGTACGTTACTGGTCGCTGTTGTGTGTATTGCATGATATCGTGACATGGATGGTCTCGCGGTGTCATCACTGGGAGATTCTTGCGTTAGTGCTGATGATAGTACTTTGTTAGAATATAGAATTGTAGTGAGAGTATAGAATAGTTATATGAGGTGTAGAGATGAGAATCATTACTTATTGAGTTTTAGTATATTTCAACAGATTACATTGCCTAATCCATATAAGACATGGGTACTTATTTCACATCGCAGCTCTCCATAGGCGATACAATTACTAAGTAGTCAGATGATGTTCTAGACTTAATACTTCAGTTTTCTGTATAGAAGTTTTCGTCCTTCGTACATGAAGCATATGGCTGCAATGTTCTAAGGAACTATTATGTTTTGCAAGCGACGAAAGGATTTAAATTCCTGAGTTTTTGATAGCCAGTTTAGAAAATACTTCATTTAATCTGATTTCTTTACTATTTGTGCTAAATGTACACGACGAATTATATAGTGAATTACATATATGGAGGTATTAGAGTAGCGTCATTTACATGTTACAGGATGAGAACGTATTTGTATATTTTTGTATTCTATTGAATACCTAATTTGTATTAAGGAAGCCTATTACATACGTTCTGTGCTGCAAAGACATGTGACACAGATATTAACTGGAATACAGATTGAATTGAGTTTATTGTTAGAAGTTATGCTTAATGAATTTGCACTCATCATGTAATTCTTATTGAATTTATCCTTAGCTCTAGTTCTTCTGTTTATTTGTTTGATATATTGAACCATAATGTTACTTGTAATATTTTTAAACGTAAGGGCAGGCTTAATAGTAGTGTTGACATTAACACTTCTATTGCACGATGTTGTATTATGTCTAGTATTTAATATTTTTTTCAATACTGAAATTGAATAAGCAATGTTCGGTAAAAATGATATTGTAATGACAGCTTTACAGGAGGTTGGAGCATTTCCAATATATAAGTGACATATGTATGTATGTCTATTCCATTACAACGACATTAATTTGGCCACATAATTATAGTGACGCACCGACATGCCAACAAAATAATTCTTCTACAATGTCATACTGTATTATACTTTTTCGTCTTCTCTAGAATAAAATCAACAGTCCAAAAGAAGTTGGTTTTCATCGTACTATAGTACTCGACGTTGACCAGTGACGCCTTCAGCCTAAAATCCACAAAAAAGAGTTACTTTTTCGGGATGGACTAGGTGCTTTAGGATTTCACGTGGATTGGTATCATTGCAAATTCGATAATTCTGTCTGCTGATGTACCCATTCATCCAGAAATGGATTTAATAATTTTTCAATGAAAATTAAGGCCAATTTATTTATTATTATTATTATTTTTTATTATTATATTATTTATTTATTACCAACTGCTCCAGAGCCCAGAGAACATACACTTTTGTTTACACTCTTCCATGGTGATTTGACAAAACAAACTGCATATATGACAACTAATTTGCTTTATTAAGCAACAACTGTTATCAACTACCTATGTTCGGAAGTGTCTGTCTGTTGGAAGCTATGTTATTTGTAAGCTTCATGGCAATCAGCATAAGAGTAGTTAATGGATACATATATCAAATTAGTCCTCTGCGCTAAGATCGTTCTGCTTTACAAAGTAATTTAATGTATACATGATTCTTAAAAGCAAACAAGACACAAAGGTATGTTTGTGTTAATTTGTTTTTTTCTTTAAAAATTCTAGACAATTTTCTTAATATTTATAGACGTCATATGTATGTTAAAGTGTTGCAATTCAATTCAACTGAACCACTTTACTGTCAACATATTTCAATAGTTGACGAAATAGTGTTTAAGAATTTGTAAATGCAAATTGCATTGCAAAGTATTTCATAAGTGTTAAAGATCGAATTAAGAAATACACATCAAGACACAGGATATGATTGATAAAAAGCACTGAAGTTAATAAAATTTTTTTGCAGTTTTGAAACTATAATTTCAAAATATTATCAGTGTTGGTATGTTGTTAATATTTCTAATAAAATATTTTGTTAAAATTTAATTGAAATGTTGCATAAATTCTATCAAAAATTATTACGTTTTTATGCAGACTAATTTAAATATAAAAACTTAAATTTATATAACAGCAGACAATATTTCTTTTACGTTTTTGCTTCTAAAAGCCTGGTTATAGAAATCAATTAATAATTATTGGTGATAAATGCAAGAAAGCAAGTTAAGCAAAAAAATGTTTTAATTTTTTGTTTCTTAATTTTTATTTGTACGATTTCCATTTGCAGAGTGTGTCATAGCGTTGGCAACAGCTTGTTAAGACTGCCAATATGTATTTAAAATAACCCGGTATATAATTTTTATTGGACGTGTGTATATAACACACAGTAAATGATTATTCTTGCATAAAAAAGCCAATCACTTATAAATTAATTACAGCAATAATAATAACAGCAGCAGCAACAGCAACAGCAGCAAGCAATACCATTCATTTTTCCATTTTTTGTTTTTCATTTTCTCTTTCTGTCTATACAGAGGAATAATTCGAAATACTTTCAATGGTACTATTTTATGACTTAAATACACTAATAAAGTTCCCTAAAAATTAACAATAACATGGTCAATATGTATGTATGTGTATGTTAGTATTTAGCTAAGTTAAGAGGTTAGTGGTTTTGCTATGATTTTTGAAATCTCCTTTAAACACTTAAACTCCTTGCTACTGAAGGGGATATGTATGTATGTATGTATTTTTCTAATTGCACGAGTCTAGTTAAATAATTTTTTGTTTCTTTATTGTTGTTGTTTTTTTTTATTAAAATACAATAGAGCGCGAATATGTGTTCACTTTTGGTTTTTTTTTTGTTGTTTCATGATGTTTTTTATTCGCAATGCTTTAGAAAAAGCAACGAATTTAAAATAGTTTATTTATTTTCGAGTGCATTTTGTTTTTGGAATTTGTTGTTGCTGTTGTTGTTATTGTTAAACTTTTTTTTTTCTTCCATACGAGTTTCATTCGAATTTGCAGCGCTTCATTTGTGAATGTCGTACAGAAAAAAAAGAAAAAAAGCGAAATAAAAACGTAAAAAAGTGTTTATATTGTTGCTGTTACTTTTAATGTCTAATATGTGTATATGATTGTTGTTGCTTCTGCTGCTAGAAAAAAGAGAAAAAAAATGAAAAAAAAAATTTGTGTTGCTACTTATAACAGACTATGTGCCTATCTGCCTGCTGCCTGTTGCTTGGTTGTCTGCGTTTGCTGTCCGTCTGTCCATTTAACTGTTTGCTGGCTGTCTGCTACCACCACCACCATCACTGGTATATGATGTTTGTTGGCTTTATGGATAGACCCAAAACAATTTCTTCCTAAATATATAAAAGCAACAAATTTCCATTGCAACAATATTATTCCGTGGTGGAAATTCATTTGGTTAACAACGTTTTATTCGTTATTCGAAAACAAAACAAAATACAGATCAGCTTTACTATAGTGATCTCTAATAATAAAAATTATAAATAAATTGTGTTAATTTTACATAGAAATATAAATAAATTAATATTTTTTTTAACAAAAATGGCCCTTAAGGTGAGGCTTTATGCACGAAAAAGGATATACGAACGCAAAAAATGTTCAATAAAAAAAAAAAACAAAAAAAAATTACCTAAAACAACTAAAAGAACAAAAAAGGATGTGTTCTTAAAGTAAAAGTGTTTTAAAAACTATCACCAATATAATAGAAATTCGTAATTAAAATAATTAATTGATTAAACAAAAATCATACGAAAGACTTAAGACACAAACTTGTTTTCAAAAAAAAAATGTCTTAAAAAGAGAAAAATTTAAAAAAAAAATATTCTTAAAATAATATTTTTAGCAAAAGTGTTTTAAAAACAAAGAAAATAATTTAAAAAAATAACCAAAAAAAATTATTTAAAAAATTTTAAAATATAAAAATTTTTTAACGTCCCTTGTTTCGTTTCGTTTAGTTTGTAATTTTCGCTTCGGCTTTATGTTTAACTTTGGCTTATCCTGTGGAGCATCAATATTATGAGGGCGGTCATGAAAGTCATGGCTATGAATCGGAATTAGCTGCCCATGATTATGGTCATGGCCATCAAGTCGAACGTGTCTCATTGGGCGATGAGCATAGCTATGGCCATGAAGAACATCACGAAGATGAACATGTTGATTATTATGTAAGTGCCATCCATGTCGTGATACAATAGCAGAAAGATGATTGTGTTATTCACTTTTAATGCATTGAAATATTTTTGTGTGTGTATTCTTTGTAGGCTCCACCAAAATATGCTTTCAAATATGGTGTAAATGATTTCCATACCGGTGATGTTAAATCACAACATGAAACACGTGATGGTGATAGCGTAAAGGGTAAGTTTTATTAAAAATAAAATTCATATCATAATGATATAATGATCATTAACTTGATAATAACTTATAAACAATATGCCAAAGAGGATTATTGTTTTAGTTTATTTAACTATTATTACCATTTATCATTAGGTTATTCAGTTTATTATTGGCGATAAATACAATAAAAATTTTTTCGGTTTAAGGCAACATTAAATTTAATAATTTTCAAGAAATAATTTTCAACAATTATTCATTTATTTTACATCAATTAGCTTAAAAGAGTTACTGCATGTTTATTTAAAATGCATATACTTCGTTATGTAGCATCACCAGGAATATAATTTTATTTATATTATGCTATAAAAATATATCATTATACTTACAGCATAATCGTAAGAGATCTGAAAAGGGTTATTTAATATCTATTTAATCTTTATTAACTATTGACAAATTATGAACTAATTTTACAAATTCGATTGAAATTATTACGAGTAGTGGAGTAGCTAAGTCTTTATGGTCGGTGTGGTATAAGAGACCAGATCTTTAGGCAGAAAATCAACCCACAATTCCTAATACTGGCAGCCTTTCACATAATCATACAGTTTATAGTCGATTCCGAACGACAGATTTTTTGAGAAACCTTTTCATGGCAATTTAATTTACTCTCAGAATTTTCGTCAGAAATCTGTTGAGAGGCAATCGACGAAAAAATATTTTTTCCGATTTTGTATTGATGGAAAAGTCTGATATGGAGTTCGAACTGTGACCTCGTGTCTAATAAGCTAACATACTAACGAGATTACATTGACTACAATTTTAGATATCTTAGAAGAAAAATCTGCAACCAGTTATTCAGGCGTTAGCTGTTGAAGCACGATCTCTGTCAATACTGAATTCTACTGAATTCGGCTGAATGTATAATTTCGAATCGAATATAGAGTAAGAAATTTAAGTTATAGCGTATAAATCTTAAGTCGTTGTAGGGCTTAAAGTGATACGATTACAAATACTGGTACTGTAAATTGTCTTTACATTGTATTTGTACATTTCTCGCCTGTAAAGATAGCAGCAATGTTAGATTAGGTTAGCAGGTACCTTGCCGTTCACACGAAAATTCATTCGATTGCCCATATAGCCCATTGTGTTACCCAGTGTGAGGTTGGCCTCCCTTTCCACTGCGAGCTCCGGATGAAACCGGCCAATGCCCATAACTGGCAGAAATGTTATACTAGCAAAATAATTATAGGTATTTGTAGATGTTTATGAAAACATCTTCAATTTCCCACCGCTAAATTTTTGAATGTGTAATATAACTGAATGAAATATTTATAGCTTCTAATGACTTGTGAAAATATATTCTTAAACCAATTTACAACAAAATTTTTCCCTGGTTAATTTTTCCAGTTGACTTTGTAACGAAATCGTTATTTTAGAGGACTGAGCTTTAGTCTACGTTCTGTCAGATTTTCTTACTTGCAAATTATTACAAATATTTCTGAAAATTTTAACTTATTAAACATGACCTTAGAGCCACTCATAGCTAAAATATGATTTACATAATCCACGACCGTTTAGTCAAGGCTTTAATTATCTGGATGAACAATTATTTATTTTCATACATTGTATACATAGATTTAAAGAAAAAGTTTAGCAGTCAAATATATCGCTAGATTTGGGACTACAGAAATAGTGATATATAAGCAGAAGTTAAATAATACGACTTGTAGTTGGATAGGTAGGTACGTAGATGGAAATGGCTGCCAATCCAAGTATACCTTATAGATACATTTAGGTCACACAGGTTGTTTTGTGATGCCACAGTTGCCCATATCCTTTAGCCCTGGTATGACACTCTCGACAGATCATTGAGATCATATGCATAGAAGAAAGCTTCACCGACTTAGGTGAATAATAGTTTCTTTCTCTACTTCATCTCCGAATTCACTTATCGCATGTCCAAGATCATTACGTCTTGCATAAGTACCATGCCGTTCATGCTTTTTTGGAGTTTGCACTTTCTATCCAATTTGGCCAGATATGCTGCGCTATTTTGCAAGTGTCCTAAGCTGCCCACGTGGCATTGTCTGAATTCATTACTGCATTGGGAATTAAAAGCTCGCTAATTGGGTACCCAAAGCAAAGAGCTTACCAGAGAGTTCGATTGTTGTGCCTGCAGGTTCCAGGAATATTTTCATGTTGTAATACCCATATTGTGTGTAAGTCGCACTGCTATGGCCTCTTACTAAGTAATTCACGACAACCACAAACCGTTGTCATGTTAGAACCCAGTGCTCTGAAAACCATCTGACTATCAGAAAACAGGTATCTTTTTGTCAGTGGATTATTTAGTTTGTTCCAAGCTAGACACTGATTAAACTTGGATTTATTGATTCTAATAACGATATACCCTCTATTATACAGGTGTCAGGTGTGCTCCTATCAAAAACTATTTCTTTTTAAAAACCATCCACCGTAATGGTTAGCCAACTATACCAAATAGGCACACAGTGTGCCATGCTTAAGTTGTGATATTCTCTTAAAACATGATCAGTTTATTAGTACAAGTTTGTCAAGCTATTGCTTAGCAGTGGCAATAGATTTACAATTTTTTTGTTTGAGATTTGTTAGATTTATTTCATTTCATTTCAAAATTTGTTGCAATACAGAAGAGATTCGAATTCGAAAAGCCCTTTTTGTTCATTGATAACTTTGGTTATTTAATTTGTTTTTATTGCACTTATTTAATTACTTCATGGCATATTGAATAGACGAAATATTGCAATCTTCCTCAAAGACTAATTATAATTCGTCAACTGTTTAATCAATTAAATTAGAAGAATAATATTATCTTTCCTATGATTTGTTTTATTAAAACATACTATATGAGCCATTAAGTGTATCTTACCATATCTGTTACATTTATTCCATAATTTTTAATAACCGTTATAAATTTTAACCGTTATAAATATAAAAATGTTACATAAGACCACAATTATTACAAACACATACGGTTTTTAGTTTAATCACACGTTAATCGCTTAAGACTGTTATTTCATTATAGGGTTGATAGCCATGGATGACTGGTTTTTGTAAATATTATTTTTAAAAATTTATAAAAATATTGTTTGCTTTTCAAATAAGCTTTAGTAATTAAATTAAAACAAAAAACTTTTTTCTTTACACTTACAACCATTGATTGATTCCCTGAATTTATGCAACTGGTTTGGCAAATTGTGAAATATTATTGTGCAGACTAACTGTATTATTATTATTATTATTATGGTCATTAAATTTAATAATGTTTACAGAAATCATACAAATTATTATTAATATTAAACCATGCAATTATAAAATTTTATTTTTTTTATTATTTTTTATTTTGTTTTTATAGGCCAATACTCCTTGGTTGAGCCTGATGGTTCCATTCGCACCGTCGATTATACTGCCGATAAGCACAATGGCTTCAATGCTGTTGTACATAAGACTGGTCCTGTCCATCACCATGAAGAACACTCCGAACACCATTACTAGACTTAAATCTATGTTTCGTTTTTATTACAAAATTAATCATAATCAAAAAAACAAAGTAAAACAAAAAATTGAGATTCATACCTTTAAAGTAAATTAATGAAAATGCAATTTAAATTATAACAACAACAACAACCATAATAATAATAGCAATAATGGCGAAGAGATGATGATGATGATAATGATGATGATGTTTAAATTGCCAAGTAAATTTAGCCAAATTTTTTAATAATATTTTTTTATAAATAATTTAGAGGAAGAAAAAAAAAGGAACAAGAACCCGAAGTTAGAATTGCAAACTTCATGGCCAAAAAGAAAGTCAATTTTAATATGCAACTTAGAAAAATTTATAAGCTATGCTCTATCCCTCAATTGTTAACTTAAACTTGTCTTTTCTTTTTTAATTGTTTAAAGAAAAAAACGTAACCTAACGTATGTGTTTTTTTTTGTTTTGTAAATTAATTTTATTTACTTCTGTGATAGCATCTATTCTATTTTATTATTAACAATTTAATTTTTAATAACTAACCAACATTATTTTCAATTTCCTTTACCACCACTCAGTTACCTTCCTATTTGTGAACAGACTGTTCAATTTGTGGTTTATTTTTGTTTTTGAGTTTTTGAGTTTTTATGTTTTTTGTTTTTCTTTTTGTTTTAACAATTGCTAGCGCATATCAGTTTAATTTCTTATTAATATTTCATATGTGCATATGTGCATATGTATGAATATGTGTCTGTGTTGCATTACCAATTACTTTTATTAACATTTCTTTACGCTCATATAACTTTTACTAACCCAATTTTGTGTTTTTCGTTTTTTTATTATTTCTTAGTCTGAATTTTATTTCGAAATAATCTATTGTGTAATAGTTTTTCTTTCTTTTCGAATTTTGTTTTCATGATTTATAATTTTTTTTTATTTGTTGTTTTTTTATTATTATTATTTTTTAATACAAAAGCATTGCAATTGAAATTGATATTTTCCTATTATAAAATAAATGTACGAGAAAAAACCAATAAAGAAAATTAAATGAAATAAAAATAATTAATAATAAAAATGTATAAAAAAATGCAATGTGTTGTAAATACTATTTCCTTATGGATTTAAATAAGTTAAAAGTCATACGAAATGCATAAATATGTACGTTATACGGTTAATAAAAAGAGAATAAAGCAAAAGACTTAGGAAACAAACGTTTTATCATAAAAGTTATGGCTGCTCATATTTGAATAAAAACAACATTACATAACATAGACAAGTGAAATGAAGTGTAACAGAGTAAAGCATTGGAAATAAAACAAAGGACTTAAGAAACAAACTTTCTTTTGGGCGAAGGAATGACTTACAATGTTAAAATAAAAGCCTTAAAAAACAAACTAAACAAATTAATTTGATTTTGTTAATTATTTGTCTAAGATTTGTCTCAACTTACATTTGATTTCAAAAATATAAGGAGCATCCAAAAAGTTCTGCTTATATATTTTACAATAAAAATTCTTTTCCTTAAAAAATCCATTATAAATAAATATAAGAGGCTTTTAATCTTAGAATTTGAAGATTGAAGCAATGAAAGTAAAATAATAATATCTTGACATGTCTGTAAGAAAAGTAGCGAGTTTAAAGTTCTAGGTCTTTTGTTTGAGAAGTTTAAAAAGAACGTGGTGTTAAGACAGCAAAAGTTTAAGAAATAACTGACGTACATAATTGATCATTACAACCCTATAGTCAGGATTGCGATCTAGCTATTCACGCCTGAAATACCTGACAGAAAAGCTAAAAAATGGATTCTAAGGAAAAGAGCCGGAAGTATACAAAAGGTTATCTTTAAAACATAATTACTAGAGCACACTGACTTAATACTATATAACCCTCAGAAACGAAAAGGTAAGTAATTTACTTAGAGATTCTTAAATAATAACGGCGGCAAAATTGTGGCTTTGGGACCTGTATCTAGTGATAAGACATTAAGTTTAGGTAGATATATAGAAGGAGAGGCAACCAACCACTAAGGTTCATGGTCTCATGTACATCGTCATTCTTTTAAGCAATCACGTCACCTTGTTGTGTGCTCACCATTAAGAGATAGAAGCCACATTAACTGTAGGAAATCTATGTCTTTTACAAACTTTCTGAATTTCTTTCGGTCCACTTCTTCGACTTATTTAGTTTATTTGACTAGGCTTGGCAATGCTATAAAAAGGATTCCACTCGGCATGGCCTACCGTCTTTGTTATATACTTCGCCTATGCAATTCATATTTACATGCGTAGGGTCCTATAAGATCGCTCATAAGTATGCTTAAATCAACTTTTTTTAAGTCTTTATATAGTTCAGGTTTTCCTAGAATAGCTTCAGAGAATCTTTGCAATTTTACAAATTGCAAAATTGTTCCACAATAGTCAAGGGACGTTTCCGCCATTATCGTAATCTCGTTTCCAGTGCACTAAAAGGCATTGGATTCCATTCTATACATGCTTAGCTCTGTTACATACATACATACATAATTGGTCATTACAAGCCTTTAGACAGAATTACGACCTAGCTTCTCACAACACTTATGTTGTATGCACGCGTTTATTTTATACATAAGTGGCGGGACCTACAGTTTACAGTCGACTCCGAATGACGGATTTTGGAGAAACTTTTCATGGCAATTTCATTTTACAGAAACTCGACAAAGAATTGTTTTTTTCGTATTTTGTTTCTGTTGGAGACGAGTGACATGTGATTTGATCCGAGGTCTTTCGTCCGATAAGCCAACGCACAACCTACTAGATTACGGCGACTTTGAACTAAATTTTGTTTCTTTATTTTTAACCACCTCTTTAGCGATTAGGTGCCCATATAATGTGTACTGCACCATGCCTGGACAAATTAATAATCGCTTCCTTTCAGTTCAGTACAGTCCTTGATTCCATACCCCTAACTGCTGTTGTCCTATCAGTGTAGATTTTAAAATTACTCGCCTTTGAATGAAAAACGGTAGGAATCTTAGAAAACTTAGAGAGCTTTGGGAGGAATATTTAATTTGAAATTAATCCTTGTATATAAGGGCAGGTTACTTTAAATTCATGTTACGCTAATTATGTTTCTTAGAATTTAATAAAGAAAACACTGCTTCTGTTGACAATCGATTTAATTGCCTACCACTGCCCTGTGGTGTCTTTAGTTCACTCATACCAAGGCAACCCCACTATTTTGACTTGTTTTACATTTTCTTTAGAGTTTGAGGTGCTCGTTTAAGGTGGCTTTCGTCGTAATTTTAATTTAATTTATTTAATTTTTATGAAGGGAAAAGCATTTTTAATTCTTAATCAGTCATAAGGCAATGCATTAATAAAGGCCACTTATTATATAAAAAATTAAAATAAAGATTCCCCCCACAAGGTGATAAATATTGGAAAATTTGCAAACTGGCCAAATGCAATTACATGTTTTACCTGCAAGCATTTGTTTGTTTATTTATTTATTTATCGTCGCATTTTTATTCCACACATGTTTCTCGGTTTCATTGAATTAAAGCCAAGTTGTTCAATAACTCATATGAAAACGTTTAAAGTGCCTACAGATTTCTGTAAAATGGTTATTGAACTTAAACTTAAAAGCATGAATAATAAAAAAACAACTCATATAAGCATTCAAACATATGTTCGTATACCAAAAACTGACGTATTTTAACCAAAAAATTTTCATAAAAGCACATATGCCCGCAAATCACTTCTTTTTTGTTTTTGTTTGCCGTCTTCAATAATAAACTTGTTACTAAACTTGTCTGTTTACAACGCCATAAAAAAAATAAAAAAAGACTGTGTTTTCCATTTCAATTTGAAACCAAAACTAAATAAAATAAAATAAAAAAAAATATTTTAATATTAAAAAAAGAAGGTATTAAAAATTAGCTACACAAACGAACGCACACTACCGGAAATAAATGCTCAAAAGCAAAAGCAAATACAAAAAAAAACGATTGTTTGAAAATATTTGAAGCCAAAACCTATGGCAGAGGGGTATGTGCGTGTATTTGCCTAGTGCATCTTATTTTAATTGTTTGCTATCATCATATAAGTGGTTTTGTTTTTGTAAATAAAAAAGAGAAGAAAAATTAAACTGGATTTATTGTTTTATTGCATTATGATAATAACTGTTATTATAAACATAATTTGAAAACAAAGCAAAAAAAAAACAAAAGACTTAAGCAACAAGCTTAAAAGTATGTTACAACTTTTTTTCGATTTAATAATGAATATTTTCATACTTAAAATATGTTAAACATTGCAAATATATAAAATATAACCCAATAGGAAATTCAGCTAAATCAACAGCATAGAGCTGACTCTTTTTAAAGCCAGTAAATCTTATTGCATTGATTAATCCCTTGTATTAGCGTAGGTCGGTGACATTACTTATGGAAAAGATCCTGTTGGGTTTAACATCTCGTGTGAAAAGGTTATTCCATTGCTCTTGCTTACGACAGCTTGCTGGATTGGGTTATTTTCTATGTTGTTCCGAATATTGGAAAAAACTTTCTGTATTAGAATATTTATGATATCCTTCAGAACTATTAGTCTCACATGTATCATGTTGAAAATATTTGAGAAAGTTGTGGGCAACTATATAAAATGTGGGATATTAGAAGAGGCTACCACTGCATTCTAGGCAACACGCTTATAGGTACATGTACTTAATCAGCTCTTGTAGATTTAGTGGGAAGGAGATAAAAATATATTTCCATGGATGGTGTATTTAATAACACTCCTCATGAAATCATTAATAAGCCATAAGATAGAAGAGGTAGAGAACCTATGATATACAGATAGTTAGCAGAGATTCTATACACTTGATCTGAGATATAATAAGGTTCGACACAATTGTCGTTGATCACGGGGTGATATCCTCACTATTAATGTGGATGATGGTTATGAATAAACTTCAAACAAAACTGCCTGTGGCGGCCATTAACTGGCAAGGATATGCAGATAATATAGTCTTGATGGCCAAAGGTAAATTTGAAAAGGCTCTTTACGACATACTTCAAAATATTCTTGAGTATGTAAGTCGTATGGTGTATGACAGTGGCCTTAAGGATGCATCGCAACGAAACGTAGTAATAAAAATCAACGGAGTAATCTGCTCATTTGAAAGAGGTACATTTTTGTGGTTTATAGATGGAATAACAACGGATCTTGGAACAAAAGGAGGGTATTTTGATGCCCGAGTGAAATATTCTGAGCTCATAGGAAAACTCACGTATATCTTCAAAGCGGCAGTCATTACAATCTACAGATGTGCTCAGTTCAACTTGGATAGGATATTTTGTATCTCGACGGGACGTTGAAATACTATCTGACAGTCAGACTGCCATTGGAGCACACGGATCTGATGAAGTTTAATCGAAGATAGTATGGAACTGTCTGGGGATGTAGAATTAGTTATGTAGGAAAAATAACGTGACCCTCTGTTGGGTGCTAGTTCACGTTGGAATTTACGGCAATGAGCAATTGGGCGAGCTTGTAAGGAGGGAGTTGCCACGCTGTTAATGGAGACCAGAACCTTTCTGTGGAGTTGGAGTTGCTTGGAAAGGTATGCTCAATGAAAATAAAGATGAAGAGAGGCAAAAACTGTCCCCAGACCTAGTGAGTTTGATGCAATCATAAGTTAAGTTGAGAATATAAAATAATAGGAAGCGTAATTTGAGGTTGGTAACTGCTCTTTCTACAGGGCACTTTAGACTGAGAGTGCACTTATTCAAAATGAGGGTTGTTTCGAGCCCAACATGTAGATTTTGTGGTAAACTTGGATCTTGTAGGATATTAATGCATCCCAGAAGGAAACAGATTGATGAATTACGGATACCCTACACAGTTGGAGGGGAAGACAATGGATTATAAGGTCGCAGTACTGAAGCAGCTCTTCACGACAATAGCAGATTAATTTCGTACCATGGATAATTACATTTGAAAAGTGAAAAGTGTCTCAAATATCTGTCGTTCGGAGTCGACTTTAAACTGTAGGTCACGCCACTCATGTATCAAATTAACACACACAACATAAGTGGTGTGAGAAACTAGTTCGTAATCCTGACTGAAGGGTTGTAATGACCAATTATGTATATATGTATGCCACATTAACATACACGCTTGAACATTAAACATGAATTTTCTTTTCAAGCCCCATTTTTGCCAATTTTACTAATCGTTTAAACAAAGATTCTCCCAACCATATGTTAATAACTTTATTAAAATCATATTCTATGCGAATTTATTGCGATTATCATAGCAATTAAACAAATACGCGATTCAATCATATGCAAGTTTATCAAACGATAGTCGTGGGAAATTCACCTTTTAAACACCTACCGCATACAGAGACAGTATTAATACGATATATTTTAATTGCAATTCATAATTAATGATGGCGTGTTTAACAACTACAATTACAAACAGAAAGATATGTATTTCAACTGATTTAAATATGGTTTATATGAGTGCGATAGAAAATATAGAGAAGTTCTCATGCTTATGATTTCATTCACACTCTACTTGTTTGGCTGGCTACCAACACAGTCGGCGATCAAAGGTAATAAAAGTTTACAAAAAAAAAATTCAATTTAAATAAATAATAATAATACTAATAAACGATTGAAAAACACATTAAAACATGGCAATAATACTTTAATTGTTTAATAAATAAGTTGCGAAAAAAATTTAAAATTTAATACGATAATTGTCAAGTCATACTAAACTAAACGAAATGTATAGCCTGACTACCTCTTTGGAAATCAATATTGAAAACGTTTTAAATTCTAATTCAGTTTAAAAAATGCATGTGAAAGAGCATTTGAAACAATTTGTCGTTTTGCCTGGAAAAACATGAATCATTTGCTGTTAAACTATTACTATTGCGATAGCTTGTGCGATTACATTCGCTTTTTTTGCATTTGTAGTCTTAACAGTTTTCAAAATAATTTTTTTTTTATTTTTATTTTCAGTTTCAAATGAGGTGGAGCAGCTAACAAACACGATGACTGAGACAATGGTCAGTCAGTTGGTTGGTTGTTATTGTAATAATAATAGTTGTTGTTGCTATTTGTTAACTCACTCAAAGATAATTCTAAAGAAAATCAAAATTACAGAGTGAATGTGAATGACTGATTATACGAAATGATCTTTTGATTTCGATTCTATTCACTCACCGGCTGTTACAATTTGTAGCCCATTTGTTGGCTGTTTAATTAAGTACAAGGTTATCGGTGATCATTTTGAAAAAGTACCTTTTGTTTTTGTAAAAGAAAGACAGTGGTTCAATGAAACAAAAATGTACTGACAAAAAGTTTTCGCTTTGCAGTTTCTGGAAAAAAAAGAAGAACTGGCCCCTTTATCCCTGCCAAAAATAACCATGAATTCATGTTTAAATAAAAATAAGAACTCAATGAGAATTATAATACATAAGGATCAAATTTTGTGCGGATATCTTGATATCAAAAAATAATAAAAAGAACTTGAAATTCATAAATATTTTCTCCTTCACTTGAAGTCGCCGTAGTCTAGTAGGTAGTGTGTTGGCTTATTATAATATTTTTTCGACGACTTCCTCTCAGCAGATTTCTGGCAAAAACTATAAGAGTAAAAAAATTGCCATGAAAAAGTTTCTCAAAAATCTGTCGTTCGGAGTTGACTTTAAACTGTAGGTCCCACCACTCATGTATAAAATTAACACACACAACATAAGTGGTGTGAGAAACTAGGACGTTGTACAATGGGTCAATTCGTCCTCAGGGTACTGTACTTGTCTTAATTGACAAGTACACGTCCTCTAACCTAACCTAGCCTAACCTAACCTTCTCCTTCACTTCAACATTTTTTATTTGTAGAACAAATGGTTCTTATCACGAACTCCATTGTGTTGGTTCTAGGAAAAATTGGCTTCAGGACGGAGGGAAGAGGATGTAGTTTTCATGGACTAGATTTGATTCAATTTTGTAAGTAGAGCTTGAGATCATTTCAGGAAATATTTATATGTAGGAGGCTTACAAGGGAAATGCTGTGGGTACAACTCAGGAATTACGCAGTAGACATGCACTATGAAGTTCACTCCAACAGTATTCTTTGGCACCATTGTCTGGGCAGGAAGAACGAATCTGAAAACAGTTCACTTAGAGTTGAATCTGTATCCCCTGTATATAAGCCTCTGTTAAAATAACACAGATAATGAAAATCTTTCCTATAGCGAAGCTAGAAGCTCTGTTAGATTTAAGTGAGGAAGTAAGGAAGCCAAGATTAATTGAATAATTGACAGTTCACTCCTTATCTGTCTCCTAGACAAAACCAAGACTCTGTGATTTTGGAAAATGATTCACAACGAGACATAGTAACAAAAAATATTCCGTGCCCATGAGTAAGCTCACGGATATATTCCTAGCGAAAGTCTATGCCATTGAAAGATGAAATCAATTTAACTCTGATAGAAGGTATAAATATTATCTGACAGTCAGGTCAGCATTCGTCCCTTATGAGGTTAAATCGATAGGTAGTATGGGACTGTCTGAGAAAGTTGAATTAGGTTTCAGAATTTTTTTGTGGAGTGAAAGAAAGAAAAGGAAGGTAAAAAACGGCAAAAAATCTTCACAGACCAGATGGTTTTGAGGCAATGAAAAGTTTTGCAGGGAAATTACAAAAAGTTTCAATTTGAGTCATGCATGAATCCATCCAGAAATAATCTGAGATTGACAATCGATTTTTTGACAGGGAAATATAGACTAAATGCAATTGATTAGAACAGGAAACGTGCCAAGTACAACATTTAGATTCTGTGAAGATGAAAATGAAGCAGCAGAACACATACATAATTGGCCATTACAACTCTTCAGTCAGGATTACGACCAAGCTGCTTACACCATTTATGTTGAGTGTGTTAATTTTATACATGAGTGTCGGGACCCACAGTTTAAAGTCGAATCCGAACGACAGATTTTTGAGAATCTTTTCATGGCAATTAAATTTTTTCTCGAGAGTTTTCGCCAGAAATCTGCTGAAAATATCTGACCTGGGATTTCAAATGTGGCCTCACATCTAATAAGCCAACACGATACCTACTAGGCTACGGCGACTACAAACAGAAAACATTCTATGAGGCATTAATTCATGCCAGAAGTAAAAACGTATGTGTATATAAGGTGCTGGTTGGTACTGAGCGGCATTATGATGTTCACGAGGACAGCAAGCACACATTTTCGATATGCTAGACTGGCTAAATTTAAGGTACATATGTTCTTATTTTCGATATGGAAAAAAAGAATTTAAAAAATCATGTTTAAAAAATTTAATACCTTTTTAAACAAACCACGTATCAAAACTGTACGAATATATAAATTGTTCGTTTTACAACTCAATTAATAAATTTCATTAAAATGATGAATTACTTTTGACCAACAGCAAAACTTAATTAAGCAAAATTTTTTATTTTCAATTAAACTACTGCCTTTACAATGCATTGCCAATATTCTCTTCACATACATACATATCGTGAATTTTTATCAGCAGCTGCAGTTTGTTTTTGTTCTGCCACCAATTTTATGGATTGACTATTATTAATCAAACAAAGCAAATATTCAACACAGAAACTGTTGCTAAAATTTAACAATAAATTTAAAATTTTTTTTTTTAACAATTGTTCTATACACCATACCATACCATACCCTACCATTTCATTTCATTTAATTTTTTGTGTATGTTTTCTTCTTGTTTTTTTGTTTTGTTTGTTTCAGTTTAAAAGTTTGTTGTTATTTTATGGAAACAAATAAAATTTTCCCACAACCGTCAACACTTTTATTACGTTTATTGGGTTGTATTTTTTATGTGCTTTTTTAAATGTTTTTTTCCAAGGCGGTTACATTTCCATGGCAGAAATTCATATTCAATGCTTTAATTTTTATTCATACTCATAATAGACGTTCTTTCTATTCATTAATGTTCCTTATACAACGAATGCACTGAATTTGTTTAAAATTAGAAATCTTGCTGTAAATGATTTTTATTTAGAATTGTTTGTTTGCATGTTCACGAGCGTTGGTGGTATGTTTAGTGTCGTACATGGCAAGTTGATTTGTTACAAAGCTTGTAACATTTTTCCAATATTTTTTAACTTTAAATAAGTCGCTGGAGATTTGGTTTCTCTCCGATTTGAAATAAGTGAGAGAGGAACTGCTGAAACTCAACAGATGTTCCTTTGCTGGGACATATAGTATCACAGTCTCAGACTACATCACTTCTAAACAAACATCTCGCTTTTAATCTTTTATCCAAGAGTTTTAGCAATCGGAAAGTAGCTGTACCATTAGTGAATTGAAGTATTTCGTACAGACATAATTGGTCATTACAACCCTTTAGTCAGGATTACGACCTAGTTTCTCACACTGCTTATGCTGTGTGTGCTAATTTTATACATGAGTTTCGGGACCTGCAGTTTGAAGTCGACTCCGAACGATATATTTTTGAGAAACTTTTCAATGCACTTTTATTCACTCTCAGAGTTTTTGTCAGAAATCTGCTGAGAGGAAGTCGCTGAAGAAATATTTTTTTTAGTTGGAGATAGGTTAGGTTAGGTTAGGTTAGAGGACGTGTACTTGTCAATTAAGACAAGTACAATACCCGGAGGTCGAATTGACCCATTACACAATGTCCTAGTTTCTCACACCACTTATGTTGTGTGTGTTAATTTTATACTTGAGTGATGGGACCTACAGTTTAAAGTCGACTCCGAACGACAGATTTTTGAGAAACTTTTTTCATGCCAATTTTATTTACTCTCGGAGTTTCTGCTGAGAGGAAGTCACCGAAGAAGTACTTTTTGTATTTTGTCTGGCCTGGGGCTCGAACCTTGGCTTTTACATCTTATAAGCCAACACACTACCTACTAGACTACGGCGACTTGGAGATATCTGACCTGGGGTTTGAACCAGGTCCTCACGAGTAATAATAAGCCAACAGACTACCTACTAGTCTAGGGTGACTGCATGTAAGTATTTCTTCAGGCTTAATGTCTGTCTGAAATTCTAAATTAGAAACAGGAAAACCTGAATATATGTACCACGAAAACACTACTTAGGCGTAACGTATTGTTAAGCAAATATTTCAAACACTTCTCCTGCATATTTGAAAGACGTTAGAAATTCGCCTTGACCACATCCAAAAATACCATGTACAACTTTGCAAATTTAGAACTTAAAGCCTTAAACGTGTTGTTTATGTTTTTCCGCAATTTGAATAATACGGCAATTGTTAACGAATGGCTATTGCTATTGCCATTGTATAGTTGTTGTTTAGAATATCATTTGCAACAGATAGAAAATTGTTGTTTATGACTAATATTAAATGACTGTCTCACTAACTGACTAACACGAGCATGACTCCCAATATCTTATTGCTTGTAATTATTTGTAACAGTCTTGTTTAACTCTTTCTCGATTTCGGCTGCTTATGTCTTGATTAAAATCTGAAAGCAAAAGGCAAAGGAAAAGGTTTTTTTTTGGTTTATTTAAACAATTCACACTCATGTTATTTGTCATGTCATGATATTATTTTAGTTTTAAGTTGGATTTTTTTCTTGTATTCTATTTTAATGACTAACTATGATTGGTATTGTTGTTGTTGCAACAACAATTCCGCCAAATTGTTAAGGCGTTAGAAACTACACCCACTAATTTTCTTAAATTATTTGAGGCAATTTCCCAAATGTCAATGGGCTATTGGCTGGCTGCCTGGCTGCCTGGCTAGTTGGCTGGTTGGCTGGCTATTTGGCATACTGGTGACTGGAGTCGAGTGTTTGGCTGGCTCTTATTAGCTTTTAAATAATCGGTAATTGTAACATGAGTAATACAGAATTATTTCATTTTCTCAGAGTTGGGCGTATCAATAACCTTTCCATTTTCATTAACATTTCATTATAAAATGAAAATGAGTAGAAAAAAAAACAAACAAAACAATACAAAACAAAAATATACGAAATTAAGATCAATAATCAAGCATTAATGATTGGTTTCTCAAAGAAAACGATTGTAATTAAAAAAAAAATAAACCCAAGTGGTTTTTAATTTATTGTTGTTGTTGATTTCAGCTAGTTTTGTGACATTGAAACTTCGTTTGTTATTTGAGATTAAAATTGATTTTTTCTCTCTTTTCGTTTAATTGATGTCTAATGTTCAATCATGTAATTGTCAATGCGTTTTTTTTCCAACAATATTTTGACAAATTGGCTCTATGCCCTGTCAAATGCTGATAGTTTTTATTTATTTTTTTTTTATTTTTTGTTCTGTTTTAGAAAATGTGTAGGAAATTAATTTTCAAATTATTTCCATTCTTGACACCTTTTAAATGCAAACATATCAAGTTATTTTATATTTTTCATACGTACATATGTATATTTGTGTATATAAGCGTATGAATTTTAAATTGAAATGATTTTTATCATGATTGAAGTTTATCTGTAAAATAAAAGATTTTTTTTTGTGATTGTCTTATTACATCTGATTTAAGTAACCAGACATTCTAAACACACTTAGGATACATTTACAAGAACCTTGGGAAAACATTAGCATTTTATTTGCTTTTAAAATACTTGTTGGATATTAAAGTCCGAAATTAATACTTTTAATAGCTTTTTAAGTGCTTTGTAATTATTTTTTCTTTAAATAATCTTCTCACATTTTTCGTAATTGTGCGCTGGATTAAAGAAATGCATTTTCAAATCATGTCAATGAATTGCCTGTAATAGATTTTTAGTATAGATATGTACATGGCCACATGGGGCCCTATGAAATGTAGCTCATGCTAGAAAGAAAAGAAAAGTTAACTTCTAGAGAGTAAATATACATTGTCCTACAAAGTTATGTACAAATATATTAATCTCCTTTGAAGCAAATTTCCGTCCAATAGTAAGGATATGGAGAGTATGATAAACAATCAAATTGTGAAATAAAATTTCGAGTCTACTAACCTGATGATCTTTTGGGCTTACTCACCAAACCATAATAAGTTGGAGTCGACTTTACATTTTAGGTCACGTCACTTATAGACAAGTTTAAAACACACAACATAAGTTCATGTATGTAAATAACGCAAATTGATGTATAATTTCTTATACTTTTATTTTGCTATACAACGAATATTTCAATTTAAACTAAAACATTTGCGATAAAAATTTGCGTTAATTTGATGCCCATTACATATATGAATTGAGTTAACAGAGGTTGTCATATATAGAAGAAAATAGGTTAAAAAATTTTTAATAAAAAATGAACTAGATTGAATTTTGAAAAACGGAAAAAACCATTTTGGTTAAATTATATGGTTTTTATAATCAAGAAATTTCAACAATTTAGTTAAGTAAATTCTATGAAAAAATTAAAAAAACAAAAATTTTGTCCGAAATTTTCAAAATTTTTGAATTTACAAATTTTTTTTTAAATTTCTGATAACCTAATGAAATCACCTCTTAAAGACCTTTCATATGATACCAAACTTATATATAGTTCCTTTGGAAGAAATATGAAAAGAATCCAAAAAACCTCAAAAAGGACATTTTTATCCTTTGATCCAGCTCACCAAATATTCACCACAGGACAAAAATTTTGAGAAACGTAGTCTTAGAATGAATCAAACTCTCATTTTAGTCGGGAACATCTATACCTTATTTTTTCTCCATACAAACGGGGCCACCCTAATGTATGTACATATGTAAGATCTTATACAGTACAGTAGGGTACAAAGAAGACAGTTTTCTAAACCTTTTCAATATGTTTCTAATTAAGAAATGGAACCAAGCTCTATTAAGTTAATATCTCAGGTCACGGCCGCTATTTTAAAGAAAACAAATGAAAATAGGAAACATTATTTACGATGACAATTGTAAGTTGTGTAGAAGAAACTGAACAAGATGGAACATTTTCTAATTGATTTGCATGACTAATGAAAATAAACAAGGGGTCTACAAAGTCCCATTACAGAAATTTAATGATTCATCCATGATAAGCTATCGATTGGCTCATATCAATACTTTATATCAATTAAAATCATTTTCGCTTAAGCCATTTAAGTTGTACTCAATTTCAGATACCCTTCCTTGTCATTTCAATATATAGTAGTCTGTAGCACATAGTATACTATACTATCTACCAAACTATTGCTGTTGGGACAATGTCATACAAACCCAACTTGTCAAATTTAAGTCAATTTGTATGCAGTGAGAATATTTTCGATTTATTATTAGTCACTGGTTTTTTCTCACTTCACTTGAGTTTAATTATTCTTTTGCTTGCAAAACAATACTTCATAATATTTTGTTTCTTTTTTTTATTTTTTATTTTAAGACCCTAACTAATCACATTATAAAACAAAAACCCATAAAACTGTACAATTCAAAATGTATGCAGTTTTTATGACTGGGTGGTGTTTGGAGTGGGTGTCAACTCAACTGTCGAAATTTACTACTTAACAATTTTTCTTGAATGCTGTTACTATTTGGTTTCAGATTGGCCTTTTACTTGCAAGAAAAAAAATGTAAGTTTTTCTTAAAAGACTGTTTATGCGGCTAAAAATAAAAAATAAAAAAAAACAAATTTTATACCGAAAATAATTTAATTTCTTGGCTCTAACATGATTAAGGAGTAGCCAACGAAATTATCTTGTAACTAAATCGACAGCCAAATAAAATGAAATAAAAGTTATACAATGTAATAATAAAAAAGGCCTTATGAAATTTGAATTGGATTACACAAAAAATGAAAACAAACATACGCACTGTATGGATGTTGCAATTTTAATTATAATTTTTTAAACGAAATTCTCTTAAGTTTGGTGAAACAAACAAATGAGGATAAAATCTGTATTAGATTATTATTGTAGTTTAACAGCAGTAAACTACTTTGTTAACCTTTGGAATTGTGTAGCCAAACACATTCACATTCACATTCACATTTAAATTTCGCTCTTTTATTCATTCAATTTCATTTAAAATGTTTGCCATTCTTTTTATGTCTCTGTAGATTGCATAACAAGTATAACCCAGTTACCCACTCTATTTTTTGGCGGTGGACAGTAACATTGTCAAACATTTATTAGAAAAAAAAATAAAAATAAACTTTTTAAAGAAATTTATTTGCCTTTAGCATAAAATTGATTACAATGCAAATAAATTGCCAATAAGGCGGGCTGAATAGCCACAATATTAATTGACAATAAAAAATTTATTTTAATTTTTAATTTAACAATTCTTTTTTAATGGAAACATTTATTTATTTCAGTACTTTAGACAGTTAGGTGGGGTTTAAAGTATTCAGAAACACTTGACTATAAATCTAAGTCATCAGAATTTGAATTCAAACTTTAAAAGAAGTGTCAATCCGTGAAAGTCGCCATATTCCAGTGGGTAGTGTGTTGGCATAGATCAGAATAAAAAAAAATTAAAGTAACTTCCTCTCAGCAGATTTCTGGCAAAAACTTTCAGAGTAAATAAAGTTGCCATGAAAAGTTTCTCATAAATCTGTCTTTAAATTGTAGGTCCCGCTACTCATGTCTAAAATTAACACACACAACATAAGTAGTGTAAGTAGCTAGGTTGCAATTCTAGCTGTAGGGCTGTAATAACCAATTATGTTATGTTATTATTTTATGTTATGACAATCGCCTATCTTTGTTCCTCATATAAATTTCATTTTTAAAATCCAGTTCATCGCGTCAATCCCGAGTACTCATATTGCAGTGAGAGAATTTTGCTTTGAGCAAAATAAATACTAGTTGAACGTGATAAGACTTGCCCTCCAAGCGGGTTTAGTCAAAACTTCCCTAGGTTAGGTTAGGTTAGGTCGTAGTGGTAGCTTTAATCATGTCACAAAGCTCACTTGAGAGCGCATAGCGGCCCGTTGTGATGCCTCGGGTGAACACAGTGCCTGTGCTGACCAAGTTCCACCAAGACCAGGGAGGAGGAAGAAGTTGGTCAGCACAAGGGCTGCTCATCAGAAGCATGACTACCCCACGCTGGAAAACCAGCCAGAAAGTTTGATGAACGAAGCTATATCTTTGATGTCAATAGATGATAGCTCCGTCAAGCTGACAAGAAACGGAGAGCCAAATAATCTGTTCCTGCACCTAGCAAATGACGGACACTGACAGAAGAAGTGGATCACAGTCTCTTCTTCCTCAGGGGATCTGCACCCGCGGCAGAAGTCGTTGAATGGGAGCCGCATCCTTTCCGCGTGTCTGCCCATAACGCAATAGCCCGTAAGCATGACCACTGTGGTCGAGATGATGTTACGACCAAGTCCAAGCGACTGGTTCGTACGCCTATTATCAATCAAGGGCCAGGTGAGTCTAGCGATGGAGACAAAACTTCCCTACTACTATTGGTTTCTAAGTAATTACTGTAGTCGTGATAGTAAATTGCCATCAAACATGTTTCATAGTCTGGCGATTTTCAATCACGTGCTTTGTTGTCAACTTGTCCTTCTTCTAGAAGTCTTTGGAAGATCGATGGTTGATCATGAACACATTTTCCATTATGCCTTAAAATTGTATGCCAAATGACTTCTTTTTATGGCGTTCAAGCAACATATCATACAAGCAATTTTTATTTTTAATTTTTAAATTGTTGCTTGTATGCCTCCCAATGATTGTGTAAGTTATTCTTGATTAAAATCTCATTGGAGCATATCCTTTAATTTATAATCCTTGAACATTTACAACAGTCTTGAGCAATTTTTATTAATCGTTTCAGAATCACGACTAACTAACTGCACAAACTATTGTTCGTAATATGAAACGAAGGATTCCAGAAGGTAACCTGATAGATCATCCAAACAAAGAAAACTTCTCTTCATTTTTTACACATCGAAAAGTATGCGAGTACTCAAAACATAATAAATGTTTTAAATGTTTTAACTAGGTTTGGATAAGTTTCGCGAGTAGTGTTTCGTACTACTGAAAGTGATCTTTGAGTTCAAAATTCTATTCTGACATTTTGGAGAAAAAGGAAATATGGAAACAATATTCAGTATGGATGTCCTTTATCTTATTATCTTAGTTTCATAGCTGTCCTGCTGTCACACTTTTTCCAAATTTTATTGATTGGTAAAATAAAGTTTCTAATTTTATGTGCAAGATCCATAATATCACAAATGCCATCAAAATATAAAAAGGCTGTATTTAGTTCCAGATTTAATTTTCCTTTTTTTCCTTATAACTCTCCAGATCATAACTCCAGATCAGAGATTCAGTAATTAGTAAAAGGCAATGTGGTAATGCTCAATTAACATAAAATCACACGTTGGCGCCTCTATTGTCTAGCCTTGAATTCATTAACGCACGCTCAATAAATTTTTGTAGGCAAATAATTCAAGGACAGATGTTAATGAGACAAAGCAAAATAAAAAACCTTTAACAACAACTTCATTGCACACGTATGTATATCGTTGGTGAAATCATAACTGTCAAATGTCATGGCATGTGTCTTAAGTCTTTTGTTTCTCACCACCAAACAGTTAAGTTTAATGATGGACATTTTGTTTTTATTGAAAAATAAAAGATTTTATTAAACACTAATTAAAATTAGTGGAAAGGAATGTATTTAAAAATTAATTTTAAAAACAATCACTAAACAATATAATTCCCAACGAAAAGAAGACAACCTCATTTGATTTTCTTAAAGCTGCATGATTATTACTATGCTACTGCAAATTAATAAACAAAATATAATTATTGTTGTCAATAACTCTCCCATACACACGGCTGCATGTGAGTTTTTACTGAGTTGGGTATTTATTGAAATTAACAGTGAACACATACACACAGAAAAAAGTTGCCAGAGAATGGCCTTGTCAATGTCGTTACAAACGTCTTTAAACCAGCTACCAGCGATGCAATACTCTCAGTTGTTTGCCTATGGTATGTATATACAGCAAACAATTGCAATTTTTTAGCTTGTATAAGTTGCGGCAACTTTAGAAATAATAAACGAAGAAAATAACAAAAAAAGAAAAAATTTAAATCATTACAATACGAGTACTTTATAACACCACACCACACCTCTTGCATTAAATCCAAAACAGTACAACAACAACAACAACAACAACGAGCAACATTTGGTAATAATTTTCCAAAATCAACACCATAACAAAAAAAAGCAATTGAATGCATGTAAATGCCCATCGAATATAACAATGAAACCACAAGGTGCCTCGTATCTATGAACATATGCTTATGCTCTGTAGAAAACAATTTATAAGTATTTTTATTTTTGGCTTTTTAATTCTTTGAAAATGTCTTTAGGTTTTCCATTTGTCCACCACAATAATTGTAAGCATTTCGATACCGTTTAAAAAACTAGAGTAAGTTAAACCATAAATGAGTTCATATGCAATTGTTGTTTATTTTGCTTTCTTTTATAATAACAAACTTATGAAATATTTCGTTTTTTTTGTGGAGGCTATTTGGCAAAATAGTCGTTTGGGTTTATTAATCCCAAATTGAAAGAAAATAATGCCCGTGCATATATTTAATTCGTTGACTTATAAATCATTTCTTGTTTTTTGTTTTTATGCCTCGAAAAAAACATGACTTTAATAACGATAACCCATAGTGACACTTATCCATTGGCTTTGTTATACTAACACATATAAACAGTGTATGTTGCAACATATTTTTTTTTTTTTTTTTTGTGAAACTATATTATGCTTCTTATACTATACAGTAGTACACAAACTTTTATTAATTTTAGTAATTAAAAAAATTAACTGCTGGTTTGAAACATTTTGAAAACAATTTAACATGAAATAATTACATGCATGTGTCTTAAGTCTTTTGTTTCAATATTTGTTATTCTTATTATAAACCGGAAACTATTAATCTCTTAACATAATAAAAGTAAAGGAAATGATTATTTCTTATCCAAATGCTTAAAGCATTTAAAATTTATTTTCAAAAGAGGTTCAGTAAATAAAAGTTATCAGGATCAGCACATGATATTCTATAGCATATACATACCATCCATACATACATCCATATATACATAATAATTCAACCTTCATTTCATATTACGAACGATGGTTTGTGCAGTCGAATATTTGCGATGCTGACATGATTAAAAAATTTCTCAGGACTGTCGTAAAATTAATAAAGAAACCGTGTTTTCCTTTGAAGAACCGTACTTAAACCTGACTTTAAGCCATTAAACCACAAATTGTGAACAGTTTTAGGGGGCATGGTTTGTCACAAGAGATACCCTAATATTGATTCTCTCAAGAGTGTCGTGTATCGTGCTTCGTACAATTATTTAATTGATGATTGGGCATTCTAACTTAAAATATGCGTGAAGGCCAAGTTTCAGTTAGGTTAGGTTAGAGGACGTGTAATTGTCAATTAAGACAAGTACAGTACCCGGAGGTCGAATTGACCCATTGTACAACGTCCTAGTTTCCAACACGACTTATGTTGTGTGTGTTAATTTTATACATGAGTGGTGGAACCTACAGTTTAAAGTCGACTCCGAACGACAGATTTTTGAGAAACTTTTCATGGCAATTTTATTTACTCTCAGAGTTTTAGCCAGAAATCTGCTGAGAGAAAGTCGCCGAAGAAATACTTTTTGTATTTTGTTTTGATGTCTGGCCTGGGGCTCGAACCCTGGCTTTACGTCTAATAAGCCAACACACTACCTACTAGATTACGGCTACTTCTGCGTGAAGGCCAAAGCTGGCCGTTGTTTTCTGTAGACAACATTATATTGCATACAACACTATTTCAATGCCAGGAGCAATGCTTAAAATTATGATAAGAGTATTATTGTAATTCAGCTCATATTCTATAATATTCAACAAAATTTGTTTTGCAAAGAGCCGAGGAGGACTCAACAAGACCATTTAAGACGCTAGATGTGGTCAGCAGACTTCATAATCCCCGCATTGTTATAAAATCTCACATTGTTATAAAATCTCACATTCTAGCCTTCAGTGGGCTATTTAAAAAAAAACTTACCAAAATCCTTCCATAGTTTCAGCACCCATTACTCACTAGAATTGGCCAACCTGAGTCATAAACGTTGGTTCATTTGCAGCCTTGTGACCTTATAATTACTTTGTACTGCCCTGAAGCGCAACGCAGTACCACCTTGTTCCTGCCCAGAAGCAATGTCATAGCCTTTCTGTTAACTTAAACCAATTAAGAGTCAAATGAGCTTGATTATCCAAATAGATAACCATCACATTAGCCAGGGTAGTTTATTCTCGTACCATCTCCAATGTTTTGCTAGTTCCAAACACTTTAGACTGGAATACATGCCACTTATAAAGGAACAAAAAGGGAGCACTGAATACATAACTGGTCTTTACAATCCTTTAGTCACGATTACGACCTAGTTTCTCACACACCACTTATGTTGTGTGTGTTATTTTTATCCAGGTTTAAAGTCAACTGCGAACGACAGATTTTTAAGAAACTTTTTCATGGCAATTTTATTTACTCTTAGAGTTTTTGCCAGAAATCTGGTGAGAGGAAGTCTTGGAAGAAATATTTTTTCATATTCGTTTAGCTAAAGATGTCGGACCTGAGGATTGAAAGCTGGCCTCACGTCTAATAAACCAACACACTATCCACTAAAAAGAAGAGAACTTAATGCCTTCCACAAAAAAATACTAAAAAAGTTTGTCATGAGTAGCATTTTTTCTAATTCGTCTACCTTAACCTAATCTGAGTTTAGGTCTGCCCAAGATTATCATCAGCGAAGTGCTCCTTTACGGAAATAATTTTTCTGTCTTTTCTTTTGCATAAAATAATTAACATTGTGTAGGTATTATATTCGATTATTATCCCATTTCAATTTCTACAAGACTATTTAAGGGTTTCTATAAGTCTTTAGTCCTTTGTTTCTTAAACAATTTATCTTTTGAAATAAACTTAAGTGGACAAAATTTCCATTAGAAAAGTTTGCCTAACTCTATTATTTTGTTTTTGTTTTGTTTTCTAACAAAAATTACGTGCTTTATATCATTATCTCCCACTAGGCAAATAGCAAATAGTAAACCAGAAAAAGAAAGAAAGAAAAAACAAAAGTTGTCGATATATTTGCATAGAGCACGTTTTTGCTTCAATGCTTTTATTTTTTTTTCGTCATTTCTTCTAGTTTTACTAACTACGAATACGAAACAAAAGGCTACTAAAAGGAAAAAAATGAAAAATAGTTACAAAAAAAAAAAGAGTCGAAAGAAATAATTTTAAAATAACTATAACAACAGCTGGTCTCTTAAATGAATGGGCATCATGTTATCAATGAATAACAATCTTGCCAATGCACCAGAGTCTATAGACGTATTGTACTTTTCCTTTTACTACTTAAACTATTGGCCTGCATCCATAAGTCTCAGTCTAGTCTTGTATTAATATCGACTAGAAATTGGCACTCTATCATCATGCTTTACAGCATTTACAGCATTTGCTTGCAAATGGACACACATTAAATTGTATATTTAATGTGAAAATTATTGAACATTAAGCGCGGACAAGGTATGAATGAATGTCTATGATTAAAGTGAGTGAGTGTAGTAAACGTTTAAATGATTAAATGATTTTTAAGGTAATCATTTAAAGCAAAAACTTTTTTCTTTTTTTTTAATAGAATGAAAATGAAGGGTGTCGACTGGTTACTGGCTGGATTGAAAGGCCTGTGAAGTTATGTGAAGGGAAATATGATGTGTGGTTATTAATTAATTTCAAGTAACACACTTAATTATAAAACTATTGATAAAGATTCATTAAATATTTATGTGCAGTAGAGAAAATGTCGTTCAATCTATTGAAAGGTCTGTGAAGTTATGTGAAGGGAAATGTGATGTGCGATTATTAATTAATTTCAAGTAACACACTTAATTACAAAACTACAGTAAATAATATGTCGTTTAATGTATTCCATTCTATTTATTTTTTCTTATACTAGATTGCTATTTGAATTAAAAAATATGTCTAAAGCATATTTATTTTCAACATCATGTCATGTGCTTACATTCTTTTTTACTGTCTAGTCAAAAGCCAACAAAGCACCTTAAGATACTTTTCATTGTCAATGAACCTTCACACATGTCTGGATTTTATTTTCAACTTCAGAAGCGCCTCTATTTTGGTATAGCAAAGGCAATATCTCTAATTTAAATCCCAATCAATCTATTGGAAAGAAAATATAGGGTTTTTAGAAGACTGGCCGCAGCACAAATCAAGGCAAACAAAATCCTCCCCTTGTCCAGCGTCCTTGAATTCGGACTGACTGAGAGATATTCTTCATAGCAAATGACTTCTGATAGAATGTTTTGAAACCAGTTTTATGTTGTTTAAGCTTTCTGAGCTGGTACAGAATCCGTTGTTCTGGTACATAGATCGGTTAAGAGACTTTACAGCAGCTTCCAAAATGGTCTCTTGAAAAGCTTTGGCTAATCTTTTGATCCTATGATGGTTGAAATACAAGTTAATGACCCCATTGTGCATGACATTCGCCAAACCATTACCGAAACTTGGTGATAACCCATATCAAAAGCGGAAACACATTTTTATTTTATTTTTAAAATTTTTTTGCCCAGTAATATTGTTTTTATCAGTGCAAGTTATCAACGTACTTCAACAGAAGACATTTTTATTGTTCCATTAAATTTTTTTCTCAAAGATGCAATAAACAAAAATGGTACGCTACGAAATTTGAAAACATCAAGTTTCAAGTTTGTTTTAATAATTCAACTTATGAACTTCTGCGAAACATTCATCTTCCGGCTTAAAATTTTTTGTTAAAGAAGGTGTTTCGCTGAATTTTTGATTTGACATCTTTGATGATCTGCGGTGTATGAACTGTCTTCAGACTCTCTAAAAAATTTTATGCACCAGCTGATTTACATGTGATAAATCTTTAGCGGCCGCAGTGTTTTGAAAATATCACTTGTTCTTATACCACTACAATAGCGATACGGTTCTCGTCATCTGAACACTCCTTTTTGAAACCTGCAAACAATTTAGAATTCTCAATATACTTTACGAATTATATTTCATAACCCATGTGGCAATTTCCAATTTCCAGTTCTTATAATAACATCAGTGTGTTTAAGGTCGCCTTAGTCTAGTAGGTAGTGTGTTGGTGTAATAAACTTAAAGCCATGGTTCAAACGCCGGGTCAAGCATATCCAACAAAAGAAATATGAAAGAATATTTCTTCGGCGTCTACCGCTCTACAGATTTGCGGCAAAAACTCTAAGAGTACATAAAATTGTAAAGAGAAAGTTACTCAAAAATCTGTCGTTCAAAGTCGACTTGAAACGGTAGGTCAAGTCACTTATAAGTGATGTGAGCAGCTAGGTCTTAATCCTGACTGAAGGGTTCTAATGACCAAATATGTATATATGTATTTAATGTTGTGACAATACATATTTATGTCCCTACTCAGTACAGCAAGCTTCCTAAGGGCAACGGCAAGTTAGAGTGAGAAAGTGGTTAATGAGCAATATGTAGCTCAAGTAAGATGGAAGAAATTTTACAATGCAGCCAAAACAGTCCAATTTGATGGCCATAAGGAGCAGAATAATAATCAGATATGAGGGTCAATAGGTGTCCGAAAAAATATGTATGTATCAGAAGGTATTTCAGAGGCAATCAAACTATTCAAAATTAAATGACGATGCTATACTATAAACTGTGGAGATTTTTCTAAAACTCACATTTTACCGTGTTATGCATTTTGCATTTGCTAGAGTTTCAATTGTAGTAAAGCTATCTACACTACTCAGAGTGAATTTGCTTACTATTTATTTATTTTAATGATTTATTATTGATTGATTGTTGTCTTTATTAATTGAAACTTTGTGGTAATTCCTGAAACGTTTCAAGTGCATAAATTATTTCAAATTTTAAAAGATTTTTTTAATTTTTTGATAAAATCGCATTCGTTTAACTCTTAAATTAATTGTGGTCAATTGCTGAACTTGTGTCAATTATCACTTGTGTCAACATTAATCACGACAAGGCTTTATTTCTTATTTCTTTTTTTTTAATTTTTCTTATTATTGCTTACGTATGCGAACTTGTTTAGCATGAACTACGCACATGACATTTGATTTGGAATTTTTTTTCCGCAAATCATGAATTAAAAGTTGAATTCCTGCATGAGAAAAAATTGCAAAAAAGCACAGTATTCCACACGCAGGGGGTTTTACAAGTACACGACGTCATTTCAAGTATTATAACCGTAAAATGCGTAAAATTTCAACTCATTTAAAAAGACATGCAAAAACAAGCAATAACAAAAAAATTTACAAAAACTGGTTAGACATGTTGACCAAATGTTGGTTAACGCACTGGCGTAAAGGAAAAAAAACATTTTTTTTTTAAATTAAAAACAATCTCAGACAGATAAAAATATGTTTAAAACATATGAAAAAAAAAGCAAAAAAATTTTTCAATTGTTTACAAGCATTGTGCAACAGAAACAGTTACAGAAACATAAAAATAAGATTCTAAATAAACAGGTTTGTCTCTTAAGTCTTTTGTTAAGTGTGCGTTATGTTTACACAACGGGCCGCTTAACTACAGTTTTATGACCACGCACATAAAATGTCGCATAATATTTGAACTTGACACAAAAATCGAAATTATTTTAAAAGCATTTAAAACAAATAGTTACTTTTGATAGCCTTTTTACATGAAGAAATTAAAATTTTCCTCTTTTGAAGTTTTTAATTTTTATTCCCCATGTCTGCAATGTTTACTCAACAGACATTTAATCTCTTCAATAGGTTTTGATAACGTTTGTTATGCTTTTGATATTTCTTTCTTTGATATTCAGTTAAGATTGTGTCGTTTCATGTGTCATTTGTATGCCAAAGCGCGTCATGCTTTGAAAATCGTCTTCCTGATTTCTTTTAACCACGTCTGTCGTATTTCTTTCTTTTCGGTTGTTTGATTTGTGGTTAATTATAGTTTAGCAATAATCAAATTCTGTTTTATCATTTGGCTTGTCAAAGCAAGCTTTAGTATCCACAAACATGTGATTATTTTTCAATAGACTGTAATTTTGTTTAAAATTTCTTAAAGTTTTTTTTAATAAACTTCCATCTTCAATATGTTATCACCTTGAAAATGCAGCAGAATATTTTTTAATCCATAATTTTTGAAGATTTAAATTAAATTGATTGCGTGTTTAAAAATTAGTATGTGTTTGTAAAAAAAAACACACACTCACACTTTAGTTTATAAAAAAAATATTCTTCGTTTGTTACTGAAGTGACTCACTTGAAATACATTAATAGACGTCATTAGTAGGAGAGTGTTTGTATTAATTTTTTAAAACTATCGTAGCATTTTTATTTAGTATTCAGGAAGTTATTACTACAAGTTTTAATGATTTATACTAAGTAAGCGGTTTAATTTGTTATACGAAACATTTTAAGGTGGCATTGTATCAGGCCTGTGGCAATTGATACACACACGAAGATCAGTACCAGGCCTTTATAGTAGACACATGTATTCAGAAGAAACTTAACACCTGTTGTTCGCAGCATTTTTAATTTCTAACCATTCGCCAACTATGCTTTATAACACTTCCATTCTAATAAATTTAATTTACAATACATACATACATAATTGGTCATTACAACCCTTCAGTTAGGATTACGACCTAGCTTCGCACACCACTTATGTTGTGTGTGTTAATTGCATGAATGAGTGGTAGGACTTTCAGTTTAAAGTCGACTCCGAACGATAGATTTTTGAGAAACTTATCAGAAATCTTCTGAAAGGAAATCGCCGAAGAAAATTTTTTCATATTTCGTTTTGCTGAAGATGTCTCACCTGGGGCTCATATCTAATAAGTCAACGGTTGGAAATCTTTCCTGAGAATGGTGTTCTTTCCAAAAGTGGTCCAAAGGAATATCCTTCAGATCAGTTACTGTAGTATAGTATGTAGTGTGATGACTTATTAAACGACAGCCCGTGACTTTACCCCTGGTTTAGAAATATCGTATAAAAAATAATGTGCGAAAATATTTCTTTAGTGGCTTTTTTCTCAACTCTTTTTTGGCAAAAAATATGAGAGTAAAAAAGTTTCTCAAATCTGTCAAACATTAAACAGTAGTTCCCGTTCACTACAAAATGTGAGTGGTGTGATAAACTAGGTTGTGATCCTGACTAAAAGGGATTGGATAGATCCTGTACACACAATCAGTGGAAACATACACCAAGAATGAAATAATAAAGATTGGCACACCACTAATGTGGAGATTGATTGTGGATGAACTCCTAACAAAACTATCTGAGGTGAGCATTTACTGCCAAGAGTATGCAGCTGACAAGTTCTATTGAGTAAAGAAAAATTGCAAGAGCCACTCTGTGACATCATCCAAAGATCATTCAACGCTCAAGACCACATCAGTACCATTTACGAGAGGAAAAAAACTTGCCAAACGAAAAGGCTAGACATGCCATTATGATAATCCGATAATTATAGACTGGATGTATACCATAATGGTCAGGCCAATAGTGGGGCCTATGACGCTGTTGTCTACGCAGATGAAAAAATTTAAAAACAAATTCATCAACCTGGACAGAAAGTACCAAGGAGGGGACATCGAAATACTATTTGACAGTCAGGCCGCCATTCGATCTCTGATGTAGATAACAACAGTACAATAGATCGTTGGATCGCCGTACTAAGGCATCTTTACACGACAATAATAATAAAGTAATCGGTGGTATTTTTTAATAAAATTGTTAATAATTCGCCAGGTTTTCCATTGTCTTTATGTTATACTAGCCTGCATATTATCGACCGATGATTAAGCAGAAGCCGCGAGCGTAGGCTACTGAAGTACATATGTGAGTTTATCTTTAAGCTTGAGTCACGAAACACACATTTTTGTCACATTCCCAGCATCCAAGTAAGAGGAGCTAAATAGTTTCACAATGGATGAGTTTTGCGCTGAGTTAAGAGCTGTTTTTGGGGGAAAAAATTAAGCAAAATCAACTAAACACATTGAACAGTTTACCACAGTTTTTCAATTTAGTTCTAATAAAAACAGCATTAAAAATCTTAAGACTCCTTGCCCAATTGATTTGGTCTTGAAGTTTTAAATGCATACCAAATAGATTTGATTTACTATCAAACAAAATCTTTTTCAGCAAAATAATCGTTACGGACAATCATAAGAAATATTTTCACTACGCTTACTTTAATCAAAATTAAGCTTTAACTTCCTTTCATATCTTCTACCAGACAGTTGCTCAGGTGCTGGTCAATCATATTCGTAGTAGACATCCTCTTAGCTAATGCCACTCATAATCTATGCATTCAAGGTAAACTCACGATAATAAATATTTTTTTTTTGTTATTTAAAATTTAATTGAATTGGCATTAGCAATTAAAACAATATTTAACAATATTATGGAGTTTAAATTAAGCAAATGATTTAATTTTTATTGCAAATTTGCTTCTGCAGCTGCAATATTTTTCTTTTTTTTTTGGGAAATTAGAATATTTATGCCAAGTACACATCATGGACACCCATAAAATGTTTCCTCAAAAATAATTTTTGTTTTGTTTCTATTTTTTTAAGGCAATAAATCATAAAAACGTCAAAATAAAACTGCAACAGATGAAAAAACATAAATGCGGTCAAATAAAACAATTGAGCTGCTAAAACAAATTCATAACAATTATACTCAAAAAACAATAGAGAAACTTCAATTCAAATCCATAAATTTTATACAATAGCACCACACCCAGATCAGTGGGATATAAAAACAAAATCATAAACCGAAAATAAAAGGAATGTTTAGAAAAGCAAATAAAAATTAATTTAAAAGAATGTTAAAACATAGTTTAATGGGTATTTTTTTTCAAATTCATAGAGTTTAATTGATTTAAGATATTCCCCTCGTGATTAATTTTAGGCTATGCTTTCTAAAAGCGATACATATTCAAATTATGGATTGGAATTTATTTGTTTTATTAAAAGTAATTCGTGGCTTTTAATAGAAATGTTTGTGGCAGATATGCAGTTTTGTTTCTAATTAGAATTTTGAAATTTGTAGAAAGAAAAAAAAAAGAATACATGCAGAAGAAACTTGGAGAACAATCGATATTTGTATGTGATTACTGATGACTGGTTAAACTTTAAGCATCACATGAAATTCATAAGCAAAACGGCGTCTGTGACTTAGGGAGAACCGGTGAGGATAATGGAGGAACAAATCCTATCCGAAAGCTGCGATTATGAAAAACGATGGATTTCCATGGAAAACAAAAATTTCGACTAGAATATCTAAGTGACTTAATTGGTGACTAGTCTAACTTATATGAGACCGTGAATATTGAAATTCTATGGAACGAGCTCAGCATATGGAAGAAATTGCCATGAAAAGTTTCTCAAAAATTTGTCGTTCGGAATCGACTTTAAACTGTAGGTCCCACCACTCATGTATAAAATTTATGCACACAACATGAGTGATTTGAGAAGCTAGGCCGTAATCCTGACTGAAGGGTTGTAATGGCCAAATATATATGTATCCTGAAACACCGAAGGCTGGAAAAACAGAATTTATTGTGAGATAGCTTCAAAGCTAACTCTGCGAAGTAATACCTAACGGCTGTTCCGATAAGGGAAGTGATTGAAGAATATGAGCTGTGAATTTAGTACGTAGGCGTCTGTTTTTGAACTCAGCATCCCTTGAAGGTTCCTACTGCCTCCGTTTCTAAACAAACTATTACTGAGATCAACATAAAATTACTGTATCTCTGTTTTATTAATTGTTGAAGTCACGAAATTTATTGGTTAAGCCACGAAAATATTATTTTAGAAAAAGTGAACAAAACATATGCGTACACTACAGTGTAACTAGGCTATGTAATGTATTCCCCACTGGCATTAGAGAAGACTACATGGGTGCTAGTTGTCGCTGTAGTCTAGTAGGTAGTGTATTGGCTTTTTAGACATGAGGCCATAGTTCAAACCCCAAGTCAAAAATATCCAAAACGAAATATGAAAAATATTTCTTCGGCTACTTTCCCTCATCAGATTTCTAGCAAAAATACTGAGAATAAGTAAAAAATTGCGATGGAAAGTTTCTCAAAAAAAAAAAAAAATAATGAAGTCTGTCGTTCGGACTCGACTTAAAAAAAAACTTTTATAAACAAAAAACACACACAACATAAGTGGTTTAAGAAGCTAGATCGTAATCCTGTCTAAAGGGTCGTAATGAGCAATTATGTTCTGTTAAGGTGACGACAACAGTCGAGACTAGGGCAATAAAAAATACTATCTTGTGGAGCAGTCAACTTCACAACCATCTCCACTACGTTCAACACAGCTATTACGATGACAATTGCTGGCCGTATCTGGAGACAACATTCTAGGATATTCTTACTATAACTCGAACCAATCACAAAAACATGTCGTATTCAAAGCCAATATACAATTGAGAAGACAGTTTGGTAAGCTATTAATTTCACGTCTTGGAAAAGTCAATTGGCCACCACCAAGAATATAGTTGTCGTAAGTCAGATAAGGAAGTACTCAAATATTAGAGGTCTCATGGGTCTAAAAATTCTCTGAAATAATCTGTAAAAAGTGAATGGCAAATATTAATTTGCCTTCTTAAATAAATAATTGATTCTCTTTTGCAAAATGTTTCTTTTCCTTATTAATTTTAAAAAATTCGGAAAAAAAAATCTGCCGTCAAAACAACCTTAAAATTCTTTTTCAAATCTTTTGAAGTCTTTTAAAAACCTGAAATCTATTTTTAAATATTTTCTATGTTTAGAACTTGTGCACATATAATATTGTAACATGATAAACAAGAATTCTAGAATATTTTGTTCTTTTTTGGTTCTCAAAGTCAAAGTTTATTTGTATTACAAAATATCTGATAATTGAAGCAACACCTACTTGTCAAAGCAACAACAATACGAAATATGAAGAAATAAAATAAATAAAAAAACAAAATTAATTAAATATACTTAAAAAGAAAACCACGATGTAGCCTTGCTCACGGTAATAATAAAAGAAAACCAAAATTATTAAAAAAACTAACGAAATAATAAACATTTTTAAATTATAAACTGAAATCAAAATAATTGAACAAATAATGCAAATAAAAAAAAAAAAACAAAAATTATAATTAAACAAACAAAATATAAAATCCCTTATTATTGGTTACAAGTCAAGGTTTTGCGGAACAAAAAAAAATTCCCAAAAAAACGATTTTAAAAACAAAAATTTTTGCTGTTGAATTTTTAAACAATTTAAATTTTTATTTCAGAAATTGTTTCTAGATTTGTTGTATTTTTGTGTATAATTTTACAGATTGATTGATAAGTTTGATGTTTGTATTGTAATAAATCATGACAAGTTTTGTATTGAAATGCAAACGCCTTTTTCTTTTTGGATTTAAACTGTTTTTTTTGTTTTTTTTTGGCATTCGGACAACTGGAAAATAATTACACATAAAATTTAATAGAAAAAAAGCAGAAACCACAATTTAAAACAAGTTAATATTTTAAACAAATGAACTGTAATGTCTTAAATTCCATTATGCTATTAACAACAATTTTCTATCAAAATTAAGTGGACTCAACCGAATTGGACTACTTTAGACAGACAATTGCTTTGAATTGAACTGAATTTATTATTAAATTACCATATCAAACTAAATGTCTGGATACCATATGAATATGCCAGCAGACTATTTCAATATGGCCAACAATTTAATTATCTAAACAGAAAAAATTGTGTTTTTTTTTTAATTCATCACAAACAAAAAAAAAAACAAGAAAATAAAAAATAAAAAATAAAGAGTGTTTTATTCAGGGATTTTGTTTTTATTAACATCTTGGTATAAAATATAATAAAAATTTTCTATATTTGATATAGTTTTAATAGCTTATTTATCGATTAATAGGCATCTTAGAAAAATCATCAATCATTTCTTTCTAACTTCATTTTAAATGGAGAGAGCTTAAATTGTTCAGCGAGTCAGTAAAGTAATTTGGTCATGGTCTAAAGGTCATTCAAAAGTTAAAACAATTATTTTTATATCTTCATCATGTTGTCTAGTCGGGAAATCAAAAGCCTATTTACACAATTACAAGCGTTTGAAAAAAATTTTGTCTATACTTGTGAAAGGAGGCAAATGAAGTATGAAAACGAACACGTATAATGTATAGGATAATGTATATCATGATACCTAATCTGGCTTTGTTCGTTGTAATGTCAACACTTAAATAGTTGGCTTTGAGGTTATGCAATGTAATTTGCCAGCTAGCGCTTTTTCTACTTCCCATTAAAATAATCTCAATTAATATATTCCGGTCTGTAACCATACACGACTTAGGATCACTATAATATGAACATACATACAAGTTATAATAGTTTTAATTCTCTTTAAACCCACATGCTATTTACACCTAAAATTTCTATCAGATAAATATTCGACCATAATATTCAGAGATTCATTTAACAAATCCTTCATTTCCTTTATCGAGCTGTTCGCTCAATTAGTCTAGTAGTAGTAGTAGGTAGTGTGTTGGCTTATTAGACGTAAAGCCAGGGTTCGAGCCCCAGGCCAGACGTCAAGACAAAATACAAAAAGTATTTTTTCGGCGACTTCCTCTCCGCAGATTTCTGGCAAAAACTCTGAGAGTAAACAAAATTGCCATGAAAAAGTTTCTCAAAAATCTGTCGTTCGGAGTCGTCTTTAAACTGTAGGTCCCACCACTCATGTATAAGATTAACACACACAACATAAGTGGTGTGAGAAACTATGACGTTGTACAATGTGTCAATTCGTGCTCCGGGTACTGTACTTGTCTTAATTGACAAGTACACGTCCTCTAACGTAACCTAACCTAACCCAGTGTGTTGGCTTATTAGACGTGAAGTCACAGCCGAAATCTTAAGTTAAACATCTCCCACAAAACGAAATATGAATAAATATTTCTTCGGCGACTGTCAGAGAGTAAATAAAATTGCCATGAAAAGGTTTCTCAACAATCTGTCATTCGGAATCGACTTTAAACAGTAGGTCCCGCCAGTTATGTATTAAATTAACATACATAACATAAGTTGTTGAACAGATTCTCCTCCGAAAGATAGACCAATCAATACTATTTCCTTGAATTGTTTTAGAATGCATAACTTGCTCGGTCCTGTTGTCATTTATTCGTAACCCCGTGATAGCCTTTCTCAATCATCATGATAGTTGAATGAAGATATGGATTTTTTTAAATTATATTTAGCTAGATATTCTATAAATAAATTCCAGGTGCCAAAGAACCTTCCATATACCAGACAATGACAGAGAAGATGCTCTGTGGTTTTCTCTTCTTCTTCATCATTGTAGCTTCTGCAGTTTCCAGCCTCTAGAAGTGTTTAACGCAAATTTTCTTCTGCATATATCAAAAATGGATCAGATTTATTATATTAAAAATCGAAGTAGTTTTGTGCTTTATTTAAGGTAGAAAGATAAGACTTTTAAAAGCACTAATTCGAATTCTTTATTTCTGAATTACATCGAGATTTTCAACTTTCACCAAAGGCCACTTTCAACAGATAATTTTCTATCCCTTATAAGAAGCATAACTCATACGTAGCCCTCTTTAAATTGAAACTAAGTCTAGTTCTTCTAAGGAACTGGAGTTACTGTACAGTAAGAAAGATAGACTTCAATACAGTCTCCTCTCTGTTTTGATAGCAGTTGAAATGTTTTCCCAAAAAATATTTTCGAGAATTGTTTTTAATTAAATTGTGATAAAAAGTGGTCTATTTTCTAAAAAAATTTTGTTTAAAACATTGGGTCACTGAATAATTATACTCGTATTGTGTTAAATTGTTGATATTTTAAAGTGGCTTTGTACACAATCCTCTATGTTTAGCAAAAAGGAAGTTGTGTTCTTAGGTTTGTAAGTAAAAAAATTTTTAGAAGTTTTGTTTTTGCTTTTGGTTTTCTGTAAGGATCTCGATCTTGCACTTTACTTTAGGTTAAAGGATGATTGTAGCATGTTTCAGGCAGAGATTTTTGCTATCTTGAAGGCTATTGAGGTCGAAGCTAGTAGGCCTACTTCGGATTCGGAATCTTATATGATCTTCGTTGACAGTCAGACCATTTCGTCGGTCTGGTGTAAATCACGTCTTTAAGGGCCTTTGGACCAGATCGAATCCGTCTATGCTAGGTTCCGGATCATAGCGGGGCTTTTTCAGCGGTTTGGACTCTTTGCCGATTGTCGACATTAAAGCTCTCCAGAGATTCATTAATATGTTGAGCTGCTTAAGAAGTGCTAGGGCTTCAATGTTGTAGTCGCGCTCGCTTGTGCGTTTGTGGTCTGTGTTTTTCCTCCGTCTCCTTATCCTTCCTTTCATACCTCCTCTTCTTTTCCGTATCTTCTTTATTATCCTCTTTCTCCTTTAGGACGTATTACAATGGGTTATTTTCATCCCAATGACAAGTACACGTCCTCAAACTAAATCTAACGTTTGTTATTTCTAATTACTCTCATGTGGGATTCTGGACACGTGGGAATTGAAGATAACAAGGAAACTAATGCGCTTGCAAAGGCTGACGAGAGAAGCAATAAAATAATCTCACATGACTTTCATTCATTTGCAAAAAAAAGATGTGATAAGTCTGATGGGAGCTGTGGATATATGCAAAATAAAATTTGCGTATAATTGAACCGTATTCCATACCAGACCTAAGAGGAATAATCGTTGGGCACCAAGAATTCATTCACAGGACACGTCTAGCCAAGGGCGATATAAATAAAATTCTCACATTCATAAAACTAAACGGATGGCTGAGAGACGCCTACCAGTAATTCTAATTTTGTGACGGTATCTTGACGGGACTTTATAGTACCAAAGTAAGATGTGCTCATTGAGGCGATCGTCAAATTAATCTATACTTGCCTTTGTTATTACATGAAACATACATACATACGTAATTGGTCATTACAACCCTTCTGTCAGAGTTACGACATAGTTTTTCACATCACTTATGTTGTGTGTGTTAATTTTATACATGAGTGGCGGACCAACAGTTTAAAGTCGACTCCGAATGAAAAAATTTTTAGAAATTTTTCATTTCAATTTTATTTACTTTCAGAGAAAGTAAGAAAAGAAATCGCCGGAGTAATATTTTTTAATATTTCGTTTTGTTGGTGCTGTCTGGTCTGTGGGCTGTACCTACAAGACTACGGCGACTTCAAAGATTGTGAGTCAGATATTATCCTTTCTAATTTGTATTGAAAGGAATGAGAAAATAAACGATGTGTGAGGAGAGATTATTATCAATTTTTTTTTTTTTTTTTTTTTTTTTTTAATTACAACTGAATAAAATTCATTTAGTAATATTACAATATGAGGCAAATAGTGTGATGAGTAATAATTCATTAATTATTCTCAAGAATGATAAACTATATATATACGAATATTTTTCTAGTTGACAGCTAAGTCCATTGGAAGAGTCCTATGCAGTCTTCTATAGGGGTTGTGAAAAAAAAATATTTCATTAAGATCTTCATTAGTATGAAGCTGAAGTTTTGTTGCGTGCTTTTGTGCATAATGTTTTGTTTCCTCATCTACGGTGTTTATCTTTAAATCTCTATGTAGATCATCGTTACGTATGAACCATGGAGCATTGACGATAGTACGTAAAATTTTGTTTTGTGTTTTTTGAATCATTTGTAGATTGGTTTTCTTTGAACAACCCCAGAGCTGTATTCCGTACGTCCATATTGGCTTAATTATTTGGTTGTACACCAGTAGTTTGTTACTTAGAGATACTTCAGAATTACTTCCAAGTAACCAGTATAATTGTCTGAATTTTAATTTCATTTCCTGAGTTTTTTTTTTAATGTGTTCTTTCCACTTTATTTTTGTGTCAAGGGTCATGCCCAGGTATTTGGCAGTATTAGCATGTGGTATTTTCATATTGTTTATGTATAACGGTAGGTATTTTATTTTTTTGTTAGTGAAGTTCACATGAATAGATTTACTTTCATTGAGTTTCATCCTCCATTTCCTGATCCAAACTATGATATCTGAAAGTGCGTTTTGTACATTGTTAGTGGATTCTTTTTCGTGTTTGCCTGTTGCTAGAATTGCTGTGTCATCTGCAAACGTTGCTATTGTTACAGATGGGGTTATGGGAAGGTCTCTTGTGAACAGTAAGTATAATATAGGTCCAAGGACACTACCTTGCGGTACGCCGGCTTCTATCTTTTTTAGATTTGAATATTCATTTTCCAATTTTACTCGAAAATGGCGATCAGTGAGATATGACTTTAAAATTTTGTAGAACTCTTTTGGTAGATCTTTGTGCAATTTGTATAGAAGTCCTTGATGCCAAACTCGATCAAATGCTTGACCGACATCAAGAAATACGGCTGAACAAACTTGTTTATTTTCTAATGACTTTTCAGCAACATCTATAATACGATGGACTTGCTCAACTGTGGAGTGACGCTCTCTGAATCCAAACTGATGTTTGGGGATCAAATTACGTTGTTCTATTATGGACTGTAGTCTTTTAACAAAAATTTTTTCAAATACCTTTGACATTACAGGAAGTAATGAAATGGGTCTATATGATGCAATTTCATTTGGTGGTTTACCCGGTTTTTGAATAACGATAACCTCTGCAACTTTCCATTGCAATGGAACATATTGAATGCGAAAACATGCATTTATAACGTATAATAACTTTTTTAAGGCTTTTTCAGGTAGTTTCTTCATAATTTTACCGGTTATTAAATCATAACCTGGTGCTTTTTTTGGGCTTAGGTCTTTATGTATAATGTTTTTTAACTCCTCTATGGTAGTTCGCTTTATACTTTTATTATCTATTTTAAAACTCTTCATAACATTTTCATCAGCTGTCTGTCTTGGCAAAGGTTTAAAAATTTCTTGAAAGTGATTAGCGAACAATTCAGATTTATCCTTGGCATCCTTAGACCAGTTGCCATTTGGCTTACGAATTGGTGGTATATGCGGTGATACTTGATTAAATTGGTTTGTGGCTTTCCACAAACTATAATTTGTATCTTTGTTTGCAGATAGGTTTTTCAGGTATCTAGACATGGTATTATTTTTTGACTCATTTATTAAGTGTTTAAGATCTGTACATAATTTATTAAAAATTGTTTTATTTTCTGAAGTGCGTTCAAGTTGCCACTTTTTTCTCGCCTTACGCTTCTTATTTACGAGGTCCCGTATTTCTTTGGGATATGTAGAGGTGTATGTAGATTTTTGTATTTCCGGAGAGCTTTCCCAAGCCGATGATTGAATAGAATCAATTAAGTTATCTAGCTCATCTTCAATATCGTATTTGGTCTTAAGAGGCGTTTGCAAATTAATTTTTTCATTTAACAAGGTAGTAAATAAACTCCAGTTTGTTTTATTATTTATTAAAGCTGGTGAAGCAGGTTTTTGTATGATATTATCACTAAGTGTCATAATGACGGGTGAATGGTCAGATGAAAGACCACAATAATTTTGTACACATACATAATTTTTAGAAATACCTTTAGCAATATAGAAATCGATCAGATCTGGGATTGAGTTTGGATTTGAAGGCCAGTATGTGGGTTCATTTCCTGAGAAAATTTCGCATTTAAACTTGCAGCATGCGTTGTATAATTCACTACCTTTGGGTGATGTGAGCTTGGATCCCCAAATTTTATTTTTGGCATTGTATTATTATCAATGTTTTCTTTATTTACAAATAATTTATTTCTAATGATCACCACCTTCTCTACACTTATTTTCTTTAATTTCTTTGCATAGGACGTGTAGAGTATAACGTATTCGTTTTGATTTAAATGGGTTTCTGTATGTGATTGTTTACATACTCCAAAATTGCATACACGCTTGTACAGTAGTTGTTGATTTGAGCAAATTATTAATTGTTTATGATGTTGTTGTCGTTTCTTTTTTTATTTGTTTCTTTTTTATTGCCACACTACCCGGTTTTTGTTTCTCGTATTTATGTTGTAGTCATAGACAATAAAATTATTTTAATTAACCAGTATTTGTTTCAACAGCAACGTTTTTTTCACTTCAGTTTAGTTAAACAAAGTAAATGTTGTTGCAAAAAGCCAAAAAAAAAACAACACATGTGGTTGTATTGACGCTTTAAACTTTAAACGCTTGTTTTGAATAGCTGCGACCTTTCAATATCCTAAACTAATTATTATTAAATTAAATAAACTACTTAAAAAAGTAATGATCATGTAATTGAATTGACTAATTTTAAATCAATTCAAATTGTATTTAAAAGTGTTAACTGAAAAAAAAGAAAAAAGGCAAAAAATTAATTTCAAACACATATTTCGGTAGTTTAAAAGCAATGGCATATCATTACAAGTAATTTAAATTAAACAAATTTAATTATAAAACGAAAGACTTAAGCAACAAACTTGTTTTTTTTCATGAACTGTAAATGAAAAATTTTAAATTAATTTATTGTTATTGTTGTTGTTGTTACTGTTGATAATGCTTTTAATATTTTGTTTAATTATAGTCTTATTGTCACCAAAAAATTTTGAGTATGGAAAAAAACAACAACACCACTAAAGCATGACGAATCATGATTTTATGCAAAACGTGTTGCAAACCAACCTCTTATTTAAGGATACGAAATCAATGATTAACACGCTGATTGCTGAGATATCAACAACGGATTTGAATTGAAGAAAATCATGACTTATTGAGTAAATGCACGAATGAATGAATGAATGAATGGCTTTGTGATCTTGTAACGAAATGAAATGTAACGAAATGATTAATTAATTGTATGGGAATTTTTGTCTTTATTTTGCTTTGTGTGCTCTTGTTATAGTTGCTTGCCAAGCTTCAATTATGCCAACTCAGGCTTGAAAATTTCCTATTGTTTATGGTTTGCCTCATTGTTAACGGTTATATGACATCTGCATTAAAACCGTTTTCTTATTTCTTTTTTTTTTCACCATTTTCTGTATCGATCCGTTACATGTCGTGATAACCTTGATATGATTACATGAATTAATTAATAATAAAAATACAGCATAACGTTTCAATCGAATAACAATAATTTGTTACTAAGTATTACGAAATCTATCTCAAGACATTGTTATTTAAACAAATTTTATTAAAACATTTTTAAATTATCCTACAATTCCGTAGTACAGCGGACTGGTCTCAATTTTAAATCCATAAATTTTCAAAATAAATGATGCAGAACCTAAAGGTTGGTTTCCATTTAATAATTTTATTACAAAATTTTGCTTTTAAAACTTAGTTTTTTTTTGTCTCAATGTGTGTTATTCGAACCCTAAGCTTTAGTTTTTTTTATTGTAATATTTTGTTTTCCATGTTGTTGAAGAGTTTTTAATGAAAAGCTTATGAAAAGCAGAAGAAAAAAAATAATTCAACCACCAACCAAACCAATCTTACAAAAGAAATATTGAGTTTTGTGGTCTTGAATAACTCCCACAGTTGGATTTTCTTGTAATATTTTCTAACAATTTATTACAAAAGCATAAATTATGTAATTTTGTTTTGCGTTTATGTTTGTAAATTGTTTTTATTTGATATAGAAATTCAATTAAATTGACAAATATTTATGTGTGTGTGGTAATTATCAAATGAATTGTTGTGGCAATTATTCAACTCTAAGACTTTCAAATGGTATTTGTTAGCAGATAAGCAAAAATGACTATGTAAAGAGTATTCACATATGTATTCATATATGGTCTATACTTTGACAGACAACTTGTTTGTTAGACTTACGCCATAACTTAGCTTCGTAGTTATGGAATTTCTCGTATATAAAAAGAATGTTTCTCGCCACATTACTTACTGCATATGGCCAAAATGTGAAAGCCAAAAATATTATAATATAAGACTTACGCTAAGTATGCCTACAATCATAGTATCATTACTATAACGCGTTGTTTTTTTGTAAAATGCTCAATTTTTAACTCAATTTAAACTTCTGAGCTTCTGCCCATTGCACCAAAAAATGACACTAAATATAAAAAGGGCACTCTTAGTGGGACACTCTTTACAGTTGCTTCCAACAATACCTGCAACGATTTAAGCTGATAGGAAAAGCTGGTTGTTCAACTGCCCGGGTGTTATCAAAACAGCGGAACATGTAACCTTTGAGTATGACCGAATCAGAGTCGTGTATAATAGAATGTTTTTGACTATTTTGGCCAAAGAACTCCTCTTAATAGGTTTCTAAAAAAGCCCCGGAAAACAACTAATTGTCATGAAAAAGATTCTCACGTCCGTCGCTAAACTGTATACATCGTCATTCATGAGTAATATTAACACTTGTAACTTTAATAGACATTAACGTAACACACAGTAACGTAATAGTAACAAAAAAAAAAAAAAAGAAATACAAATAAATTAATTCCAACGTAGTGCAATGTTAGTAAATCAAACACATTTATCGCCTATAATGCAAACATATATTACAGGATTATGTCTGGTTATTTGGCGCTTTATTCAACACTTTAGTGAATATCGTCTTGTGATTATAGTGAATACCCTTTGTGACAATAGGCGAGAGGCCATGGTTCAAACCTAGCTCAGACATTTGAAGAAAATAAAATAATAAAAAATATTTCTTTGGCAATTTCCCCAGCAGTTTTTCTAAGAGCAAATATAATTGCCATGTTTTCCAAAAATCTATCGTTCGGAGTCGACTTTAAACTGTAGGTCCCACCATTCCTGGATAAAGTTAACACACACAACATAGGTGGTGTGAGTAGCTAGGTGAGAATCATGATTATTTCTTTGTTGTTGTTTTTAGACAAATATTTCTCAGATTTGACCCAATGCCATGCTGAAAACATATTCTGAAAAATAATTCTTAAATATTACATTATAATTGTGGTAAGACTACAGCTCGAGAAAAATATAGCTGTATGCCCATATTCTGGATAAAATTTGTCAACAACCCTTACTTATGCGAAGCAAGTGCTAGTTGTAAAATATATAAAGAGGAGCAACGAAATGAATCAGTCATGGAACAATATTAACAGAAACATCAAGCCATTCGGAACATAGTTGTAGGAGGGACTAATAGCAGAGAATTGATTCATTAAAATATGATAATCAATTAAAAATTAAAAATTTTGCGACATTTCAACTTCTAATGAAAAGACTTGATTGAATTGTGCAAAATTTAAGAAGAAAAATTAAATTCAAACGAAATCTTTAAATCAATAAAAATTTTATTTTACTTTTAATTATTTTGTATATAATAAAACCTTCTGTATCTCTATATAATTATATTAAATTTTAATTAATTTACTCCAAAGCATTCTCTTAAATAAAAAAAAAACTAAAATTCTCTAAAATACTTTCAAAAAGCATAAAATGTAGTTTTTTTCTTTTGGTTTTTTAAAACCATCAATTTAAATACCATCACTACAATGTTAAAGGATTGATAAAATGACAATACAACAACAAGAACAACAATTGGGTGTGAATTTTATTTATTGTTTTAAGTTTTAGAAAATGTTACAATTTTATGCAAGAATATTATTGCAAGAATCAAATCAAAGATGACAAACTCAAAAAAAAACAAAATATTACTTAACACACATTCATTCATTCATTTATACATTTAATTATTCATTCATGTGCTACTATGTACTAGAAATTCAACAAAATTAAGACACACATACACATACACATACATACAACGTTTTTAATTGTGTATGAAAATTTCAATACAACACAGCAGCCAAAATCTGTTTGAGTCGGTTTCTTATGATATTTTTTCTTTCTTCTTTTTTTCTTTTTTTTTGTCGAAAAGCAATTACTTCTACTCGTACCAGACAAATGAAACTCTAATCATAGACTGATTTAGCTTCTATTCAAATACAAAAATACTCTCGCTTTCAATAATAAAAACCTGAACAATGATTGTGCTCAAAATTATAGCAAAATTAGAAGAAAAAATTTTCATTCAAATGGTTCAACGTCACTACGGCAAAGATACAGTGGAACTGGAGACAGTAAATATAGAAGCACATGTAGAAACATACATAAATTGATAGGAAAGCATATGAAGAGAATCAAATACTAAAATGTAGCAAATATATTACGACTGAAGATATTTATTCGAAACCGAGAATAAATTTTTCTTTTATACACAATATTATTTGCTTCCTAAAACTTGTCATAATAACTTCAATAAAGTATGTAAATTTTAAGACAGTAAATTTAGTCATAATATACTTTTATTCACTAGAGAAGTGGTCTTATATTTGTACACTAAAAATATATTTGTACACGAAAATATTTTTACTGTTTTGAACTCTACTTGAAAATAACAAATAAAATTATTTTGAATAAATTTTTTTTACAGAAAAAGGAATTAACCCTTTGATGGACACCAAAAAATTCCCGTGGGACACTTGCTGTATCTCCGTTATTTGGCAAGATACGAAAAGGAAACAACTTATGACGTGTATACACGTCATGTCCCCACGAGAAACCCTTGTTATAACGTCTATAGACGTCCGTGTCCGTCAAAGGGTTAAATGATTTGACAGTGGTACTCTTCTTTTTTATAGGGTCTTCCAACAAAGACTTCTAAACATTGACAGTTGATAACGGCCATCTGCATAGTTGTCCAATTAGTTGTCATTTCTTCAGTCTGTTTATCCCAATTACCATGGTTGACCTCTGCAGAAGTTGGCTGGTCACTTTTTTTGTCAAAAAATCATTTTCAGCAATGACGCCGATTACTGAATGTATGGGTACATGGAAAAACAAAATTGTCGACTTACAGACATTACCAATTCACATAATGTCCAAGATCGTTCAATACTTTTTGCAAAAATTCATTGTTTGATGTGAATTTTGGGTTGTTGTCATAGGTCATAATGGCAAGATCTTCACTGTCAACAGCGAGCACTGTAGGTCGGAGATTATCAACTCTTTTTGCCCTGAATTGAAAGATCTGGACACCAATGTTATGAAGACGGCTCTGACAGCTGATAGGCTTCACACGGCTGATAGTACATTGGATATTCTGCACAAGCAATTAGAGGGTCTGGTTATCTCGCGTGGAGGTGATGTGAACTGGCAGCCGGGATCGTGCTCTTTGGTCCAGTTACACACTTTCCTGTGAAGGTTTCTTAAGTCGCAAGTGTATGCGAAAAAGCCATAAGCTTTAGCGATCCTTAAATACAGCCAAATCTTCATGGGAAATTGATCAACTCCGATGCGATACATCTGGAAAGCCATGCATGATGTTATATTACATACTAAATTGCTTAAATAAGACCCTGTATTTATAAGATAGATTTGTTTGGTTGTAAAATGTGGCAAAATTTGATGCAAATAGGGTATGACATATACGAACTGTGTAGATAAAAGACAACTACACAACACTCCATACTGCTTTCTGCTACATACTGTCTATTCGATAACTTATACATGAGCTGTAGGAAAATGTCGAGTATTGTAAAGAATTATGCACTGAAAGTGATAGTCCGGGATAGACTTTCTGTTAATTGATAGTGACAGTAATTAGGCATTAACATCATTTTAAAAAGCTTTACATTGCCTTGATGGGGCTGTATGATTTTGCTCTGATGTGATCCTTGTCATGCTTAAGTATCATCTTAAGCATCTCATTACTAACTTTACCTATATCATTATTATTAATCTTTCGATTAATCCTGACAGAAGTTTATTTGATCTCTCCAAACTCAATACAGATGGCATATGAGGATGCACAAATGAATGCTGTTAGAAACTAGGTTGTAATCCTACATAAAGAGTTGTAACGACGAATTAAGTAAGTATAAAAAGTTCTCTATAACACTACTGTGTTAAGTGCATATAAGATTTCCATGAATCATCAGTCATATTCAGTCTTACAGTGTTTAAAAATTTTGTCTATTATTTCGTTTTTTCCCAAATTCAACACAAACGAAAAGAAAAACATTTTATTACATTGGCATTTAAACACTAAACATTTAAATATTCGCGTTTGTTATTTGCTATGAAAAGTTTGTGGGGTAAGTCTTTTCCACTGAATACAAATTAAATTACAAATAAAAGAAAAAAGTTACTTTAACACAAAAGGCCCACTGTAGGTTAGGCTAGCAAATTGAAACGAAAATCATACTCTCATATGACTGTGGCACACTAACATAAAACTGTAGGAGAAGAAAAAAAATGAGAAGTAAAAAAGCAAATGTGCTCAGAGTTATTGTTTAATACACTCATGTGCATGTTTCATATTGTTATTGTTATAGTTATTATTGCTGTTATTTGTTGTTGTTGTTACTTTATTATTATTATTATTTTTTTTTAATCTAATTCTGGCTTTTTGAAAAACAGTGTATTTGTTGTTACATTGTTGTTGATTTTATAGTTTAATTTTGTATTTTATTTTGTTGTACATATTTGTTGTTATTCTACTCGTACTATTTAGCTTTTTAACCCTCTTTAATGTTGTTACCGCTACGATTATTTTCAATGTTGTTGTTGCTGTTGTTTAATTTAGCCAAGAGTGTTGTTTTTTTATTTTTATTTTGTATTTACTACGGGTGGAGTAGTCGGATTTAAATCTATGTGTGTGTGTGTGCGAGTATGTGCAGTTTTTTTTAACGTTGAGAGTATTTCAAGTGTTTGAAATGAACGTCTGTTTATTGGTTTATTTTGCTTAGTTTTTTTAGTTTTTCAGTTTCTTAAACCATATTTTTTGTGTATAAAAGCGATTTCCTTCTGGGTTCTAGTTATCAGTTGACTACAATCCATTGAGTCGTCTAGACCACATCTTTTTGTTTTAAACTACTCTCCACTACCAATAAATAAAAATCCTTAATTAAGAAAATGGCTTTCTTTAAAGTGAGTGAGAGAAAATATTAAAAAAAAAAATCATTAAAAAAATTAAACAATTTTTAAGGATCTTAAAACAAATCCAATTACATTCCATTGAAATAATTTGTGATATTCTCAAAAAAAAAACCAAAAAAATTTTAAATTAAAAAAAAAAAATCTAACTGAAGTGTGTTTTGTTTATTTTTGTTTTACTCCGTAGTCCTTGATCTGCTTGGCTGTTGTGGGTGTTGCCACCGCTGGTGTTTTACATGGTGGCCATGGAGGTCCTGCTTTATATGCTGCTGGTCCAGCAGCATATCATGGTGGTGTACATCCCGATGAAGGCTTGGATTATCACGTAAGTTAGAAGCATATTATACAAAAATTCAAAGGATTTCAAAATATCAGATATGAGTATACATATGTGATAATAGTTTCGTTTCTAATGAACGTATGCTTGTATTCAGATAAAATGAAGCAAAAATTGTTTCAATAAGAATAGTCAGTAAAGTTTTATATACAGAATATCATTAAAGTGTGTGTTCTCAAATTATAAGTGAGAAACTGATATGTATTCTAGATCGTAGAACATTTGACTGGGTTACCAGTTCAAGTACTTCTGCAAATCCTTTTAACTCCAAAGAATTTTATTAGTTTTTATTGATTTCAAAGTACAAAATAAGTCAAATCTTTATATTCATTCAACTACAGCGCTCTCCGGCCATTAGATTACGATAATTTATTTACCATTGCCTCTGTAACTGTACCACTGTTATCCTTTAAATATCGTGAACGATTTTTAGAATTTTTCTATTCTTGTCAATTGTGTTCATTTATTTTATTCATGTTTCTTATAAACTTAGCTTCCGCTGGTGAAATCTTAAGAAATTCCATATACAACTAATCTTTAGGATGGGTAAGCACTAGAAATAATGTGACAGTTATAGTGAGCAGTTGCCGTAGTCTTATAAGGTAGATGTGTTGGCTTAGTAGGCAAAACGAAATATTAAAAAAAAATTTCTTCGGCGACCTCCTCTCAGCATTTTTCCGCCAAAAGCTCTGCGAGTGCCATGAAATGCTGTTCAAATCTATAATTCAGATTCAGCGGAGTCCCACCACTTGTGGATAAAATTAGCATCCGCAACATGAGACCCAGTTGTAATCCCAACTGAAGAGATGTCCTCCGGTAAACATCAAGTGCATACCTTAATTTCAATAGTTAGTGAGCAGCGCAAAGGACTTTTAATATTGCATTTTAATATTTTGCAAGGAAGTTAAAGTTATATATTGGAAAGACCTGTGGTACTGTCTTCAATCATATAGAATTCTCCTATAATGTCACTCTCAACTTTATTACGTTGACTAATTTGATTGTGCTGTTTGGTGTCAGTAATGACATGAAAATGCTGAGTTTGTGTATATTCTAATGAGTAGCATCAGCATTTTTTTGCATTGCTTAGTTAAACGAGCACTTTTGCAAAGTGACACCCAATGGATATTAAATTGGGTGCCCCGATGGTCGAGTTGGTAGTGTGCTAAACTTCAAATGCCAAGGCCGTGTGGGTTCAATTCCTAGCAGAGACGCTGTGTGTTTTGTGATTGTCTGTTGTCTTAATGGCAACAATTAAATGATTAACTGAAAACATAATAATAGAATTTGTCTCCAATAACTATCTTTTTGTTATTCCAACACAATTCGCTGCATGGTCTTGAAAATCAAAATCTACTGTATTTCGACTAGTGCAAGCACTATAGCACAAGCACTCTAAAAATTATCTAAGCTTGAAGTATAGAAGAATTTGGATTCTGTGCTTCAGAAGAACAAAATTCAATTGGTTTTCAAGTTCCCTAAAGGCCTCTTCAACGTTTTTGTTTTAAAGAAATCTGAATCTTTAGCATAACCCAGAGCATTCGTAAAAAATTTTTTTTCCAAAAATTTTCCATTTCATGTACCCAATAAAATTGTGGTGTTCACATGAAAGTCTGGCAATTTGAAATTAAATTCTTTGTATATGAGTATATAATTTAATTAAATTTGTTTATATAATTTTTTGCTCAAGAATTTTGTTTTTAATTTGTTTCAGTTGTGTTTCATACATGAAAAACAGAAATATGTAATTGCAAGGAAAATATTTTTGTCATTGATATTAAGGATTGATTTTAAAAACTGTTTTTGCTAAAGTCTATGCAAATAAAATATTATTTTTCATATGTTTTCTATAACAAAATATGCTTATATACATGCTTGTGCTATTAATGCGCAGATGCATTAGAAATTATCTTGTTCTACCCATATATGAGTACTTACAACAAAAGACTTAAGCAACAAACTTTTTTAAGTTTCATTCTTGTGTTTATTGCTTCCTGTTACCACCCATAGACGAACACAAAACCTTTATTAGTTATTTTTTTTTTTAAATATATTGTATCTGCATAATATTTTGTTTTTCTCTCAAGAGCTGTGCTAATATATTTTTTCCCCATTAATTTCAAGTCGATTTTTAATGACAATTACGTGTAAATTGTGCAAATCTATGTACGTCTGTATGTACGTTTACCTTCATCTTCTTTTTCTTAGTAACCCACGGCAAATTTTAAATCTATTTGAGATTATTTATTTACGTTGTATCTTCTACTATTTTTTTGGTTTTTTTTCTATTTTTACCCATTAACTAATTGCAGACAATAATGCTTTTTATATATCTTTGCTTCTCTGCATGTACGGTGTATGTGTATTTGGGTGTGCGATCATGTAAGTTTTGCTAATCATCTTCGTGAAATGTTCAGCAATTCATTATTTATGTCAGTTTTTATGTGATTGTGTTTCTTTTTTTCTTCTTCAATTTTATTTTGTTATTTTTGCTCATTTTTATATGTCACAATTATCATATTTAAATGCATTTAAGTAATAGACGTACAATACCTTTTGTATTGTATGAGACAAGTTAAAAATATAGCAATTGTTACCAGTTAACAAAGCATCATATGCGGTTTAAACTGTAATGAAATCGTATCTTCTTGTGACATGAAATATGTCTGCGCAATACACTGTGGGAGAATCTTAAGAATTGCAAATGATGTTGTTGTTGTTGTTTATTTTTTTTTAACAAGAACGAAAATAAGTACATGAATTATAATGCTTGATTTGTAAATGTAAGAAAAATAGCATCTTAATCTAAACAGATACTCTTCAGTTAGATAGAAAAGAATGTCGTATTGATCTAATGATGGCTGTATTGGATGGTACGATTAGTCTTTTGAATTCAAAAAGAAATGCAAGATACTGAAATTCTTTGCGGCTTTTTAATTAAAGATCATTGTTAATGAATTGAGCATGGGGTTTAAAATCTATCCGATCACATTTTAATAAGAAAGCTATACTTCAGTTGAAGCTACATAACCAAGATTTTATTTAAGATTAAAGTAAACAGTTGCACGAAGCATTTGATACACAACCGCTTTGATAAAAGATGCAGAACAGATTTCTTCAGAACTTTGTTAGTCGTAAAGAATGCTAGTAAAGTATGTTAAAGTATGTGCTGTTAATAAGTGGCTGCAGATTGTGCTGAAGAACAGATCATGTTTGATCGCCCTTGGTGTTGGCGATTAGTTTATAGAAAAGACAAGCACACTGGCATACACGAGTGTGTCTCTATTTTTAAAAGTTTTCTTCAGATCTAGGCACGCTTTCTTACACTCTATTATTCACCAATTCTGTGCCTAATTTCCAACAGGTAGCCCTCACCCTGATCTTTCTAGGTCAGTGTTCTCTCTGAAGGTAGCAAAAGTCGGTAGCTCCTATTTTTTAAAATTCGTAAACCGTTAAGTAAATTTTTTCACTTTTTAAGGCCTTTAATCCAGTATTACTGGAATTTGTATTCCAGTACTTAGATTATTACACCTCGCCATCACTACTCTGTTTAATTCCAATTCCAAAATTAATTTTGGAATAAGGTTTTAAAAACAGAGCTTGGCTTCAGCGATTGGAATCCCATTTCAAAGGCTTTATTGTTTTAAGAAAGTCTCATCTTTAAGATGAACGCAATGAACACAGGCTTACACATTTACTAGAACTTTTAATTATTGTATCGTTATTGTGTTCTAAATCCATTCTTTGCTTGTAGTTGACAGTAACTTAATTCTTTCATAAAAAACTTCTTTTGTAAATTTCTCTTGGCTGTATTTTTTTAAAATTTTTATCCAAAAAAAAAAGTTCATAAAATGTGAGTTCTTAAGCAATTTTTCATTTAATAAATTTTGTTGTTTTTTTTCTCTTAAGAAGAATTGCATTCTTGCCTCATATGACTTATTGCACTACGCTGAGAATGTGAAAATAAAGTTTGTTGTCTAAGTCTTTCGTTTTACAATACCCACATACTGGCTGCTATTATTTTAGTTTTTTTTTCTTCTTCTTCTTCTCATTTTCTTTTGTAATGCATGAGTTTTATTTCATTATCAAACTCAGGTTTTGATTCATACAACTTTTAATTTCATTCAGCAAATTTTCGATTTCATCTGCCATGCCTCTTACAACACAAGTTTCCTACGTCTACTTCATCAGCTCTCGTCTGTAGCTATGTAATGCATCTGTTTTATGTTTAGTTTTTTTTTGCATTGTTTTACATTTTTCTTCGTCTTCTTCTTCTTCTTTTGAGTTATGCTTGTATTCAATGTTTAATCATGTACACTGACACACTTATGATTATAAGAAAAAAAACCAAAAAAGTTTTAATCAAATGTAGCACATCGCAAATGTACATCTATTTGTTAGTTCACTGTGTTAATGTTTCACTCGGTGTCTCCTCTACTCGTAACAATAAAATGTGGTTGAGGCATAGGTTTTGTTTTGTTTTGGGTTTCTTTTTTTTTGCCGGTAATTTTATGACACAATTTATGCTGCTGCCTAGTTCAGTAGCCACGTTAGCTACTGTTTTATGGCCATAGTTTGTGCCTCCGTTTAAAATTTGCTTATCGAATTTGTTTAACGCTTGTGAATGTATTGGTGTTCATGCTTATGCTTGTCTTATAATCTTATAGTTTACGCTCAGCATTTTGTTGTTAACAATTTGTTTATTACACGAGCGGCTATTTGTTTCAGAAATTTAATATGAATTTATGAAAACAGTGGGCACATTGGTAGTAAATTTTTGTTATGTAAACCTTTTGTTAGGAAAACTAAACACTTGGAAATTTTATGTAAAGTTTGTAAGCTTAAAACGTCAAATTTTTTTTGCTGAGTCCATGCAGCCTAAGGTTTTAAAGTAAAATCCAGTTTGTCTACAATATGTCGATTGTTTTATTGTTATTTATCATTATTTTTCCTTCATTTTATTTCCAGTCCTACCCGAAATATCACTACAATTACGGTGTTGCTGATTCACATACTGGCGATGTTAAATCACAACACGAAGTACGTGATGGTGATGTAGTCAAGGGCTCTTACTCGTTGGTTGAACCTGATGGTTCAGTGCGTACCGTTGAATATACCGCCGATGACCATAATGGCTTCAATGCTGTTGTTCACAAAACTGCTCCCACCGTACATGCTGTAGCACATGCTCCTGCTCCAGTTGTTCACGCTGCACCAGCACCAGTCTATGCTCATGCTGCTCCCGCCGCTTATGCTGGTCCCGCTTATGCTGGTCCCGCTCATGTTGCTGCTGGTCCTTCTTATGCCTCAGTGGCGCATCATGCTCCTGCTGCTGTTGCTGTAGCTGCTCATGGTTATGGTTATGCCGGTCATGGTGGTCATGGTCATTATTAAGTAGCCATTATTTCTTGCTCGTAGACAAAACAAAAACAAAAAAATCATATTCGTTTGTAAATTATTTAGTTTAGTAAGTTAATTTACCCTCAAACCCCTTGAAAAAACAAATCCCTTATTCAACTAAATACTCTGTTCCCCCTGTTGACGACCTCGATGTTATTAAGGATTATTGTTAAACACACACATACGACCAACAAGGAAACAACTAAGCAAAGAAGATAAAAGTTATAGTTTTAGTAAAGTTTTATAATTTTTTTTGTTGTAAAAAACAAAAACAAAGATAAACAAGAACAAGAACAAGAAAATGAAATCGAGAAATGGCAAAGTCTTCCTAAAGTGGAAATATCAACTCAACTCAACCTAACTCAACTCAATACTCGTGCATACACCATCTTTTGTAAATATTATCTTCCTACCGATCTCTTCAAGACCCTCATACTTATACATACACACACACTCGCTCTCTCACTCTCTCTTTATGTCTTAACATCATAACTTAAATGTGTCTTATAAACTCTAGCAACTCAAATAAATGACAACTCATTTAACTAATAAACTTCTGTTTCAACTTCATTTTTATTTTATTTATCACTGCCTTCATCAGCCCATTAACTCAATTACTCTGTTTTGATTTTTTTTCTTTAATTTTTTGTTTAAATTTTGCCATGACATCTCTACTCAAGTACTCTTATGTCTCTGACCGTCTTAAATTTGCCTCTAGTGCTGGTATAAGAAAGAAAGAATGAAAAAAATCCACAACAACAAGTATTGTATTGTATTTAATTTTATTTGTTTTTTTTGTAATACTTTTTTTTAATAAAAAAAAAAATTAATTTATAAGTCCAACCATTTTTTTTTTAATTTTTTTGTATTATAAACTGAAAAAGCGTCTAAAACGCTAATGAAATAAAAGAAAAATTTGTAGCAAATTTCTTAAAAAAATAAATAAATTTTGTCTTTCATTTACTTAGCAATTTATAGCCATATTCTGAACTAGTATTAGTGATGGACATTAAAAAACATCGACGCTTTTTTAACCATCGATTGATTTTTAAAACAAAGTGACAAAAATAAACAACGTATAGTTATTGCTGCATAGAGCTGATGGTAGTGAGACCAGACGATTTATTTAAAATGTCTCCTCCAATTCTGTTGCCCTGACAAACTTCAGAATGCTGTTCGATGTCAGTAAGGACAACAAGCACCAGTATATTATTTAGTTAACGTACAGCCAGGTGCTTGTGTGTTGCACTGATGCATCACAGGCTCAAGTACATATTTTAATATTTCATTGTCTTTATCATGAGAGCCTATTCTACAACAAGCATTCTTTAAGTCTGAAATACCTGGTGATTATCTTCGAGCTTCTTCTAGACAGTCTAACTCTTAACACAAATCTCTTCACACTGTTATTATCGAAAAAGTGAGTCTCGCTTTAACTCTTTTTCAGCAAGTATACTCTTCAAACCGTCCTACTTATTCAACAGCAGGATTTTGTCTTCAAACGCGACATGGAAGCTGCTTCCTCTGAAGTTGATTTATCTGGTCATCGGTGCAAATTTCCAAATAATCTAGATTCCAGTAGAGGATGAACATATTTCTCCTATCTAGCAGTTTTAAATTTTCATTTTAATTTCAAATCAACCACACAGGATTAGAGCGTTTGGATGGTCGCATAACTGCCAGATACTATTGCTAGATACCGTCCTCTGTCCTTCTTCATAAGGTGAAAGCTATTCTCCTCCTCCTTCCCAGATCCACAGCTTCTGCCGAGGTTATTAGTTAGAATCCCGAGTCTTTCGGCATTCCTACCAGTAGGACAGTGGCTCGCAAGAATCGCTATCGTGAGATGGATGACCAGAAGTAAATCAGTTTTCTTCTTGTCCATACGCGTCCAGCAGAGTCTGGCAATATTGCACGTACCTCACTGCTGCCAACGAGATTGAACAATATTCAAACGAATCGAATTAATGGGAATACCTATGCCCTGCAACATGTGGAAGACTGCCAGCTCCGCATCGGATTTGGCCAGATTATCAGCAATGCAATTGCCAACGATATACTTGTGTCCCGGAATCCACATACGAGTTGCCTTTCATTGATTCGAAATTTCTCTGAGAAATCCTCGGCATTCACAGACAAAGACCGACGTTGAAACTACGTTCGTTAGGGACTTAATCACAACCTGGCTATTCAAGTAAGCTAAGAAATTTCAGGGAAAATCCCACCACTCACCCTTTTAAAATTGTAAAGACCTCTGCTTGCAAGCACAACAGTGATCAGGTAGCCAATAAGAAAGTTTAGTATCAAGACACTTAATTAAGATGCTACAGCTCAACCTGTCAATAATTTTTGAGCCATCAGTGTAAGTTTCAACGGTGCCATTGGTAACTTACACTTCCTAAGAATTTTAGTAATGTACAATTTTGTAGGAAGCCAGCTTGGTTTGAGTTTTGGTTGAACTAAGACTTTTCAAATGATAGTATTGAATTAATAATTTTTAGGATTACAAATTCCCTAATAATTCTTCAGTTTTCAAAGGATAAAAAAGGCATTGTATGTTAAAACATGTCTTTTAAATGATTAACATTTTTCACCAAACCATAACAATTCAAACTAACTACTGCCGCCATCTATATGTCAGTTCAGTGACCATTTCAAACGATATTAATTTTTATAAAATAATTTTTCTACAATTTTTAACAGACTTAAGAAGAAAATTTCATTGTTAAAAAAAAAACACAGGCTGCATGTGTCTTAAGTCTTTTGTTATTTTAAAAACCGTAGCATAAAATATTTGAAACGACAACATTAATCTGTTGCCTGTGTTCAACAAACCTTAAAAAGTATACAATAGTTTAAGATCAAATGTTAATACGGTTTTAGTTCCTAACTACAAACATATTTCGAGGCTGTTTATAAAATTAAAGTGAATTAAAAGCAATGCTGCCGGTTTATATTTGTTATTATTTTCAGCACTAATTTAATTTAGCAACTTTTGAAGTAATTAATAATTGCTTGGCATTTAATTAAAGTGAGTCATTTCCTTTTTATTTATAAAACCGGCAGTAAAATGTAAGAAAGACGTCGTAGTAAATTCTCATGAAATTGTACTTGAAATTGTTTCCATATGAATAAAATCTGTATCATAATTTTATTATTCATGCACCTGTGTTGTGTAATTTAATTTTTGTTTTTTAAATTGATTTAAAAAATTCTTTACGACTTCTATAAAAATAATAATAAAAATATGTGGCTGTATTTATTTTTATAAATAAATGCTAGAATTTAATGAATCCGCAGCAAAATGACTAATAAAACTTCACTGACAATGCAATTGCATAATACAAACTTGTTTTCAACGTTCGAGTACAGAATGGGAGGCAGACGATGTCTGTCTTCTGGAACATGGCTGTTCCAATTTTGCATTCAAAATAAAATCACCATGAAAGGTTTCTTAATAATCAGTTGTCTGGAGTCGACCTTAAACTGTAGGTCCAACTAGTGTATAATATTAACATACACAAAAAAGTGGTGTGAGAAGATAGGTTGTAATCCTGACTGTAAGGTTGTAAAGACTAAATACGGATATGTTTGTATGTAATGAATAGAGGGCTAATCACAAAGCTTCCCTTCATATACTTATTTCTTCTTTGGTTTTCATTAAGTTTCAAGTTTTTTCAGTTAAGCAGACGATTGATGATGATGGCAGATCCAACTGACGTTAATTGGAAACTAAGCCTCCTTTTGAAAGGTATTGGGTGATAAGAATTTGATCCCAAATGAGTCCTAGATCTTTCACAATCTTTCTGTCTTCCGGTAGAATTTGGTTTTGATTTTATCCACATTTGGATGAAGAGCAGAAATCAGGAGAAATTCTAAATGAATTCTTTAGTCATGTTGAAGCTATTTTGTTTTTACGATATTTCACCCAGGACTTTCAATTAAAGGAGTTTTGTTATATGAAAACTTATTACTTGAAAACCCACGACACCGGTTCTTCTTCTTCTTCTTCTTCTTCTTCTTCTTCTTCTTCTTCTTCTTCTTCTTCTCTTCTTCTTCTTCTTCTTCTTCTTCTTCTTCTACTCCACCGAACTCATAGAAGAAATTCGTTAGCGCCGGAGCTACACACTCCCCTAAGCTGGTAACCAGCCTGAAAGTTCCATGAACGAAGCTGTTTTGTACCGAATAGGTGGCGTCCCGAAAGAATTGTTGCCTAATGGCCAATTTTGCCGAGGTAAGTGGCAATTCCTATGTTGAAATATAATTCTATTGTACACAATTCTCTGGAGAAAAATAAAATGTCATATTAATTTTCGAACCAGCATCGTAAATTATTTATCTTTTGTACATCGCAAGAGATTGTGGATTAAAAGGATTTTACATGTTTTTTAAGTAAATAAAAATAAAGTTCTCTGGTCTAAGAACATGTGTCCAAATGTGTAATTGATTGAAACACGGCAATCATACTGCGAATGCTGTACCAAAGAACGTAAAATGCATATGAGAATTATACAATAATATTTAGGTGGGGGCTTGAATGAACATTCATTTTTCAGTGTTGCTACATAAATTTTATATTCAAGCGTTTTTAAGAATTATATTTTGTACTTGAGTTTATTGTGTACGTGAGTAAGTAAGTGGATTTGAAAAGGTCATATTTAATACAGACCACCAAAGGACATATCTTTAGATGGACGAGTTTTTTTTTCGGCTGTATATATAGAGAATGGGCTCATGGAAAGCGTTATAAAATACTTAACCAGTCGGACTTAAATAAGCAGGGCCATAAATATATTGGCCAACTTTCAATAAAATTGAGAAACAAGAACAAAACGGTTGTTTTTCTTGGATAAGCTAATTCTTTGAGCCGAAATAGATAATCACCCAGTTTTAGTTAAAACTTCGTGAGGTGTCTCCTATTGAATTGCTTTCCTGTGAACATTTAACAATCGATCAAAGTGTACCAAGAAACTCTATTGAGAACTGATATCAAACCACTTAAACCGTTCTATATTACAAAACCAGACTTTCCAGCAAGATTTTGCATCAGCTCATAAAATTTTGATAACCTAAATCCGATACAACTTACCAGCCCCTGCAAATTGTGATATAAACCCGCTGAACTACAATTTGTGGGCAGTTTTAAAGGATATTATTTGCTCCAATATTGATTTTTATAACACTGCACTGATTCAAATTTTGAGTATTTTTTTCCAAAATAACTGCCGAAAACAAAACCGATTTTCGTCATAGAAATCAACTCACCTTTTTCTTTTTTCATTCGATAAAAGTATTCACAACGAGTGAATAAGTTGAGTTTTTAAGTCGCCATGAAACTTGTACAGGTTGTAGTTGATTTTACTACTCTGGGCTTAATCTTACGAACAATTGTTCCCTCCAATACTGCCAGCCGTGACTCATGTTTTTTTTGATTGTTAACGTTACAGGACCATAAGCTCATTTATAGAGTGCTAAAGATTAGGCTTTGGATTCGAATTGTGGACAAACCGGACAAAGTTTCGCAGACATTTGCTGCAGTAAATATCACTGGTTGTGTTTTGCAAAGTGCTTTAATGCAATCATGTAAAGGATAATCATTTTGTTTTTTGTAATTCTTTAGAAAAGGCAAGAAAAACTGTAAGAATATCTATGGATACGGCGTAACGATAATGTCTAGAAGCAACCATACAGAAGCTACCACTGCTGTGTTTGTCTTAAGTTGTTAAGAGTGCCAAATTTACTTGATTACAACATTGCGCCTAGATTGTAAAGTTACCAGGGACAATTAGCCACGAACTTTCAACTTTTTATCAAACTTTTCTTAACACTTCAGCAAGCAGGTTTATACTTAAAAATGTTGCTTAGTTTTCTTTCACTATCATTATTTATTTATTTATTTATTATAATTAACATAACACAACAAGATTTTAATCTTATAAGTTATAGTGCTATGTTTAGGATCAATAAGATATAAAATATAAAAGAATAATAAAAATTGTGATATATAAGAAATATAAGAAGTTAAGCAAAAATAACAAATTAATATAAAAAACAAATTGATTAAAATATAAAATTTAAGTAGAAATATAATTTAAAATAATATAGAAAAACTAACAATACTACAGAAATAAAAAGAAAATGAAAAGTTAAAAAAATAAAGAATTCCAATAATATAAAAAGGAAATATTTACAAAAATCGATATAGAAAGTAAGGATAAATATGTAATCGATATAATAACCAAACATTTCATTAAGAGAAAAATTTAAATAACTCCTTTTTGAACGCATTTGCATTGCCTATCTTTTGGATGTAATTTGTTAGGGAATTCCAGAGACTAGTGGTGTGTATAAAGAACTGTCGCTGTGACAAAAGAGTGCTGTAACTTTGTTGAATAATCTTCATACCCCTGCATTACCTAGCAAACTTAATTCGGCCTAATAAATATTCCGGCTGTCCCGTATTAATAATTTTATGGAATAGAATGAGGCATTTAAGTTTCAGAAGATTATCAAATTTCACACTAAATATCTGGTACGCTAAATGAGAAATATGATCCCGGCGACCCTTAAGAAAGACGTATCTTGATATATTGTTGTATGCCAAGTTTAGTTTCCGATTGTCATTACTATCGCAGTTTGCAAAAATTTCGCACCCATACAATAGCACAGGAATTAAATAAGTTTTAGCAAGTTGCATACGAATTTCAAAAGGAGTTGAATCAATGACCGCCCATAGATTCCTAAGCATGCCATATATTCTGCCAACAACGACACTTATATGGCCAGACCACGATAATCTGTCATTAAATACAATACCCAGATTGGTAGCAGACTTGACAAAGTCAATTTTATTTCCCCTGATACTCAATCCAGGTAAGGCAAACGAAACATTGGTCTTCGAAAGTATTAAACATTTGGACTTTGAGGGATTAATGCGTAGTCCATTCGCCGAAGCCCAACTGTCAATCCTATCCAAATCACTGTTAACAGAGTGCAAACAAGAATTAATATTCTCCTTACGAGTACTGGCATAAATCTGCACATTATCCGCATACATATGAACACGGCAGTCAACCAAAACATCCGGTAGATCATTAATATATTAATATATATATATTATATTAATATATCATTATATACAGAACAACAGTGGTCCCAGTATTGATCCCTGGGGAACACCTCTACAAATATTTAGCGAATCTGTGTTTTTCAGTTAAGTAGAGGATTGATTTATTGTAGCAGGTCTAGAATGATAGCAAATTTATCTGGCATTGCCTGGAAACAAAGTCAACTTTTAACATGTATTGGATGATGAAAAATTCTTTTCTCAATTGAGTAATAACTCCTCCCCAAGGAGCTACACTGGCTCTCTTTCCGATAACATTCGTTGTTAATTTTATTCACTTTTGGATAAAGAGCAAGAAATGGGAGAATTCAATAACGAATTATTAAAAGGCTCTTGAAGTGTCATACATATGTACATACATAATTGACCATTACAGCCCTTCAGTAAGGTTTATGGCCTAGCTTCTTACACCACTCATGTTGTGGTGTTGTGTTATACATCGACTCCGACTCCGAACAACAAATTTTTTAAGAAACTTTTCATTGCAATTTTACTTTCTCTCAGGGTATTTTACAGAAATCTGCTGAGAGGAAGTCGCCGAAGATATATTTTTTTCTTATTGTGTTTTGATGTCTGACCTGGGGTTTGAACCCAGACCAACACACTATCTACTAGACTATGGCTACTGCAGTGTCATAATTTGATAAATTCGAACGTCATGTTGAATCAATTCCTCTTTTTTTTGTAATATTTTAACCAGGTTTTGAGCACTTATAATATGAAGGAAATTCAAATACCGATGTTTGCATGTCGGTAATTTCGATGTTCTATTCAATTATTTTCAAAAACTAAAGACACCAATGAAAACTGGGGGACCGGCATGGAAACAAGGCATCAACACTTTATCACTTATAATGTTCAAGGCAATGCCGGAATATATTTATCAGAAGCCCCATGACGACTGAATTAGTTTTTTTTTGAAGAGTATACTCAGTCTGATTGAAAAGTTATTGTCTCCAGTGATCGACACACTTTATAATCATGCGGCATACCCTCGTTTTAGTTGATTTAAATTCTTTAATTTAAAAACTTAACAAAAAATTATAATAAAATACGCTGATGTTATAAATAATACCACAAGCATGTTGAATGTCAACCATTTAAAGTAAATCAATAGAAATCAATACAGCATATACCACAATTATTTGAAAAAATTCAATAAAAAAAAAACAAAATTCAATACAAATAAAGAAGAACTTTAACCGATCAAGTGTCATTTATTGATTACTCAACAACAACTACAATAATATGACAGTGTGTGTGTGTGTTAAAGTGAGCCATTAAAGAAGATATTTTAAGGTGATGCATGAATTGATCTTTAGAAAAATTCAAATAATTTTTTGTTTTATGATTATTAAATAATTTATGAGGTACCTGGCTAGACAAAAAGTAAATACAACAACTTAAAGGTTAATAGAGCAATTTTTAAACGTTAAGAAGAAACTAACAAAATAAGTTAAAAGTAATAGAATTATTTCAAGTAACCTTGTTTAATGTTTCAAAAAAAATTTTTGCTTTTCTTACTTAAAATACGTATAAATGTTGTGGCCAACTTTAATTAATTATCGCCAAGTTATCATATGGCTTCAGTTTATTTTATGGCATCATTTGGCCTGATGCCTTTAAACTAATTTATGCTTCTATTTTGGTTTTAATTTCAATGCGGCTTTAGTTTTGTATTAAAATATTATTTAACGCCTCGTTGAGTTTATAATGCAGAATAATTGCTCAGCAAATTTTTTATTTCTTTCAAGCCGTAAAGCTTTATGGCTGTTGGTGAGAAATTCAATTTGTTTCAATCTATTTTTTCTTTTTTTTTTAATAAGGAAGACTTTGTTTTTGTTTTTTTTCTTCTTCTTTTTTATTTGTTTTTAAGTCCGCAATTTTTTTTTCAGCTGAAAAGAACGGCGAAGTGAAGTATGAATAAGTATTTCAACTAAATTGATGTATTTATGAGAGCAATTTTAAACGTTTTGTATTTTATTTCCTAAATATGACGGAACAAGGAAGGGTTTTTTAAACCGTTGACTAATGTCTTAATGTCTGTTCTATACTTAGAATATTTTTCTTCTGTAAGGTTTTATGCTCTCAAGTCCGTCTTTTAAAAATTTGCATAATTTTGAAACTACGTGCCGTCATGTATTTTTTTTTTTTTTTGTATAGGAAATCTTTTAGTTGATCTTATAATGTAATTAACAAAAGCATTATAAAAATTTAAATTCTTTTATAAAATTAGTCATGCAGATTAGGCATGAGATACCTAGTAGCTGTAAAGTGTTTTATAAATTTTATTTTATTTCATCGCTTTGATGATGTGCTATAATTTACAACATTTTAAAATGAAAAATTGTTATTTAAGTTTTTCAATTTAAAATTGTATTGTGAAGCATGTAAAATTGTAAAGAAATGGTTTTTATTATATCACAGTAGTGTAGTTTACTACTCTTTTCCTTTCTAGGCAATCTGGATTAGAGTCTCAGACAACTGGATTCCAGGTCATGTAAGAATTGAAGGCATCAAGCAGTCAAATGAGCTTACGTGTAGAGGATTTCAGTGTAGTAGGAAGAGAAACAAAACGCTTTATTCCAGAATTTTTTTTGTTAATTTTTTACCTTTTCATTCTGTAATCAAGATGAGTGAAATAAAAATCGAATTTGCTGTACAAATGGAAGGAGAAAAATGTGCCGACAAAGTACGTGAAGTTCTTAAAGGAATGGGAGAATCGGAAATTGATAGCAAACAAGGTAGAGTTATTATTCATACACAGGAGGCATGGTTTATTATTAAGGAAACAATTGAGGAAACCGGTAGCACAACTGTACTTAATGGATTTGGTGGCCAACCAGCGGTTTCTATAATTAAATAATAATAATTATAATTAATTATAATTAATCGATACGTAAGGACAAACCGGGTTTAGTGGTGGATGGGGTAGTTGATGGCCTATCTACAGGCTTACATGGTTTGCATATACACGAAACGGGAGATGTATCAGCCGGTTGTGCCTCTGTGGGCGATCATTATAACCCCAGAGGATCACCATACGGGGGCCCTGATGACGATAGTGACAATAGGCATGCTGAAGATCTGGGTAATATACGTGGAGACGGTAGTGGACCTGCCACATTTCGTTTTATGGACAATATTTTAGAAGTTTGGGAAATAATAGGACGTTCAGTGGTGATAGCACAAAATCCAGATGATTTGGGTCGTGGACGAAATAAACAAAGTCAGATAGATGGCAACTCAGGGGAAAGAATTGCCTGTGACATTATAGCACGCTCGGCTGGTATTTTACAAAACTTTAATAAGATATGTGCATGTGATGGCGTTACACTATGGGATGAACGCTATAAACCTTTAGCTGGTGGTACTAGAGTGCAAAAATTTTAGTTTAAAGAATCCTTATACTGGTTTAAGTAAATAAGTCAACAAACTAATTTTATTACCAAAAACTAATTACTATCTTCTATTACAATGGATTCGTTAACTTCATAAGCTTGTAAGTTTCCCTTTTTGATTTGTTGTAATCTTTGTTTACACTTGCTTTTATAAGTTTGCACTAATTTGCCACACAGGACAGGTGGTGATATAGCAATCATTGCGTGGTTCTGAAATGATGGTTTATATGTTTACAATATAGAATTTAAATATTTTGTTTAATAACTAATACATCTAAGTAGTCAATTTCCATTGCATAATTAATACTTTGCTCCAAGAGGCCCAGAATATTTTGGAACTCTTCAGCTTTTAAAAAAATTTTCATTTAAGCTATATTGATTTTATACCTATCAGCATAATTATTTAAATTTTTCGCTACATCTAAGGTGGTGGCTGCGGCCGCTCTATCACAAATAAAAAAAAAAGTTAGAAAGATAAAAGATGTGGTGAATTCAGTTCGAATACTAAGTAAAAAAACAGGACATAACAATCTAATGTGGTTCGGATCGCCATCCTAAAATGAGACTGATTCGAGATTAGTATGCCACGTTCTGAGTTGGCTAGGTAAGGCAACTTGGGCTTTATACTGTTGGATTCCAGGTCATATAAAAATTTAAGTCAATGAGCTGGTAAAAGAGTTTGGTACAGTAGGAAGAGAAGGGAAAAGGTAGTTCTTCTCAATCCAAAATATAACCTTCTTTAGGTAATTACAGTAAACGATGCTAAATTTGAAGAGGCTATACATACATAGCATAATTGTTCAATACAGCCCTTTGTTCAAGATTATGATCGAGCTCCTGACAAAACTTATGTTGTGTGTGTTATTTTTATACATAAATGGCCGTAGTCTAGAAGGCATTATATTGACTTAGTAGACCGGACTTACGCTTCCAATATGAAAAATATTTCTTCGGCGATTTCCTCTCAGCAAATTTCTGGCACAAACTCTGAGTGTAAATAAAAATTGCCATGAAAAATTTATCAAAAAAAAAAAGTTTCTTAATAGCAATTTAGTACATTGTGATTAAAACATCATTGCTCATTAAAATTTACTTGAATAGAAAAAATGACTGAAGATGGTAAAAATCTCATTCTCTGCATCATTAGGAAAAACTTAAAGTCTTTCACTGGAACATGTGTAGAATATGCTGATAATAGAGCATAGTTTTGATTATCATATTACTATCAAGTAACTCAGTTAATTAACATTATTATCAAATGCAGACATATATGAAAATAAATTCATTAAGTGTGTAACAAATTATATTTAAATTCAAATATTTTAAGTCCTAACAAAATATTCTTTATTATCAATTTTATTATAGAACTTGAAAACTTGTCACTTTAGTATCGTATTAAAAACTAACTTATTTGTCGGCATGCTTAATAATTAAAAACAAATATTCTAACATCAATTAATATCTACATTATTAAAAACACTTCAACTAGATTTAACAGTTGACCAAATTTAATTTCAATTTGTTAAAAATCTATGAAATTTTTTTTAAATAATAAACTAAGAAGCCCTTTATGAAAAAGCCCTCTATCTGTAAGTATTATTTCTGTTGTAAAAAAATACCACAAAGCCATGTATGTAAAAAGCAAACCTCAATTTGAAAATAAAAGACTTAAGAAACGAACTTGAAAGTGAATACGACAAATCCAAATGTTATTGACTTTCGTAGCAAAACTAATTTTGGTTATTTTTTCGAAATTATTTTAATTTTAATCTTGTTAATATTTGTGGTTACTAGTGACATAAAATGTTGTTTTTATTTAGAAAATCTAAAATAATAAAAAAATATTATTTTTTTAATAAAATGAAATTCTAGTTAAAATTTATTTTAAATAAAACTTGTAATAAAGATAATTTCGTTTTAAATAATTTTAAAATTTTTTTTTTAATTTAATTAAAATTTGTTTTTTTACGCTATTTCCAGATACCACTGTCTATTAAATAATAGTTTTTTTTATTACTTGCCTATTATATCACACACATCATACATATGCTTGCCGAGATATGAATTTAACTTTCATGCTCGTATTGTTTTAGAAAATTGAAATACCAGAGTCAACATTCCTAAAGAAAATGAAAATGTTGAATTTAAATTTTTTTTTTGTTACAAAAAAGTCATGAATCAAAATGATGAGATTATAAATAAATAAACGAGTGAACACAATATTACACAAATTAATAACACTAAAACGCAGAGATGGAAATAGTATTCGATGTAATAGAGAAAAAAATTTTCGTATAATAAAACTAATATAAATTGTGTATATTTTTAGATTTAATTAAGTGATTACATAAAAAAATATGTAAAAAATGTAATAATGTGTGTATGTACTTCATAGCACAAATAGCTTTTACGCTTGCCTATAGAAAAATTTTTAAGTCTTATAAGTCTCCTTTGATAAGAAGGTATTGTTTTGACACTTTAACCAAAAAAATTTGTTTTCAAAATATGAAAAGTTAAGACCGCCAAGCAATGTTTCTCCCGTAATGTTATCAAGAAGGATATTGGTGCAATGCATTGAAAAGTATGCAACAATTTAGATTTATTTCACATCTACTGGAATAATTATTTGAGGAAAATAACAATTGCTGTAGCTAAGTTCCATTTAATAAAGGCTTTAAAATTTAAATTACAGTTCTTAACGTGTTTCAAAAAGTTCCATCATCTGGTACAGCCATTTTAACATATCATTTCTCCCACCATCTATCCAATATCTACCTTTTTGTAAATACACACATATGTAACTGGTCATTACAACCCTTCAGTCAGGATTACGAACTAGCTTCTCACACCATATATGTACCATTGGCGGAACCTACAGTCTGAAGTCGAATCCGATTTTTAAGAAATTTTTCAGGGCAATTTTATTTACTTTAAGAGTATTTGTCAGAAATCTGCTGAGAGGAAGTCGCCGAAGAAATATTTTTTCTTACATCGTTGTGTTGCAGATGTCTGACCTGTGGTTTGAACTGCGGCCTCACGTCTAATAAACCAACGCACTATCTTCTAGACTACGACGTCTTCTAAGACAACAATAGCAAGTATTTCATTATTTTCAGTTTTTTTTTCCCAAATACTCTTGTAACTCTTGTTAAATCAGGTTAAGCACGAGGAACCGAAAGGTTGACACGCATCGATAGGTAAAAAGGATGTGCTTTGTATATTGAGGACTTGGAGGCATATAGACTTCTGGATCAATGCAGGCTTATGGCTGAGAATACATTGATACATGGATTCCTCGGATAACCAATCTGTCATAAATTCTCCTTTGGGACTTCAAATCGAAGTTCAACTTCACAATTTCTCGAATTTTCTATCATTTGACTTCCTGGACTTAAGAACATATCCTGCGTTGCGGGCGCTCAAACCAAATCGAGCACTGGGCTGGAAAACCCCCTATCTGATCCACACTTACATACATAGATGACACATTGACATTTTCCCTCAAATTAAAGGATAAATTCCACTTCTTGGCTCACATCGCCTGAGTAGAACAGTAGATTCGTTTGATCGTTTGGTATAACTCGCCGAATCTTAACAAATGAAAGACGGTACATAACATAATAGAGAGGCTAGGTGCTCCCTTTTTCTGCAGAAGCTACGACCATAACTTAATTTGTCGCTGCCCAGCATTCTTAACATCTCTGACAGAACGGGCGGAAGTAAAGACAGACATCATTGTCCGGTATATAAAAGAGTCAGAAAAACTGCAATGTCATCTCGATTATAGTGGTCATGCTTACAGATCATTGCGTTATGGAAAGACACGCGGAAAAAATGCATGTTGTGGGTGTGGATCTACTGAAGAAAAGGCCACTGTTCTTCACTTTCTTTATCAATGCCCATCTCTTACGAGGTGCAGATTTAGGTGCTCTCCACTCCTTGTTAGCCTAACAGAATTATCATCCAGTGATGTCAAGAATATAGCTTCGTTTATTAAACTTTCAGACAGGTTTCCAGCGTAGTATAGTCGTGCTTTAATGTCTAGCCCTAGCGCTGACCAACTTCTTCGCTAGTTTGGTTTAACTCGGACAGTACATGGAATGCGGTTACATGTAGCATCACAAAGGGCCGCTATACGTGCTCATTTGTAATAAATCTATTAACAGTACAACAGTCCCAACACTGAATTGACTACATAATAAATGTCTCTGTATCTTATTAACAATCGCAATCACAGCTTTTTCTTTGCAATTTTCATTGCAAAGTTCAATTCAGTAGAAAGAAAACTGCTTTACGTGAACACAATCTACTCGTAACCTACGGTCACTTTAAGGTGGAGATGGCAATTAATTTATAGCCGTTGATGTTTAACAAGCTGTTACATTTTCATTGTTCAAACTTAACCAGCGGCGATATTCATCACTGGACGATTACAGCAAAACCTTGACTATATGGATGGGCACGTAAAAATAACAAAAAAAAAAAATTAAAAATGAAATGAAATAAAATGTTGTGTATGGCGAAAAATGAAAAACAAAAAAAAAACACAAAATTTTATGTCAAGTGCAGTGTAACACACACAATGGACAGACAAAAGAAATGTGATGTGTTAAGGTGTTATAAGAAATCATGAATGGACAAAACTAAAGTGTTTTTTTTATTTTTTAACTTTAACCAGCCAAGGCAGAAAGTTGCAACATATTTTCATTATAATTTTGATTTCTGGCTGGTTTATTGTGGCAGTAGTGACATTAACATTAACAGCCAAATAACAAACGACAACTCATGGTCTAATTATAATTATTGTTATTATTTGGTGGCTTCTTGCCATTTAAGCACCATTTTTGCTTCATTTTTTTCTTTACAAAATTACAGGTTGACTGAATAACATGTTAAGGACAGTGTCATTACTTTGGTAACAAAATGTTGACCACAAAATTAATTTTTTTATGGCATAATTATTAATTAAATTTTTTTTTGTGATTTTTTTCTAACGTTGACTTGGATTTTCTGTCAAAACCAAATCCTTAAACATGCATGAGACTTTTATTCACACAATAACAATGCGAGGTTATTTGTACCATTTTTTTTCTCCTCCAAAAAATTTAATTTAACAGAACTTTTAAGTAATTTGTTACATGTAAATACAGTTTCATTTCGTTTCATTTTATTTCTATTTCTACTTTTTTGTTTCACTTTTATTTTCTGCTTTATTCACATTTTTCGGATAGACAATTATGGTTTTAATTCAGTTTTAAGGTCGTTGTGGCAAACTAAACGAAACTTTTTTTTTTTTTTTTTGTTTAACAACAGCAACAATAACAAATTGTGGAAAATATTTTTTAAAATTTGCATAAGAATTTAAAGTAAGGCAAGTACTTTTAAAAGTATTTTAGTATGGAGATCTATAAAGACATGACAATCCATTACAAATGGATGGCATTAATTGTGAGAATTTCTGAGAATTTTTTTAATAGTTTCTCGTTAAAAGTTTTAATTAAAAGTACTTAAAATGCATTAGAAATCTAAATTAGAATGTTTTAATGTTTATTAACAAATTGTTGTCATTTTTGTTTATCATCGCAATGGTTTTATTTGCAAATTCAATGCACATATCTCACATAACAAATATTTTAAAGCAGATGCATGAAAAAAAAAAAAAATTTTAGCTTTTACGAGTCGTTGTAATCACAAGCAAATGTCTTCAATCTTTATACCATTTACAGAATGTTAAGTGTAACAGTTTATGTTAAACAGAATCGGAATGTTACAAGGTGCTGACAGTAGATAGTTTATTGGCTTATTAGCCAGACAATTCCAACAAAAATATATTTCTTCCGCGACTTTATTTCACCAGATTTCTGGCAAAAACTCTGAGAATAAAAGTAAAATTGCCATGAAAAAATAAATCTCGAAAATCTGTCGTTCGAAATCGACTTTAAACTGTAGGTCCCATAACTCAAGCATCAAATTTGACACACAAACCATAAGTGGTGTGAGAAACTATTTCGTAATCCTGACTAAGGGGTTGTAATAACAAATTATTTATTTATGTATGTAGGGCTGTTACTGCTACTTTGCCGTATCTCAAAAGACTGACACTAATCCAATGATTAGTGCAGTAAACCCAATTCCAAACAAGATGCATTAGATCTTGTTTAGAGTCAGTTAGAGCACAGGACGGTCTCTCGCTTGACGCGTAGTTATACCACATCATGCCTAACAAATCAATATCGATCGATCTTCTTGGTCAAACAGATCCATGTCACAGTTGTCAGTGGGGACTAGTTGCTACACGAATGGCTCTTAACATGGAGATTGGATCTCTATATATAAGAGTCTGAAACAAAACTTTGCCTCCGATTTTTCAAACGGAGGTATGCGCCATCAAGGTATGTATGATCTAGGCTAGTAATGATTTCTTGAGCTTAACGTATAGGGCAATAACATCCAGAAATATGATATCAAAGACCGTCCGGGAGTGTAATGCTGAAAAGTGCGCACTGAAGAATCTGTACAGGGAAGCATTGATGAATAATCAAATCAGTCTGTTTCTTCGCTGGTATCAGAAACTGGAGTTGTATCCGTCCACATTATGGAAGATTTTATATAAGGATTTTTGCCTTAAAGCTGTTGCCGTAATGAAAGTCATGCATTCATCATCGGCAAGTAGACTGAAACACAATTTGAAAATAAAATAGAATTTCCATTCAATATGGTTCGGTTCAAATCCAAGGTTCAAATCCCATGTTAGACATAAAAACGATGTATGAAAGAATATTTCTTCGGCAACTTCCTCTCAGCAGATTTCTGGCAAAAGTTCTAGGAGTAAATAAAATTGCCATGAAAAGTTTCTCAAAAATCTGTCGTTTGGAGTCGACGTTACACTGTAGATCCCGCCACTCATAAGTGATGTTAGAATATCTAGGTCGCAATAATAACGAATTATGTATGTATGATGGTATGATTAAGTTCTGTACATTTTTTTAACGTCACACTATGTAGCATTTACCCTGAAAAGCTGGCCAAAAAGGCAAAAATGAATTTAAAAAATTTTAAGAAAGTAAGTATGCAGTTCGATAGACAACAAATTTCTGCATTATATAGTGAATTTTCATAACTTTAAGTTGAGATTTGTAGATTTGAGACGATGTCAAAGTCAGAAAAGTGAAGAAAATTAAATGCGTTTTTGGTGTTTTTTTGAAATTTTAATAGGTTTCTATTATATTTTTTGTGGCTAAACGAATAGAGGTTTTATATTGATTTTTTTTATTTGAAAGGTATGAGCAACTGCTACTTTCAGTTTTTTATATACATATCTCATATATTAAAGTTAAAATTATTCGTTCAAAATTTAAAAATAATAAAAATTTCACATCTTTTTTAACCCTACCCAAAAAAAATATAAGGATTTTAAAGGTGAAAGTAGTTTTTAGTAGTTTAATGTTATATACTACAAGAAAATATGAATTCTCTACATTCAGGAACAAACAAAGTTTGCGCAAATTTGCGCAATGATTTTTGGCGATTTTTTGAAAATTTTACTTTTTTTGAAAAATTAAAAAAATTAGACGCAGTGTAATAAAGCCATAGGCAATAAAGATATATGGCGTACGAATTGTGCGAGGAAATTCAGTAGAAGCGATACCAATCGAGATGTCCTGAATAGGTTACTTTTAAGCAGTGACCCTTTTATACGTTGCAGTACACAAAAATCGCGAAGGAATAGAAAAGCATTTTCATCAGATACTATTAAATTACTCCTTCCTGACTAAGTTTCAATAATGTAAAATAAATATTATGAATAAATATTAATTATCATAGAAGTTTAAAAACTTAATTACATATGTATGTATATCGACTATTATAACAATATGAGATGTATGTTAGACTTTCGTAATGGATCGTACCTAGGGGCACTTATGATCCGATCATAATAAAATGTGACCATAAATGATTCACATTCGTATTAAGGATGTTCATGTCGAATTTCATAGAGGTAATAAAATTTTTAAGCCAATTATAATTGCTAAACATATTTTCTTAAGGGGCCCTATTTCGGACCAAGGGGCAATTATGGACAGACCATAACAAAATTTGGTAATATGATTTAGATTTACAAAATACACGTTCATACCGAATTTCATCACCATACCGATGTTTTTAAGCCATTTATAAGCGCAAACGTGAATTTCTAAAGCGGACTTTATATGGGGACCAGGATCAAATGTGATCCGATTTTCACCAAACTTTACACCATGATTTCTTAGTACACAGAACTGATCCATGCTAAGTTTTATCATAATTGTTGCATAATTACTATAATTAGGTGTAAATAAGTGCAATTTCGAGGGGAATTTGTATAGGGGCTAGGCGAAATCATGCACCGATTTGAACCAAAATCAGTTGGGTTCATCCTTCGGCCTAATTATCACTAACACTATCAAAAAATTCCAGCCATTAACTCATAAAACACTGCTATTAATTTTGGCCAGGTTTTCAGGCAGAATGCCACATAGTGCGTCACATCAATAAACCAGAAAATCTTAATCACCTAGAACTCAGCATTCGATGAACTATTTGTGAAATAAATTGTAAAATTTACAATTGACATGTGACAATTGGTGATCCAGATTACTTTATAAGTTTGTGATTTTAGTTCCTCCTCAGGTTTAGGAAATATTTGTTAAAATTCTAAATTTTTAAAATTAAAAATAAAACAATAATTACAAAAATAAGTGAAATTATTCTTAGATACTTAAAAAGTTATTTATTATTGAACATTTTTTTTCATCTGAATGAACGGAAGAACAACAACATTTTTCACAATTTTAGTAAAAAAAATGTTTAACTCATTTTAATTTACCATTTCCCTTTAACAACAAAATCAGTTTTTTTATTACTTTTTTCTCACAGTAATATCAGCAGCAATATTCTTTGCTTAACACGAACTGAAAATCTAAACTTTTTGCCGCCTTTCAATTGAATCGATCGATTGAAAATGTTCCATAAAATCTTGTGTATAAAGAACTTGGCGACTACCTTCATGGATTTAAATGTGAAGCAATTGCTCATTTTTAATTGACCATAATCTTGTAATTAAAGACGGCTAATAAACATTATGACATTTTAAAGACTTTAATCGTTAGTTGAGTAACGTTGATAAAGTATCTCAAATCTAGAAAACTACGGGCGATAAATATATTTTTTTTCTTTTGTTTTAAACAACAACTTTAACACACAGACGATTTGTTAAATTCTCATTGGGTTGTTGTTGTGTGTGTTTTAATTTTTTATTTCTATCAGGTTTGTTTCTTAAGTCTTTTGTTGTTTTCTTTTCATAAAACACAAGTGATCCACTTAATATTATTTGGTATCGCTTTTGTTTTGCATTTCATTTCGTTTAATGTTCTGTACTTTGTCTCATAAACTGATTTCCATAGAATTACTTGAAACAGCCTTGGCAAAAATTTACAAGAGACTCCATATATTTTATCATTGTAATATTGTGCGTACTACTACCACACACCAATGGCATTGATTAAATCGTGTTACTTACCATCATGGGAAATATATATGAAATGCTTAAAAATTTATTAAAATTTTCTATGCAAAGAATCTTTTATTCAAACTAAAGTTCAATGGTGGCAGTGGTTGTAGTGTTGTCCTCCAAGAATTTAGGACTTTCAGCCATAAACCAATGTGTCAACAGTTATTTAAACATCAATTGAATGTCAATGCATCATGTCTTAGATGCAAATGTAATCGATACAATTTATTTTTCGGCAATTCTTTTTCTAGAAGATCATTTACTTATTGTTTGAATTTATTTTCGTTCATTTAAAGTATTTTGGCAGCAAATTTGGTTTGCAATTAATTTGCGAAAAATTATTATTTAGATTCACATGTTCTAGAAAAGTAATGATTTGAATTGGTGGATTTGATTTTTGTCGTTTTTGTTTTGGCCCTGTTTAAAATGTGTAATCGAAACTTGTCAAAAAATTTATGATTACCGATATTGAACTTAATATTGAGTGTCTCTGTATTACGCAAACGTATGATTGATTAACGAGCATTAATGGAGGTTTTTATATATTTTAAAACGTAACACAAATAAATTTGTTTAAATCCAATGTTTGGTAAAATAAATGTGGAAATACAAAATTACCTGTTTCCTACTTAGCGATTGCCTGTAGGGTTTCTATAGATATTACTCAATTGGCAATCTATTAACTTTGAAATAAAAATTCAATCCGTCCATTCAGGGTAATACTCAGAGCCTGAAGATTATATAGAAACTTCGAAATACACGGTAACTGAACTTCTTATTCCCAAAAGACGTCATGCTGGATTCAGAATAGGGAACACAGCTTATGCTTGCACCATTCGATTACTCTCGTTCTATTCAAAATTGGAATAATGGCTATAAAGGTTGCTGCATTTGTGAATACAATACCAAAGAATGTCGAATGGATGTGTACGAGTAATTACTGACACAAATCGCCGTAGTCTAGTAGGTAGAGTCTCGGTTCAAACCCTGGGTCTAATATCTCCAATAAAACGAAATATGAAAAAAATATTTCTTCGACGACTGCCTCTCAGCATAAAAAAAATCTGGCGTTTGGAGTCAAATTTAAGCTGTAGGTCCACTCATGTATAAAATTAACACACCCACAACATGAGTAGTCCTTCCGGAATCGTCTTCGATTGAGTTAGGCATGCCACTTGCCTCGTTCAAGTTGGCTATTATGCGGAAATTCTTTCGAGACGCCAACCTATCCTGGGTCAAATATGAGTCCTGCTCCATCGTTAGACTCACCTGGCCCTTGATGGATAGTAGGCGTACGAACCAGTTGCTTGGACTTGGTCGTAACATCATCTCGACCACAGTGGCCATGCTTACGGGCCATTGCGTTATGGGCAGACACGCGGAAAGGATGCGGCTCCCATTCAACGACTTCTGCCGCGGGTGCAGATCCGCTGAGGAAGAAGAGACTGTGATCTACTTCTTCTGTCAGTGTCCGTCACTTGCTAGGTGCAGGAATAGATTATTTGGTTCTCCGTTTCTTGTCAGCTTGACGGAGCTATCATCTATTGACATCAAGGATATAGCTTCGTTCATCAAACTTTCTGGCTGGTTTTCCAGCGTGGGGTAGTCGTGCTTCTGACCATCTTCTCCCTGGTCTTGGTGTAACTTGGTCAGCACAGGGGCTGCGTTCACCCGTGGCGTCACAACGGGCCGCTATGACCGCTCAAGAGAGCTTTGTGACATGATCAAAGCTACCACTACAACCTAACCTAACATGAGTAGTGTGAAAAGCTAGGTCGTCAACTTGACCGATGGGTTGTAGTGACCAATTTAGTATGTATGTATGCACGTAAACTTCTGTTAGATAACAAAAGAAAGATGAAATGATAAACCCACTTGAATAGCGGCCAAACGGATCTAGTCCAATATGAATATATGCATTGGAGCGCACAAAATTGATGTTAAACCTGATACGAGTCCATCTTATGAATCTTAAAGCAGTTATAACAGAGCAATTCTGCAAAAGCTGAAGATTTGAATAGAATCGACTTATTCGTAAAATACTCGGAATGGCTGAGAGAATTGTAATTACAGGTCCCAAATAAGCTGTATTCATTGATTCAGCAGCCAATTCAACCTAGCCAATTCATATTACAGCTTTTATTGATTTAAATCGAAAATTTCTTTTCCTAGTGTCGCTCTATGCCAGCTGATATATGGGTTATGAAGAACACATTTATAGAAGTGCAATAAAAATAATACTGCAAAAAAAATACCGTAAAAACCAGTGCGTCCTGTTCCTCTTTAAGGAAAAAAACAACGAAGAAGCAAGGCTCGCAAAACACTCACAGTTAAGATAGTGTAAATATAGGTAAACAATTTATCTTCATTATATACATACATACATACATATGTACATAAACAGTAAGGATTACAACCTAGCTTCTCATAGATCTTATGTTGTGGAACCTACAGTTTAAAGTCGACTCTGAACGACAGCATTATTTTTCAAATTGAAAAAAATAAGCTTATCAACCTATCCAATTGCTATTGAACCTGCTACATAGTATAACAACCGACATGATAAGGAAGACCGGATAAAGTTATATGTTAGAAAACTTTGCAATTTAAAGAGAATGGTGTTTCCCTTACTTCTGCATACAGGAACGAATACATTAGAACACATGCAATGGTTTGTTTCTAGACAAATTATCTCCTTTATTGGAAAAGAATTAAAGAACTTAAATTAGCAAATCATTGCCTTCCTACCGCTGTGTAAGTTTGAGCAATAACTTATTACGCAAGCGTTTGATAAAATGCATAACGATGACACAAAAACCGATGTGTTTATAAAATTTTTGTTTAAAAAAATTGTTAGAAAGAATCGAATTAAATCGTATTAAAAATGATGAAGTTAAGCGTGTACCAATGCTAAAAATTATTCTGTATCAAAAATTCTATAATTCATTTCTGTTCTTTATAGCTTTTGGCCGTAACCAGGCTCAATTTGTTTAAGTTACAGTTTTCAAAAGGATTTCAAAGCATCAAATAACAAGTGTTGAAAGGAACTGATCACGTGTTAAACTTTATATAGAAAATCAAACTCAAAAAGAAAACAAAAAACTACCAATTCGCCACCCTTAACAATGCAAGACAGAATTAATAATGCATACACACCACAATTCACCACAGTTTTTCCGCAATAATACGACACAATAAGAGACACAAGAAAAAAAAAAACAAAAAAAGCTATGGAAACTCTTCTACGACCAATGTGTTACACTTGAGTGGCTGCTCAAAGTCTAATAAAACAATCTGAGAAATGCTCCCTAATACAATACAAGTCTTATACCAAGTCATACTCATTTATTTATTTCATATGAAAGAGAGTAATAAACATAAAGACAAACAGAAAAAAAACAATAAAATTGTTATTGCTGTTGTTGTTTATACCCCTTTAGAAACAACAACAATAATAATAAACTACCGGCTGTTTTTTTTTCCTTTTGTTGCTAATAGCACTACAGCACTACAGCACATTGATAAACTTATACTCATGCTAAATTTAAAAACAACAACAACAATAGAAATAACAACAACAACAATAGTAACAATTAGTTATTGTTGTACATTGTTATACTGTGAGGTTTTATTTTCATTTGTTTGTTTTTTTTTGTATTTTAGTCGTTGAGTTTTTTGCGTATAAAATGCAAACTTGATCTTAGAATTGTTACAGTATTCCGGGCATTTTCAAAGTGTTCAAAACGGTGCCTACGAAATACCAAAAGTATATACAAAAATCTTTCACTTCATTAAAGTGCTCCAATTTTAATAGTTTTTCATCTTTTTTTTATTATAATTTTCAGATATTAAAACAAGAAAGAATTTTAAGAAAATCTAACGAATTTCCTTAAGAACGATTTGCCTTTTACAAGAGTGTAGAATTGTTTTTTTAAGTGCTTAAACGAAAACCCAACGCTAAACAAAAAAAAATTAAAATGTGTTCCATTAGCAAAGTGATCGTCCTTTTTGTTGCCTTAAGTGCCAGTGCTGTTTATGCACGACCAGGCTATGCTGTTGATTATTATGTGAGTGTAAATGATGTCTTAAAAGTGTTTAAATTAATGAATAAAATAAAAGACTAAATAAGGAATATTAAGTCCTTTTATAAAAGTGAATAAATTGTGAGAGACAGACATTGGGTAAATGTAAAGAGAAAAAAAAGTTATTTATTTACATGTGGTATTAACAAACATATACAAAATAAATGTTGCAAGTTATTCAGTCAATAATTTACCTTTAAACACAACACGAACTTCATCACATTTTGCGATAACTTTGTTTTAATCAAAGTTATCTGCAACAGTCAATTTGTTGTCAATGTCTATCAATGGCAGGCAGATTGATTACTACACATGCTTAGACAGCTCGTAGACTGTATTCTTTTCTTTTCTTTTCGTCATGTTAAATATTATAGACCACAGCAACGTCCTATTTAACTACCTATAATCCGTACCGAATAAATATTGGCTACAAATGATTTAATGACAAAAGCGTTATAACTTTGCAAAATCAGAAGTGCTAAGAGAATTGAAAATTTTATTAATACAAGTAAATTAATCGGGATTACAGAAGAGATATATTTTGCACAAATTAAAAAGTCAATTTAATTTTTTTATGCAAATTTCTGACAACCACCTAAAGGTTGAATTTCATTTTATTTTTATTTATGCTTTGAGAACAAAGTTTTACCTTATCTTGTTTTCTAACGATTGACTTGAACGAATCAATTTGTTGACAAGTACTTCATGATTAAGTGCCTTCAAACGTGCCACATAACTTACGTACGAGGAGTATTGAATATGAGCCTTGGGTTTAAAATTTATAATGATTTTTATGCTATTGCTGGTGTCTTTTTTCTCTTTTTATGGCCTTAATTTCGTTTTAATGTCTTATAATTTTATGTCAGCCAGATAATATTTCCCAGGAATCAAATTATTTTGAAATGATTTTTTTAAACAATACCAGCCTACCGTTTCATTCAAGTTCAGTGTTGATAAAGTAATGACTCTAAATGACTGTCCTATACTGCCTTTCAGTGGTTCCAAAATGAAAAAAAGTCATTGTGATATGATGTGATCACCTCCTTAGGAGGAGGCCTTTGAAATTGTTTTCTGTTCTCTTTCAGCAAAGTCCTTCAGCACTACTCCGAAAAAATGTTTACAAGAGCCAATGCCTGACGGTAAACCCATTATTCCAATGAAGTGCATCAGTAGACTTCTTACTTACTTACATACTAATTGATCATTACAAGTCATAAGTCAGGACTACAGTTTAGCTATGACTTTGAACGACAAATTTGAGAAAAATTTCTATAAATCTTAGAGTTTTTGCCAGAAAACAGCTGAAAAGAAGAAATACTTTCTCATATTTTGTATTGTTCCACATGTCTAAGCTGTGTGTTTGAACACATTACCTACAAGACTGCGGCAAATTCATTAAACTAAGTAGACTTCATAGCTGAAAAATTTTATCATTTGAAACACAGCAAAGAAATAATAACAAAATGATGGTGAAGCTTTATTATACCTCCATGTCCTTAAAAAAAAAAAAATTTGTTCATTAAATGCTGATCAATCATCATCAATTTCAAATTTTATGTGACTTCGACTCAGATAATCTCTCTAAAACCAAAATATATCGTGTATTATAGTTAAAATCTTCTTTAATAGCTTCATTTTAAATTTCTTGACCGTCAGCAAGTTTATTCAGGCCCCAATAGTAGTTAAAATTCTTCTACAGAAAATATTTTGAAAAAGTTTTGTAAATTAAAATAATTTGCCATTCTCTTGCAATAGTTGTAGAAACAAATATTATAAATGAAGTTTGTCTTGTCCTTATAATACTTTAAAGTCGAATTTATTTTCTTCTTTTTATGTAGAATACCGGACAACTAGACAAAAGACTTAAGACACAAACTCGTATAACTCAAATGCATTCACAAAGAATAATTATTTTCAAAATTTTTTATACATTTTAAATAAGATTTAAGATACACTTAATGCATGCTTATTGAACATTTAATTCTGAATATTATTTTTTATAATTTTTAATTATTTACCATTTCCAGGATCACCCCAAATATGCTTTCAATTATGGTGTAGCTGATCATACAACCGGTGATGTTAAGTCTCAGCATGAAACACGTGATGGTGATGTTGTTAAAGGTATTTAATTAAACCTTTGCAATCCTTTCCAAATACAACCGAAATAAATTTATTTACATCTTCTCTTAGGTCAATACTCTCTAGTTGAACCTGATGGTTCCATACGCACCGTTGACTATACAGCCGATCCCATTAATGGTTTCAATGCTGTGGTAACAAAATCCGGGCCCACAATTCATGCAGTGGCTAAGCCAGTAGCTGTAGTACCTAAACCTGTGGTGTCTTATCAGCCCGTTGTAAAACATGTGCAACCACAACCGGTGGTGGTAGCTTCACCAGCTCCTTATGGTAAGTATTAGAAAAAAACAAAACAAACAAGAAAGTTATTTTAAATTAAGTTATGAAAACCTAGGATTTTTAAGATTAAAACTGCACCTTTACTCTAAGCATGTTTTAAATACACTTGAGTGCATAATTTTGAATATTTCCCTCCATGCAAAAATGTAAAAATGCTACAAGCCACTAATGCCTTAAAGCACCCTTGTACAGACCCCTTTCCTCTATACAACAGCTCGGTTTCATTTTTATAAAAAAAATACCCCCGGTTCACACCCACCCAACACTTGATGTAAAAGACAAACAAAATTTTCGTTTTTTTTTCTCAACTTTGCAATGTATGTTAATTATTGTTTATTTGTATTTGTTGTTGTTGTTGTTGTTTTTTTTTATTTGTTTCTTGCAAATTAACATACAGACAAATGCATTGTTTTTTCTATTTTTTTCTTCTTCTTCTTCTTTTTCATATTTGCAAACATATTTTCCCACATTCATTCATACATTTTCCGACATGGCAGGCATTGACACATATCGCATGTTGAAATTATTTCGCCGTCATGCCGTTTACAATAATGGCCAATTGCTTAAATATCGTCCCGAAAACGAGGATGAGGATGACAACGATGGTTACCAGGATTATAATGCTGATGATCATAGACAAGGCATTGATAGAATAGACTATGAAGGCGATTATTAAACTCAAAATCATTGAAATTAATTCTTTTAACTTGAAATTATTAACGATTGTATTGAAAACATCTAAAACAGAAAAGGAAAAGAAAAATCTCGAATTAAAATTGCCTACAAAGTATTATTTTAGCATTGAATTGTAACAAAATGAAGAGAAAACCAGAAAAATTAAAACAAAACAAAAAAAACAAAACGAAGAATGTCTTGTCTTGTCGTGTCTTGTCAATGGTAGAGGTGTATCACGTTGTTAGGCCAAGATAAAGTCAGTAAGTTCATGCATTCAATATGATTCCATTATTTAAATTTTTTCTTGCGATCAATGTTATCGATCAATTGCACCATCGCCATAAATAAATTGACCAATAACCGTTAAAATCGATGACAATGGTTGCAAGTAACAGCAAAAAAAAAAGACAAGAAAAGAGGAAAACAGACGAAACAAATTTTTTTAAATTTTTTCTTTATATTTTTTGTTAAAATTAGCCAGTAATGAAGCTTAACAATAACAAAAAAAAAACGAAAAAAAAAAAACATTTAATATTTTTTTATGGCCATTGGCATCAATCAATGCAAAATTTAGCAAATGATTCAGTTAATAGGTATGACAAATAGATGCTGTTCATTACAAATGATACGGCAAATTATTTGGAATGAATGAATTTTGAAATAATTAACACCATGAATATCAAAAGAATATCTTTTTAAAGATTTAAACATTTTTAATTCTACTACTTGTAGAATCAAATAGGCAAAGATTTTACGAATTTATGTGAATAGATTATAATTTCTATTCTGATGCTGTGCCCATATTGAGAATCATCACAACATAGGACAAATAGTTACCCTAAATTTCATTTTTTATTGATAGATTCTATTTCAATCTTACTGTGATTTGGATCGATTATTCAATAAAGATTAGAGCCTCTTAATCTCTTAAAAACAATCGTGATATCAGGAATAATTTTTTGTTTTTGTTTAAACTGAATTTTTGCAGCCAAACTCAACATCATTTTTCATTCATCCGCTAAAGTCCTCTTCAGCACTTAAAATGACGAAACCAGATTATAAATTTAAAGTAAATGTCTAAACATTTTCACAAAAACTCGACTCAATTGAAGTCTAAAATTTTTAATAATTTTTTGCAGACATATAAGATTAAAAACAATATATCTAAGTAAAGTTGAGCGCAGCAATATTGATATTGATATTGATAGACATGAATTTTTAATTTATTTTTTTAAGCAATCCTATTGCCTTAACAAACTTCAGATTGATGTCCGGTGGCAGTAAGGAAGACTACTTGATAAACACCCTGAAGTTTTCTTTTAAAATGAATTAACGCCGCACTTTTTTCAAATTTGAGTTGTAAGGATTCATTCACCTTATCTGAACAAGTGCTCTTTGAGTCTGCCATACCTTGTCTAACTACAAGCAGGCAACCTCTTTCACCTCCTAGATAATCTAAAGCATTCTCAACAATGATTTAAAATTCTTCAAAACCATTTGGTTTGAGAAAAGTGTTCACTTCTCTATATCATCCTTTTTATCAAATACACTGTTCCAAAGATCTCTTACTACTCTACAGGATGCCTCATACTGCATATGACTCCTACGAGCATAGTTGAAGAAAATGTGCTCAGCATTGACAACAATATTCAGGGTTTCATATAGGCAATCTATAGGTTTACATTTTTTTTACTTTTTCAGATATTGTGGTATTAAGAGTTATTTCGCCAATTTTCATGTTAATACAGTTATCGTTATTTGAACTGAGCATCTAGCTTTAGTGTCGCTTATCCTTATTTAACAATTTTTGTCATTTCTTATTATAGCTATATATGTGTACCATATGGCTACAGTGTATCATTTTTGTTTTGTCAACCAAATTTTTGGTATTTCCCTTAAACATATCGAGACCAACTCTACTGGTCACCTCTGATGGTCACGTTTTATTCACCAACTACACCCTTCCAAACATCTCTCCCAATCCACAAACAATTTCAGGCCCTTTCAGCGGCGTGGAACTTTTTTTCTCCACCACGGTTCAAACCCCACGGCCACGGTTCAAACCCCAGGTCAGATATCGAAATATGAAAAAATATTTCTTTGGCAACATCTTCTCAGCAGTTTTTAGGCAAAAACACTGTGATTAATCAAGTTGTCATGATAAGTTTCTCGAAAAAAAATTGTCGTATGGATTCGAATGTATACTGTAGGTCCCCCTCTAACGCATTAAATTTCTAAATAAATTGAGAAGCTAGATCGTAATCCTGACTGAAGAGTTGTAATGACCAATTATGTATGTATGTATGTATTTAAATTGCATTTTAAATAAATTCTTCTGAAATGTTTAATTATTCCAAATAAATATTTAGTAAAATTCCAATTCAATTGCCTTATGAATTATTTATTTAAACGTAATTAAAGAAATGTTATTGTGCTTTATAATGAATGATAATTAAAGGTTAAATGATGTGGCCTTTTTTAATACAATTTCATTAATTTTGAAATTAAATCATGCAATTGTTACTTATTTTGCGTGTTTTACATTGTTTTAATACAAAAGACTTAAGAAGCAAACTTGAAAATTTATGTAAAAATTATAACAATTAAAACGCATTCAAACCAAATCAAATGAAATATTAATACAATAATTAAATTGGCTTTTACTCTTTTTTTTTGTTTTTGTAAATATTGTGAAAAAATTTATAAAAAAAAATTTAAAAGAATTTTTGAAAAATTCTATTAAAAATTATAGTTTTTCAGCACATATTTTTAATATTTCTGTGTTAAAATAATTGCAAAACTAAATAATTTTCTTTTATTTTGCTGTATCCTTCCTATTATTTTAAGCCATTTAATGGCTTTAAAACTATTTAATAAATTGTTATGCAGCCAAACAAAAGACTTAAGAAGCAAACGGTTTTTTACGTTCAGCGTAAATGATTAAAAATTCAATAAAATTAATTAATTTTTTATTATTAATTAATTGATATTTAATTTGTTAATTAAACTAAAATATTAAGGCTATCTTTATTAACAATTTCAATTAAATATTTAACAATCATTTACTTTGTAATGATTCATAGTAAAATTTTTGCTTTACTATACACTTTTCATTAAAAGAAAAAAACAAATTTCATCAAGTAAACACTACACGAGATTCAGGTTAATTATATTCTAAATCACATAAATTTTCTCAGCCATATTTTTTTCTTTTCTTTTCAATGAAAACAATAAACAGATAGGGGGGGGGAGGTAAAGTCTCTTTGATTATTTATTTGTCTACAGCAATATAAAGGCTGTAGTAATACTATTCAAGAGAAGCAATTAAATAATGTTTTTCACATTTTTTTATAAAGAAAACTTAAAAAAAAACATTCTTTAAAATATTATGCTTTAATTAGATGCTGTTTTTCCCTCCTTTATTTGCTGCTATTTTTATGCAAAATATGTTTTACAATTTTCGTACTTTAACTGCATAGAAAGAGCTACAAAAGCAAAAGAAGGCAAAAATGTTGTAGGAGTAGTAGATAAGTAATGAAGTAATCATGCAGTAAACGTAATAACAGATGAAGATGTTACATTTTAAATTTATGCACATTGTGACATAATTATAGAGTGTGAGATATTTTTCCTTTTTCTTTTTTTTTAAGCATTTACCATGTCTTTTAGCAAATAACATGCAAGATTATGTTTTTATGTGATAACACTTGGCGTTTTGGGTGATACAGCCGCTATTGTATTTGAGGTTGTATAAGCTTTTGTATATGAAAACAAAGAATTATTTTCTTTCATTTTTTAATAAATAAGTCTTGTGAAAGTGTAAAGATGGAAAAAGGTAAAAATGCTTGCTTTAGCTTGCTGAAAAATTCTGTTAACTTTATTTTCTCTTATGAATATATTTACAAGCTTATGCACAATTAAGAAAGTAAACTATAAACTTATTTATCTAATTGTTCATTGGAATATGTAATATATAAGTCAAACTACTATTTAAAAATTTCTGAAATAATACACATTAAATCAGCCTTTATAAGTTGCAAAAAAGAAACCCACTACACTTAGATCTGGCGAACTAGAAGTATGTTTTAAATCCTAGAAAGCCATACGAGAATTGATCTTTAATTGATTTTTAATCGTTAAACATCTTCCTGTAATGACTGCTATCTGTTATACAGTATCTCCCATTGGCAGTTCTACAACTACAATAATCAGAGATTGATGATATAGTTTCCACAAAACATTTTATGGTGTGGGTTTGATCTTCTTCACATTTTGATCAAACTCAGCGTCATGAGCTTTCAGGATTTCCCTCAAGACTATCGGGTTATCGTCTCTGATATTATGTTAAATCCACTTCCGTTAAGAAATCCATATTTTTGATGGATGAGAACATCCTGCACATGACTCTGAAACAAACAGAAAAATTCAAACAAAATGTGTTCACCATCATAACAGCGCAACTGACCTCTTTATACCCGTAACGAAGTAAAAGAGTATGTTCTCTTAATATGATGAATAAAACATAGTCTTTGGTGCAATTTAATAAATAATTACAACAAATTGTATTTCATCTCTTGCTACTATGAGATTGTCTGTTATCCTCTTTTTACATTCCAACAAGAAAATGTGGAACACAACGGCATATCTTTAGCTTTTAAATAAATCTTGGCAAGAAACCTCATAACAAACTTAGAGTCACTGGTTTATACATGAGAGTTATATTGCATTATTATTATATTGAGAAACTAGGTCGTAATCCTGACTGAAGGGTTGAAATGACCAATTATGTATGTTATGTATGTATGTTATATTGCATTTTCAGTTGAATATAGGTGACTTGATCATAGACTATGGGAATGGAAATGCAATTGCAAAGCGCATCCCCTAGATGAAGGAGGACTTGTGCACAAAAATTTTACACACTGCTAAGATTGTGGGCCTTACCGACCATGATAAAAGTTGTAATTGAGGAAACGTCAATGTTTCACATTCGAAAGTATAAGTGCGTGATGGATTAAGCTTTGCCTACTAGGGAATAACAGCAGTATTCCATATGGCATTTACTATCGGCTATCAGCGCATGTTTTGCACAGAAGAAAATCTTCTCAAGTTTAGACACCAAATCATGCAAAGTATATACTGACTCTTGCTTGATCTAAAGCTTTTAGTTCTTAATTTTGAGTCAGAGGGTAAAATTTTTGGAAAGAATAAACAAATAAATATCTTCCCTGAAATTAGTGGCACTGGATAAAACTTCCTAACTTCCTAAAATAAAAAAAAAAGATTTTTCATAATAATTGAAGTTAGGGGAAATAGTGACATCATATTTTAGATGTGTAAACTTTGTATATTTCATTTGGCCTGTGTGTATAACCTCGTGCTACCTCTCACTTTAGCAATATCAATTATCTATCGACCAACGTGACAAGTTAGTTGAGAATCAGCCGCTATTTGATGTCAATTCTCATCTGTATATGAAGAATTTTAATTAGTTATGCAAACATACGCCTCAATCCTCAAAAAGAAAGAATTTTAGTGGATGAAATTGTATCGAATGAAATCAATATTTAACGTTTTCATGTAATGCTTGACACAGTTTAAGGCAAATAGTACAAATGGTTCAACACAAACAGTTTTTGATTAACAAAGTCTGTAATAATTATTAATTATAGTTTAAAGAAGCTTTACTCATACTATAGTCTCAATAGTTACAACAATAGCTGAACTATATCTATGCTAGAGTAAATGTCATCACTACATCTGTTCGCATTTCAACAATGAAAAAACAACGGCAGCAATTGTTAGGCACTAATGTAGGCAATGCCTGCAATTAAATGAAACAATCATTAGGTTTCTTTCAATACAAATTACAAAACAATTCATACAGATTTTCAGCAACAATCATACAATGGTTGAGTAAGTTTTCATTACAGTAGCTGATGTTTTTCTATTTTTTTCTTTTTTAAAATTTTTCCCAGCATAATATGCTGCTTCTGCTTTAAATTAGTTCAACAACATGACTTAATTTACAATATAAGCAATGAATTCAAGTTAATTTTGTTGCTGCTCTTAGCAAATATTTTCGACAAAATTATAGCATAATTAACACTCTAATTAAGTTTCATTTTAATAAACATATGTATGTATGTATGTATAGTTAGTACACAAATATTTTTTTATTTTTTGCAATTTTTTTCATTTCAGTTCAAAAACAATATTTGGCTCCCATTAATTACGATTACGATGATGCCTATTATAGCAATGGTCAGTATGAATATATTCCTCAATATGGTCAATATGGCGGTAGTCATTACGGTGGTCATTCTCATTATGCTGGACACTATTAAGCCACGAAATAATCATCGATATCATCTCTTTATGAAAAACTAGTACAACTCTTTGTTAAAGACAGAAAAAAAATTTAAAAAATTATGTTTTAATTTGTCTTTTCGTTTTATACTCTATTAATTTATGTTTATACTGTACATGATGATGTAATTTTATTTTTAAATTTTATTTCGGAATTATTTTTAATTTTATTTTGTTTTTGTTTTTTATAAAATTAGTTCTTAAGGCTTTTAGACAAAAATTCATGTTTTTTTTTTTTTGGTTCTTTTTATATGACAAATTTTAGTTGTTAACTCTCAAGAAAATTTGTAAAGAATAAAATCAAAAAGAAAATAAATAAAATATCTACAACAAAATAAATGGAAAAAGAAGAGAAGTGTTTAAATTAAATGAAAATTTATAAATGCAAAAAGAATGTGATCAAAAAATAATTATAAATCACTAGCACTTCAGAACGGAAGATAAAATTGTGAAAGTAAAATGAAAAATAGCATAAATGTCATCTTACAACATTACAGCTTGAAATGAACTTTAGCCTGTTCCGATATTCTACTCCATTCTTCGGAGGGCTTCTTTTTATGCATTTCATTTGATTCTAATGGGTGATTTAGAGCTATAGGAAAATTTTTCAAAAAAAAAAACATAAAATTCAGAAAAATTCATGAAATCTTTATTTGAATCGATTTTACGGTCCATATAATTTAATGTTTGAAGATTATTTCATGCAAATGTTGACCGCGACTGCGCCTCAAATGGTCCATCCGCTTAATCCAATTTTGGCATACTCTTTCCAACATTTCGGCCGCTATCTCACGAATAAATGCTTCAAACATGAGCTTTAACATAGCCTCACAAAAAATAGTCTAAAGGCGTTAAATCGTACGATCTAGGCGGCCAATTGACCGGTCCCGAACGTGAAATAAAATGTTCACCGAACTCGCCTCTCAATAAGTCCATTGTTACGCGTGCTGTGTGGCATGTGGCACCGTCTTGTTGAAACCACATGTCATGCAAGTCAAGCTCTTGCATTTTGGGCAAAAAAAAGTTGGATATCATCTCACGGTAGCGCTCACCATTCTCAGTTACGTTACGATTCGCAGCATCTTTGAAGAAGTACGGTCCAATGATGCCACCAACCCATATACCGCACCAAACTGTGACTTTTTCTGGATGCATTGGTAGCTTTTGCAATGCTTCTGGCTGATCTTCACTCCAAAATCGACAATTCCGCTTATTTACGTATCCATTGAGCCAAAAATTAGCTTCGTCGCTGAACACAATTTTTCGATAAAGAAGTGGATCTTCGGCCAACTTTCCAAGAGCCCATTCACTAAAAATTCTGCGTTGCAGTAGGTCGTTCGGCTTCAATTCTTGCACCAGCTGTATTTTGAAAGGCTTCACACCTAAATCCTTCCGCAAAATTTTCCACGTTTTTGAGTAACAGAGGCCCAATTGCTGCGAACGGCGACGAATCGATAATTGATGGTCATCATTAACACTGGCCGATACAGCTGCGATATTTTCTTCAGTTCGCACTCTACGTAAGCGTGTTGGTGGTTTAATGTCCAACAATGTAAATTTGGTGCGAAATTTAGTCACAATAGCCCGAATAGCCGCTTCAGTGGGTCGATTAAACTGACCATAAAATGGAAGAAGCGCGCGATGAACTTTCTTAACAGAGCACGCATTTTGAGAATAAAATTCAATGATTTGCAAGCGTTGTTCGTTTGTAAGACGATTCATGGTTAAATTAAAGACCAAACTGAAGATGTTTGAGAGTGAAACAAAACACAAAACGTGCGTGAGCTGTTTAAACAAGTGTTGCCAAAAAGATAATAACTAAAAAATCACCCGTTATTATGTTTCTTCTGCCTTCGTCTAAATCGTATTACTTCTTCGAAAAGTCACTATAGTCTAGTAGGTAGTGTGTTGACTTATTAGATGTGAGGCCACGGTTCAAACCCCCAGGTCAGACATCTCGATCAAAACGAATTATAGAAAAAATATTTCATCGGCGACTGTCTCTCAGCAGACTTCTGGCAAATACACTGAAAAGTAATAAAAATTGATATGAAAAGTTTCTCAAAAAAATTTGTCATTCGGAGTCGCCTTTTAACCGTAGGGCCCACCACTAATAGATAAAATTATCGCACACAACATAAGTGGTGTGAGAAGCTAGGTCGTAATCCTGACTGAAGGGTTGTAATGACAAATATATATGTATGTATGTATGTATGTATGTAATACCGTGTTAGGTAATTCGCTATTATGAATTCGTTTATATCTACACCTATTCGAGCAGTTGATTGTTGACCTCTAGGACCTAATAGTTATTCACCAACTGGGAAAAAAATCATGCAACAGATTTTCTGCTTAAATATTCTTACATGAAATGCAACATTTTTCAGAATTCTTCTTTAATGGCAACCTACAGCTGTCGGAAATCGTTTTGGTATGCTTTTAATTTGTCGGTTGTATTTTTGCAAGGATTTGTAATCATTTTTTTGCATACGTTCAATGGCGTGATATGCAAGTAAGCACTTTTGTCCTATTTTTTATGTTTTGGTGCAATGCATTCAATATCCTAGGATTGTAACATACCTTCCAGCATCATGGTAGTATTAGTCATCATAAATCTCACACAATACCCATATTTATCAAAGGAATAGGGTCCCCTGGTAATCTAGTGCGTAGTGTGCTAGACTATTAGCGTGCACGTATATAATTAGAATATAATTTGTAATTAATAAATAAATAAACAAATAAATCAAAGGAAAATCAGAGTTTTTTTACAGCATTTAAAACATTGAAAACTAATCAAAATATTTATAGACAGCTGATATGTGATATCCTACTACCAAAAATATTTTTGCAATGACTTCGAACATATGGACCCTGTATATGTACAAATTCGACAAAAAATCCCTACAAATATTGGGAAGCTTCACATTATTATGTACTTCAACTGATGTATGTAAGCTTGAGGGCACGAGAGCTAACATCTTAAAAAATATTTCTATCACTCTTCCGGACAAAGTTTTGAAAGTAAACCAATTGACTTTTGAAAGTAAAAGTTCAAATCTATCGTTCGGTTAACAATAGGTCCCACTCCTCATATATCAAATTAGAGCTCACGGCCAGGGGAATGCGAATAATGTGTTAATCATTTGTAATCTTGACTAAAGGCTTATAATTGATATCAACATAAACGGTATGGATAGATATGGATCAAATGCCGATGTATATTTAACTATGTACCATTAGGGTAACCCTTAATATTAAAAGTCAGATTTTCTCCAGTCTCACCCCCCAGTTTGGTGAATATTGGCAAAAAATGATATTGTCAGTTAAGTAAGTAAGTAAAGTAAGTAAGTCTAAACATATTTTTAATTAAAATATACAAATTTTAAAAAATATTTCAATGAGGTGTACGCTTATAAAATCATGGATTATGTCTAGTTTACTTATTTCTTTCCAATTTATTTTCTCAACGCTGGGAATTAGAAAAATGTTGTCAAGGTAAAAAATGTTTGAAACTTTATAGGCGACATCTTCATCTTACAATATTTTTCAATAAAATTAATATTTTTGAAGTTATAAGTCATGAAACTTAAATTTTATGGTTTCCCCTAAATTTCATCGGTCTTGTGGCACGTCTTAACCCCAACCGATTGATCTGAAACTTTGACAATATCATTTTTTTGCCAATATTCACCAAACTGGGGGGTGAGACTAGAAAAATTTCTACAAAAAAAATATTCCATATAGATTAGGGTCACCCTAATGTACCATACATAATGAGTAGTTTTGTCCGTCGTTTTTCCTATATTCAAGACGCGATTTTTTAAATCTTAGTACCAGGACGTTGACTTAAATATCGAATTATTCTTCAGTTGCTTTCATTATTTCCAGAAAGTTATTCTGAGTGGATAGGTGCACTACAAATATCTCCTAAACAACCAGACAAACGATTAATTCTAGAGGTTCAAGGTAAAGTTAACTATGCTGTTTGAATGCTTAACATATCGCATCAGAGTATATTATTTAGTTTATAAACTTGCATGAAATAAAAATTTCCAAAATATTTTTAATGCAAATTTTTACTTTAAAAAAAATCATGAAAGTTAAGCAACACACCCAATAACAAATTTTTTTCCATATTCCATTTTAATAACACAGAATATAAACAATGATTCATTGATCGACTGCCTTTACTCTATGAAATAAAAAGTTTAAAAGATTCTTAGTTTCAGTCATCTTCACTGCTACCGGTACTGTTTCCTTTAACAGAAATAAACATTTCAAGGTTGTCTGCCATATAATTTCTAAGAAGAAGACGGAAAAACTTCACATTATTATTAAAAATTCTACCATCATAGGTAATAGTATAGAGGAGGTATCTGCTGATTCAATATACATTACATTGTATGACAAATAAGCGGCATAAATAATTAAATCTTCTATAAAACAATGCAAATTCAAATTCAATCATAAATTAAATAAATCAAGTCACAGTAGGCTTATGAGATGCAAACAAAAACAGAGAAAAGAAGAAAAAATAATTGCAATTCTAAAATAATATTTTAATGGAGGCAAAGGCAAGAAAAAAATGTAAATTTTTATAAAACGTGGGCAGCATAATTATTTAATAGCTGTTATAATAAAACTATGTGATGATGAATACATTACGAAACTTTTAATATGTGCAAAAACTAAACAAAAAAGAAAACAAGAAATTTATTTAAAATTTTCTTGTAATGTTTTTAATTAACATAAAACAAAAAATACTTTTTCTATGCTTCCTGTAAATTGGCAAAAATTTATGACACCATTTCGGTTTCATGGTCTGCGGACTTTTTTCTCTTCACATTTCTTTTGGCCAAAGCGATAGAAAACTCAACAACTTTGAACTCATTTTGACGAGATGGAGTGTTTGTTATCAATTCTGCCACAAAAGAAATGAAAACAAATAAGGAAAACAACATACAAACAAAAAGTTTAAAAGAGTTGTGTCAGTGGCAAAATAAAAAAAAAAAAACTTCAATGAAAACTTTACGTAGTAAAAGTAGAAAGTTATAGTCTCAGTAGTTTCCTAAAATATAGCTTAGGCTATGTGGCTTTATTTTAATGCGTTTAAATGCAGTTATATACCAACAAATAAATGCCTTGCGTCAATATCCGACTAAATGTTTGTATTACAATGATAATCCTGGCGAGAAATGGTCGCCGTAGTCTAGTATGTAGTATGTTAGCTTATTAGATGTGAGGCAATGGTTCAAACCCCAGGTCAGACATCATCTCCAACAAAATGAGATATTAAAAAATGTCTTCAATAACCTCTACTCAGCAGATTTGTGGCAGAAACTCTGATGGCAAATAAAAATTGCCATGAAAAAGTTTCTCAAAAATCTGCCGTTCAAAGTCGACTTTGACTTTGACTTTAAGTCCCGCCACTCATGTATAAATGTAACACACACAACATAAGCGGTGTGAGAAACTAAGTCGTAATCGTAAATCAATAGTTGTAGTGATCAATTATGTACGAGCATGTACGTGCGTATTAGCGTCAAGCTTTTGGTAGCCGACACTTTATTAGTAACCTTGAGGGAAAAAGAAAAAAAGTTTAGTTGCGACATGTGGCACTGTAAAGGACACTGCTCCCTGATCGATGTTGGTTCGTCAGTCGACCTAGCAGACTTCATTTTGCTGAGACTGGCATGACGTTTCTGATTGCTCATTCGGTAAGTATATAAGGCGTACTTACTGACATTTATCCGCATAGGTTAGGCGACCTCATCATATTCAATTACGTAAGAACCTCTTTTATACCAGACTGTAACGACCATTTCAAATCCGAAATTATAATCTTTAAGAAGAGCTAACGAATGATAGTTTCCCATTCAAATCTGAAAATATAAAAATGTTTCTAAGCCGTTACATATATAAACCAAAATTGGTATGTATATTGGTAGTAGGGCCACACCAATTATTATAAACATTTGTTTTTTACAAAGTCAAGCTTTACCTTTAAGCTTTAGTGTGGTTTACAACCTAAATGAATAACAATATAGTTAAGCTTTAATCAAACACAAGATATATACCAAATTAGAAGCATACATTAAGGCTGTAAAACAAAAGACTTAAGCAACGAACATGTTGGAATTTCATAAACGGATTTAAATTTTTCAATTTGAGTAAACCACTAAAGGTTAGAGTTGAAATCTTTAGTGTACACTTAATTTCTGTTTATTAAATTAAATAAACCACAGATTTAGAAAAGACCGTTTAAATATCTTGCCTGCAATTACCAACAGTTGGAAAAAGAAAACCACAAATAATTCTTTTGCCACCTTTTACGGCTGCACATATGTATTCTTTTTCAGCAACAACAGCAATTATTAGTTATAAATTAGTCAATTTATTGTCTGTATATGTTAATACCATCAGTTCCGCTTATGATTGTAACAAATGATCAATATCAATTGAATCATTATGAAGTGCAATACAATAAGAAAAAAACCCCCTCCATTTACAAATAAATTATCATCTTTGTGTCATTAATTTAGCATTAAGCATGCTCTCAGAGTTATAGTAACTGTCTGTGTATCTATGTGTGTTTGTATTGAAATTATTGTATGACTTTATTACCACCATAAGCATAGTGATTGAGTAAATATTTATTTTATACCATTAAGTCACAGTGGTTCTAATTACAATCCACAAGAAAATAAAAAAAAAATTTAAATTTTATTTGTTTTTAAAACATTCCTACACGCATGCTTTAATTACTTAATTTTCATATTTTCTTGCCCTTACTTTAGTTTGGCATATCAAGTTTATACCACCTAAGCATGTGATTGATCTCTCGTAGCAGTGGCAGGATAATGATGCAGCCATCACCCGTTACCCGCAAGAAAAATATTTCGTGAAATCGTATTGAATTTTTTTATAACGTGTAGTGTTGGTAGTTTTGTTCATTAAGTGCCAATTTTTTCCAAAAGATTGCTTTGTTTGTAATACATTGTCGATGTTCTTGTGCTAACTAGAAGACCCTGAGATGAATACTAAGAAACATATAGCAATTAAGCGGCATTCTTAGAGTGAATATCTTGCTGCAAGATCAACCACTGGCATGTGTTGGTACAACCGGAACAATGAGGATCTATTCTACGATGACACTGGAAGTTTTGTTGAATTTAATCCCATTGCATATGTTAGTAAGAACCTGTTGCTTCTAATACTATGATTTAAATAATGTTCGACAGTTTGACTCGTAGTCCATCAAGAGCCATCTGGCGCTCACAAATTGTGTGCCTTTTTAAATGCCTGCTTGTCAAAATCATCTCAGAATTTGATTTTTGAAAATGTAAATGGAACACTTTAGAGACTTCTTACTCTTGACAACGACTATAGAGAGAATAGAATTTTCTTACTTACTTACTTAACCGGTCTTTACAATCCTTTTATCAGGATTATGACATACCTTCTCACACCACCCAAGTTTGTGTGTTAAAATTATCCATTGGTGGCGAGACATATAGTCTTATGTCTACTACGAACAACAGATTTGTAAAACTTTTCATGGCAATTTAATTTATTCTCTGAATTTTTGTCACTACACTGCTGTTATCACTCTGTCTGATATCACACTACTTACTAGACTTCAGCAATAGCGACTACAGATAGTGGGATATATTCGGAACCAATGGGAAAATTCGAGAGTATCTCTTTACAAGATTTCCTCGTAAACAGTGTGGATCATTCTAAGCAAGGTGAATCAGCAAAGCATGGTAAATAGGGTCTTCTACTACTGAATCCTATATCACTAGAGAATTCACCACAATCAGCAGGCAGTTGGACGTCCAAAACGATTATAAGACCAGAACCCATCTGGAGATCGAGAAGAGATGTTGGGAAAGGTATAATCTACAAAAGGAGAAGATGAAGAGAGGAGACTCTTCCACAGTCAAATGAATTTGAAATAATTTAAATATATGAGGCAACGTGCAAGTCATGCATAAAACCATATAAAAATAGCCTGAGAATAGTAATTTTTCTGCAGAATTCTTCAGACTTAAGTCCCATAAATAGATTTTGTAATGAGGGAATAATCATCAGAACACACACTTGGAACATATATGGCGTTAATGCATCCCTGAAGATAACACCTGAGTGTAAATGTAGTGTTAGGCAGGGAGTTTTCCCATTGACAGCGAGTAACATCCTTACGTTTGTTATGACATCAGAATTGGGAGATACATTAAAGAAGGGTATTCAATAAGAATTTAGATAATTTCTACACGACTATAATAACAATGATAATATAATAATAAATGTAATATCACGAGGATAGCGCTAAAGTGGTATCCCTCGAGGTTTGACAACTCGGGACTGTTCTAAGAACACTTGGAGGTGCATTATACTCAAATAGGGTGCCCTGGTAGTCTAGTAAGTAGTGTGCTAGACTATTAGCGTGAGGGTCGTGGGTTCGATTCCCACCAGAGACTCTGGTCTGTGACACTACACTGAGCATATGGTCAAGTTATTCCGCTCGTATATAATTAGAATGTAAACTGTAATTGTTTTGTAATAAATAAATCAAAAAATAAATATACTCAAATAACTTAAACAGTGCGATATCGCAAGGAAAACAGCAAATACAACAACAACAAGCCGTTTGTAATGAAAATGCTTTTTCGAAGTCATATGTTCCCAAGGCGAATATTGGAAAAAAATTTAACTTCAAAACCTCTTAGTTTAATGAAATATTATTTCCATCTGTTGTTGAAGGCCTGCCTGTTAATAGTAAATTACGCATTTAAAAAAAAAATTACGAATGCGTTTAACATACTGCCTATTTTCCTAATACAATCTGCAAAATTTATCTGACAATATCTTCTTTAAGTGGCCTATAAGTCACCTTTAAAATATTCTTATTTAAAATCTGTTTATAGGCTCATTATACAAATGTTTACTTGCGTTAAAATTTTATACATTTTTAATATTAAATAAACGGTCATGTTGGAACAAAGATATAAAATATTATCTTTTAATTTAAGAGACAGCAAAATTATTAGCGTAGGTTAGCAACAAGAACAAAAAATTTCCCACATATGTATGTATGAACTTGTATCCAGATACCGAGAGGATGCCTTGCCAATGTTGTTCTCAATGAAAAGAAAAACCGTAAAAAAAATAAAATTCTTGTTTAGACACCAATAATGATAATGATTCTACTGTTTTTTGTGTTTCATTTTAAAACACAGAAAAATATTAAAAATCTGGTTTCTTTTATGAACGATTTTAATCGCCACTTATAATTTCAAACTTTATTACGATTAAAAATGGCATTCAATTCGATAACATGACTCTGTCAAAGGAAATACATTTGGCTACTTGAATTGATCGCCAAGCTATGCTACACTGGCCATTTAAGCTAATCAAATGGTAAGTTTTTTGAAGAATATATTCACTTTATAATCCATTCATAGGGCATTTGTTTTATGACTGTCACCACCACACAGTTGTAAGGCTGTGTTCTACATTTAATTTAATTCACAATTAATGCAGCAATGAGAATGCAAATTTAAATTTAAAATTTAAATGCTTTTATATGTTAATTTAATTTAGTTTTGTTACTGCATTTCATTGCCAATATGAAATGCATATGAATTTAATTTCAAACATTCAGAACGAAATAAATCACATGTCAGTAGACGACCATACATACATACATCATGGAAGAATTCGAGAAGCAAAAAAAAGCATTTTATGGCGCCATTTTTGTTTTATTCTATAAATTGAATGTCAAACTGCAAATTATGTTACACATTTCAAAATTAAAAATTATAATTTATACCTACATGCAATTAATTGGTTCAACGAGGGTAGATAGAAAAGTCGATACAGTGCAAATGGGCTACATTCTTTGTAGTATTTTAGTTTGTCTTTGAATTCAAACACAGGCATTTAAATAAAAACCTACTTGCCCTAGAAAACTACGTTTACATATAATAAAAATAAGTGTTTATTAAACAATGTTTAATCGGTTCATTTGTGAGCCTATTTATCCTTAGCCTTCGGGAGAGTGCTTAGTAAAAAGGTGACTTTAAGAATTCGATATGACACCCGCGATGTGTCTTCCATTTTTTGCAGGCATAAAAATAAGTTTTACGTGCTCGTAGATTTTCTGTTCTTGAACTTATTTTCTAAAGTGTTGACAGTGCGGATGCTCTTCTAACCAGATTGAATAAATCTCTTATAGCTCTACATTTCCCAGTTGATTTCGGTAAAAAAATAAAAAAAAATTTCGTAATCCTGACTGAAGCGTTTTAATGGCCAATTATGTACATACGCATATATGTATGTATAAAAGATTATGTGGAACTGCTCGTTAAAGTCAAATAAAATTCGAGATTTCTTTGTAAAGTCAACATCAAAGTCACAATGAAAATATAGGGCCTTGCAACAGGGATGCCATGTCACAAAGCTCATGCCACTTTGGCTATACATATATATAGGTATACACACATAAATGGTCATTACAACCTTTCAGTTAGGATTACAACCCACTTATGTTGTGTGTGCTAATTTTATATACAAGTGGCTAAGGCTCTACAGTTTAAAGTGGACTCCAAACGACAAATTTTTGAGAAACTTTTTCACAGCAATTGTAATTACTCTCAGAGCTTTTTGTCAGAAATCTGCTGAGGTGAAGTTGCCGAAGAAATATTTTTTTTCATTTTTCGTTTTGTTGGTAATGTTTGACCTGAGTTTTGAACGTCCAATAAGAAAGCATACTACCTCCTAGACTTCGGTGACTATACTTTGTACATTCACAAGTGGAGGTGATCAATAGTGTCCTATAGAGCAATTGTTTATACAGAAAGAATTTGAAAATAGCTCAACTGCAGTTGGACTAGATGCAATGATATGCGACTGTTTGTATAATAGGAGAAATGAAAACCTGTCCTACAGCGACGCTTGAAACTCTGTTAAATTTATGTCCGCTTTACGTGGGAGGAGAAGTTTAAAAAAATTTAGGGATCAAAGAATTGAATGGCTGACACCCTTCTTCCAAACGGACGGTTACCAACTGCTGAGTTCTAGGTCATTTGGGGATGATCTTGCGGGTAAGGAAACTTCTACACTGCTAATAGAACCTGAACTCTTCCATGAAGTGGGAGTGGATGTTTTGAAACATATAATCAATGAAAGAGAAGATTAAGAAGGAGTTAAATCAAGAGCTTTTGAGACAATCAAAACTCTTATTGGAAAACAACAATAAGACGAGATCTGAGTCATGCTATCAAGAAATATCCTGAGGTTAACAACCCCTCTTTTAACACTGTAGACTCAGAGTACAATTACAAGCAAGTGGATATAAGGCAATCAAAACTCTTATTAGAAGTTACAATAAGAAAAGATCTGAGCCAGGCTATCAAGAAATTTCCTAAGCGCCCTTTTTTGACAGGGCACTGCAAACTCAGAGAGCAATGAATCAGAATGAGGGTTATCTTGGGCCCAACATGAAGATTCGGTGGTGATGAGAATGAGCCATCGGAACACTTTCTTAGAACCTGTGATTTATTAATACACGCCAGAGAAAAACTCTTATGTGCTGTGCAAGAAATTGTCATTGTTGACACCGAGCAACATTCTTATGCGTGTCAGGCCAATAGGACTGAATGAAATATTTTAGAAAAATAGAGGGCGTATAATAAATCGTATGGTCTCATTACTAAAGCACCTTCGTCACGACAATAATTATGATAATAACTGATAAAACCTAAGAGTTTGTTTCCCAATAAAGAAAAATAAGAAATACCCACCTCGTATAATACTTGTATTGCGCATTGTATTAACAAATAATAATAAAAGAAAAAACCCATTAAAAAAACATGGCAAACAATTCATATTTTACAACTTCAATAGCCATTTTATACCCCCATCGTACTCATGTAATATTTACTTAAACGCTTACAGAATTCCCTTCAGGTGATAAACATCATTAATTAACAACTAAATTTTCTACACATATGCACTCTGATCTAAATAATTACCGTTCATGCGGTAAATGCAATATTACAGAAGAGAAAATTGAACGCAGCATCAGAAGTTGCGGTCAATGATATGAAATGATCGTATGAAGTGCGGTATTTCATGAACTCTAAATACACAACAGAAATATTGTGAGTAAAATTTCAATTCCGATCTGTAAGTAATTGTTCATTCATCTGATCTCTGTTAACCTCTGTTAAATTGACTTCGGTTTGGAATTGGTTAAGTTGCTTAAGTTAATAATTTATAATTAATTTGTTTCGTAAATAAATTGCATTTGTTTCTTTTTTTCAAGTAAATTATTATTTATGGTCAACGCAACACAGTGAACAACGATGAATGATTGTTTGTCAGATTGATTGTTTGATTCACTAAGTTCAACCGGCCGGCAGTTTAATTGTTTTTTTTTTTGTTGCCCAAAAGAATCAGTTGTTACAAGATGAATTTACGAAATCAAACTCAATTTCAAGGTTAACATCAGTATAAATTCTCTGTTTAATACAAAATAAAATTATAAAATAAACCATCGTTTAGCATTTGAGTTAAACATTCTGTGCGGTTGGTTGTTGCTTTAAAACGTGGGGGTTTTCCACTTGATAACCGGCATTTGATGTGTTATGGTTTTCTATTTTTTATATTTTTTCTGAAATGTAATTTAAATTAATATAATTGAGCATAAATCAAATAAATTATGATCAAGAAATTTATAAAAAAAGAAAAAAAAACAAATCAAGATAGTGTGAGCTATTGATCAATAAATTATTACGCAAAGTATACAGCAATACTACGAATACAAAGAAAATATTGAAGTAAACGTTTTGACATTCATTTGTAAAAATGTTTGAAGTAAAAATTTAGAAAATAGCATGTATTGAAGGGTAAATATGATGGTAGTACTGGCCCATTGACTAGATTTGGACTACAATTGTGGATATATAAGGTTTCATTAATATTTTCTGTACACACTTCACCGTATTCCGCCATGTGAAAAAAAGTAGTTCTTACAACCATTTTTTTTTGTTTTTTCAACAATAAAATCTTATAAATCTGTTAACAAGGTGGTTCTCTTTCAAAAAATCAACCACAATCAAGAATAAAGTGACTCCACTCTATTGACATAAACGCTGCGCCTTTTTTGTAATGATTTTTGCCTTAGAACTTGATGCTACGAGCAACACAATTAGTTGATCTGGGTGAGTAGTCCATATAAAATTATTGAAAAAAAAGAGGCAGCCCTGCAAAAAAAATATACAGTCATAGACATTTGTTTAATCACAGTAAGTAGTATACGAGAGTACTTGAAACATCCTCAAAGATATATTGAGGATTAACTCGAACAAGACTTGCATATGCTGGTATAACAAGAGCAATAAAACCTCTCATACAGCGGCGTTATAAGCTTTGTTGCCGTAAGGTTTGCTGTACATGATGGTAAAGACCAGAGCTTTGCAGGCTATGATTAGGATGGTCCAGCCTTTAACTATCCCTTAGACAGAACCAGTAGACTCCAAGAAATGCTTCGCAATGAGACTTAGAAACAAAAGTGAATGTAGAAATATAAAAGCTACATAATCTTTCAAAAGAGACACATTTTTGTGCTATCCAGATCATGTTACAGAAAGAGGAGTTTTTTCCCCAGTCATTTATGCGAAAATCTATGCCCTCCTCATCCAAGCACTCGGCTATTATATGGTTAAACCGGAGATAGTTGCGGACTGTCTGGGGTAGCCAAGTCAGACAGACATAGAAAGTAAGGTTAACCTCTACTAGACCCCAGGTCATTTGAGAATTCACGGAAATAAGAATACAGCTTGGCATAGCTTGAGTGTAATGGAGCCAGAACTCTTTTTTGAGTGGAAACAGATATTTCGAAAGTTGCGATCAACGAAAGGGAAATTGGTTTGAGGCAATCAAAGCTTTTGTTAGCAAATTACAATAAGAGCAGATTTTGTCTCAGATTAACCAAGAATAACTTGGGGTTATAACAGAATAACAGGCCTGACATCAAAATAAAATACAAAAAGTATTTCTTCAGCGACTTCTGGCAAAAACTCTGAGAGTAAATAAAAATTGCCATGAAAAGTTTCTCAAAAATCTGTCGTTCGGAGTCGACTTTAAACTGTAGGTCCCGCCACTCATGTATAAAATTAACAAACACAACATAAGTGGTGTGAGAAACTAGGTCGTAATCCTGACTGAAGGGTTGTAATGACCAATTATGTATGTATGTATGTAACTTGGGGTTAGTAAACGATTTTTTGACTGGAGACTTTCCCAGAATGAGAATCACCTCGAAACTAGAATGTAGACTTTAAGATGATGCGTATAAATCGTCGCCGTGGTCTAGTAGGCCGTGCATTGGCTTATTAGATGTGAGGCCTCGGAACAAACTCCAGGTCAAACATCTTCAACAAAACGAAAATATTGAAAAGGTATTCCTTTGGCGACTTCCTCTCAGCAGATTTCTGACAAAAAATTGCCATGAAAAGTTTCTCAAAAATCGTATGAGTATAAATTACCAGAACACATTTTTTGAACCTGTGAGGCATTAATGAAACCCAGTTGAATATCAGATGCTGGACAGGGAATTGTCCTTTTTGACACTGAACAGGCTTGGACTAGACTTTATAAGCAGGCGCTATTTAGATTGTGTACTGGCATGACATCTCTTCACGACTGTAATAATAAAAATTACAAAATGATACCGATTATACGAATTATGCTTGCAAAATTCCCATCACCATCTTTTCAAGTTCTTCAATGTTTTTATAATGTTCTAAAGGGCTAAGTTCAACTAATAAAAACTAATGCTCCAAAAACTTTTGCAGTTAAAATGTTTCTTAATCCGTTTCTTAAGAATTCAAGTCTTCAAACTATTTTTGAACAATTTTTTTGTTGTTCCGTAAGTTTCATAAACTATTAAAGAAACAACAAAGAATTAACCTCTCATTATTAATAACGCAACGCAAATTATTGAAAACAATTTAAAACGTCACGATTATTCTATTAATCAATTAATAACAACCATTATCAAGAATCTATATTGAGCAACAATTTAAGCTTTTATCACAGTCAATTGTTCTTAATTCAAAAGTATCTTATTAAGTTAAATTAATTTCAATTGTTGTTTTTTATTTTTTTTTTAATTACAAATACAAGAATGATAGATTTCTATCCACTCTTAAAACATATGTACATTATCACCGCCCCTTCTGTGGCACCAATTGAAAAAAAAACAACAGTAGCGTGTTGAAAAGTCTGTAGACGAGCGATATGTATACTATTTAATGGAATGGTATCATTTCATAACCATTAAAGCCAAGTGTTTAAATAATAAAATAATGTGACTCGCGTATGTAAATATTTATTTTTGTTGTTGCTGCAAAATGCCATGATATGAGCAAAATTATAATAAAAAAAGGCAATAATTAAATACTTTTATGATAAATTAATAGGGTTAATTGTTAACAACAAATGAAAATAATATGGATTAACCCCAACAACAACAGCAAGAACAGTTATGGCAGTCAGTTGAAACCGAATTTGAAATACAGAAATATGCAGTTGACAGGAGTCTGTTAAAATACTCCGCTATAATTCACAGCAAACATAGAACTCGGTAACATATTCTACAGACGACAATACAAATACCGAAAAAAGAAAAGAGGATAACGGATAAATCATTTAACATTGTAAGAAAAGGGATATAAAAGTATTTAAGTATGAATTGAACGGTCGAAAATATTCCGCATCCTGTAAAGCTTTAAGGGATCCCAAGGCTAACTTCAGAGTCGTTATACAATGTGATGGGGTATTAAAAATTACAATGTTCCGACAGCCTCGTTCTTATATTATCTGTAAGACTTTTAGTGTCTACCTTCAAAGTTATTGACGTATAATCGAAAAAATCTTAAGGACTTCATTCATAAGAGTATAAGTAAGATTAATAGGTGGAAAAGAAAAGGGTTCAACATAGAACGCAACACTCTAATACCCGTGAACTTATTGTAAACTTCTCAAATGGGTTTCCAACTATACTACCTATACTTGTGTAGTGCAATCTATAAGAATTAATTGTCAACCGACAGTAAAATCAATACATTAGGTTCGCATATTCTCATTTGATGTAACAAACTTGGGTCCTATAAGACCGCCTTATAATACCGATAATAATAATACAATTCCTGGTAGGCCTCTCTCAGTCATTCCGATAGAATTCTATTCGCGGTAGTCTAGTAGGTAGTGTGTTGGCTTATTAAACGTGAGGCCACCGTTCAAACCCCTGGTCAGACATCTCCAACAAAACTAAATTTGAATATTTCTTCGGCGACTGCCTCTCTGCGGATTTCTGGTAAAAATTCTGAGAGTAAATAAAATTGCCATGAAAAAGTTTCTCCAAAATCTGTCCTTCAAAGTCAACTTTAAACAGGTTTCCAACTTTACTACCTATATTAGTCCAGTGCAATCTATAAGAAATAATTGTCTACCGACAGTAAAATCAATAAGTTAGGTTCGTATATCCTCATTTGTTGTAGGAAATTTGGATCCTATAAGACCGCGTTATAATACCGATATGATGTATTCCGTCATTCAAATGAAATTTCTGGTAGGCCTCTCTCAGTCATTCCGATAGAATTCTAGTCGCCGTAGTCTAGTAGATAGTGTGTTGGTTTATTAGACGTAAGGACACGCTTCAAACCCCTGGTCAGACATCTCCAACAAAACTAAATTTGAATATTTCTTCGGCGACTGCCTCTCTGCAGATTTCTGGTAAGAATTCTAAGAGTAAATAAAATTGCCATAAAAAACTTTCTCCGAAATCTGACGTTTGATGTCGACTTTAAACTGTCGGTCCCACCAGTGATGTCAGAAGCTAGGTCTTAACCCTAACTGGAGGGTAATACAAATCGTTCTGTTAATAAATTCTAGGTAACTTCTAAGCCTTCGTTTCAGGCTTCTAGTCGTTACAGCTTTCGCAGAAATCGTTGTGACGTATTCAGGCTCTGCATTATAACTGCAGTGAGGTTTAACGTATATCCAGATCTGTTCTGTCTCTCTGCAAAGGGGTTTTTATTGCCTATTACACTCAAGAATGAGTGTGAAATGCTTCTCATGTTTGAGTTCAATTGAATTTTCCACTGTACCAGCCTTTATAAATGAATCGGGTTTGTGGTGATCCTCAATGTCGCGGTATCTAAGAGCCTATATGGGAGTAAACTTAAAATCTACCTGTATCTGCTCTAGAGATTCCATAACAATCTTAGATGTGATGTATATATTCGCTGTGGATCTAATGGGTAGTGCAAGAGATAATCTAAAATTCAGCAGTTATGAATACACTCCCCATCCGACTTTGTCGCCTGATCTGGATCGCTTAGTAAATGCCTTGTAGACCTTCTCTGGGTTTTAAAATTGGATTTCTCGAATTTTTAGTCAAGCATTTTAACCACAACACCACGTTACCTGAAATTATACATAAAGTCTAACTAAATTAACTTGAATTCTGTAACGTACGGACCCTATGGAATTAAAATTCAAATGAGTATCTGAGCTAAAATTTAATTCCAACAATCCATTGCTGAAACTTTCCTTATGTAAGATACATATGATTTATTTACTACCTACAGTATAGGGCTTTGTACGAATGGTTTCACTTGCACTTTTTCTACATTTTGCTGACATACAAAAACAAATATTGAAACTATTAGCTATGCAATGTTTTCGATCATTATATAATTGATTTAAACATACGTTTCTTCGGTTTGCGGTATTAATGGCTTTCGCCCGAAAGCAATAAATATTAAAAATAAATAAATAATTATCCATAAACAAAGTTAACAAGTAATAAAATTGCCGCCAGAACACCCAATAAACATATATAAACAATAATTTTATGAGGGCATTAGATGATTAAAAAAGTTTAGACTTTTTCAATGCTACACATGGTGGTTGGTGGTGGGTAATTAAAAATTGTGTTACAATTCAAGTTTTTCATTAAAGTTGATACACCGTATAACACATAGTATTTATTGGTTGCAGGATATGTTTAAAAAATGTATTTTTTGCTTAACAAATTTTCTAAAAATATTGTATAAATTATGTATCAAATGTTGTTCAATTGCGCATTTTAAATCACAGTTTCTTTAAAGGCTAGCTTAATAAGCTATTGTAAATTAAAAGAAATGTTGAAACCTGTGGCTTATGTTTATTCATCAAAAATTTCAATACATTTTTTTATAGTTTTAACAATCAAATTTTGAAAGGTAGCAGTTGTTCGCTTAATTACACCCCTTAGGCTTAATAATGAAAAAAAATTCATTGTTTTTTGTGGAAATTTCTTTAAAAAAATTTGATTTAAAAATAGTGAACAAATTTTAAAATTACTTGTGGTCAACAGATGATTTTAACCAAATTATTGTAAAAAATTTATTAATTATTATTATCCATTAGTAAACATTTGCAAATTACTTCGCTACTATTGTTCCCTTCCTTTTTAAAATGGTTTTATTAATCATTATAAAAGATGACTTACAACAAGTCAATTTATATAGTTATACAATACTATACACATCTCAATTAAACAGCACTTTATTATATTTAGTTGTCCATTCCTATGAGTCAAAGGTTTTTGCAACACAGACAATAAAACGTATTTAAATACTCAATCCTTTTTGAAAATTTGTAGAGACTTCATGATTATTTTCCAGCTGGCTCTGACGGCAAGTAATTCTTTGGAAGAGTGCCCTGGTAGTCTAGTGGACAGTGTGCTAGACTATTAGCGTGAGGTTCGTAGGCTCGATTCCCACCAGCGACTCTGGGCAGTGACACTACACCGAGCATATCGTCAAGTTACTCCGCTCGTATATAATTAGAATATAATTTGTAATTGTATTGTAATTAATAAATAAATAAATAAAAATAAATGATTCTTTGGAAGCCTACGTTACGCTTTCATTTAAAGTTCTACTGAAAGTTGGCCCTTGGGATATCTCCAAAGTTTTTGAAAAGGACATGATAACAAGCAGGTATTAGATAGGTTTATCTTTCTGTGTTCTACAAACGACCGCAATCTCGTTGTAGTAAAATTGATAAGCTTTTATGTTTCACAACTTTACAGTATTACAGTACATTCATAATATATACCGAAATATACAAAATAGCATTAAAAATTCTTTGGCTGCAGGTGCGTGAGCTATTTAAAATGCGTCCTGATGATGCTTCAGTTGAGTACATACATACATACATAATTGGTCATTACAACCTAGCTTCTCACACGTCACCGAACGACAGATTTTTTAGCAACTTTTTCATGCAAATTTTTATTTGCTCTCAGAGTTTTTGTCAGAAATCTGTTGAGACGAAGTAGCAGAAGCAATATTTTACGGTATTTCATTTTGCTAGATTTGCTAGAGATGTCTGACCTGGGGTAGAACTGTGGCCTCAATTCTAATAAGCCAACACACTATCATGCACTGAAATCCAGTTTTGTCGTAGTAGGATTGAGAAAAACACGTTCAGAAAAATCACTTCCATGTGAAAGCAAGACGTGTATTTTTTCGTAAATGAGAAAAATAAAAAGGAAATCAACGATAAGCCCAATACTAACTTTCTAGCAGAACTTCGTTAAAATTGTAGACATGAAAGTTACATTTGGTGAATAATAAAGTTGTGTTTCATTAAGATAATGCAATCGTTATTACAATGGCCAACATCAATTGAATAACTTCATTATTACGATCGCCTAACTATTAATTCATCGCTAATCCATTAGCCATCTTATTCGCCAGATGAAGCCGGACTATCTTTACCTTCTAAAATTTCATAATGATGTGATTGATGGCTATTTTAAAAATGTTGACAGTGCTTGCTGTAAACCATCGATGGAAAAATATTGTCGAGCTAAAAGAAGAGAGTAAATAAATGAATGAGAAATGAAAAAAGTTTTCATAACTTTTTTTCTATTTTGACAGCCTTATTTTGAGTAACCATTGCAACAGGGTATGTATATGCTTGTGAATATTCAACAAGAAGTAGTTCTACGGCTTCATGTAACAGATCCGAATGAATGGCAGGAATACTCTTGTAGATTTTCGAAAATCTTCCTCGGAACACTAATTATTATAAGGGCGATAAATAATTGAAACGCCACCTATGTTACGATAAATTCTCAAGCTCAGATCATGAAATAATTCTATAGACTATGACGAGTGACAATTTGCTGGCCTGATATCAGTGGTTTAAAATAATCAGTCGAAAATATAATCTGAAAATGTGACGATGAATTACGCTAAATTTTTGCTTTGCTTCATTTATTCTTAAAAAAAACCTCATCTTCATGCCACAGTCAGAAAATTTAACAGATTAGATCATTTAAAATTTTTTCTTTTTGAAAACAGATGGGACCTTAGAAATTTTGCCTTTCTGATTGAAGGAGACTTTAAGCGTTGCAACAAGTGCATTATATCTGACTTACTTACTTAATTGGCCATTAACAACCCGATAACCCGTTAATCGGCCTGCCGCAACACATCCTTCCAGGCGCCTCTGATTCTTGCGCGCCTACGTCAGTTGGTCACACCAATCGATGACCCGGCTTTCTCGATTTGGTCCTCCCAAACCAGACAAGGTCGTCCTCTTCGCCGACTTCCGCAAATCCCCGCATCAAAAACCCGTCTAGCCGGAGCATCCTCCTACGAACGACATGGCCGAGCTAGCGCAGCCGCTGGATATTAATACGTTGCACAACGTCTATGTCGTTGCGGAGCTCATACAGCTAACAGTCAGATCGGATGCGAAAATCCGAAGATCTTACGTACGACTTTTCTCTCGAATACTCTCAAGGCTGCTGCATCAGTGCTTAAAAGGGTCCAGGCCTCTGCGCCATAAAGAAGCACGGGGAGAATGAACGTCTTGTAAAGTTAGTTTTGTCGTACGAGAGAGGCCTCTGCTACTCAATTGCCTATTGAGGTGCATTATTTCTGGAGATTATTAAATTGCAAAAAACGAAATAGCTTGTGACAAACTATTTTCAAACACGTAAGCAATCATTTTGCGATCAAGCCTCGTATTAATCTCACAATAGTAAAAGTATGGTATAATCGCCAATGAAAATCTCATAATAAAAGATTACAAAATTCTTGAAAATATTTCAATTTTATTGCCATTTTTAATTAAACTTGAACAAACCATCCAAACTAAAGACACGAATTGTTGTATAAAATATATTTTCGTATCAACAATCTCTGCAGCATCTCTTAGATAGAGGCACAATTAAAATAGATGCCAGATACCGAAAAAGTTCACGTATCTATAAGTAATTGTAGCAATTCACTTTATCCACCAACTTTGCGCTAAGATGGTATTAATTTTGCGTCGGATCGAGTTCACAGATATAATGTCTGTAAGGCAGCAGGCGAAGAAAAGAAAATCAACAAAAAGAATTCAACTTCACTTTTTTGGTTTGCAAACACCCACTGCATAAATAAAGTTTTGTTGGCTGACTGCTATGTGTGTTTGTTTGTATGTACGTTTATTTGTTTATTGGTTTTTTTTTCAACTCTAATTTAAGATGCATACCTAGGGTTAGACAGACGTACAAAAACAAATTTATGATATTACTTTGACAGAATGATAAGTGGAATGAGAAGGAGTGAGTGAGTGAGTGAGTAAGTAAGTAAGTGACTGCATGAATGAATGAATGAATGAATGAATGAATGAGTGAATGTTGCAAACAAATCATATCATCAAAAGATCAACTCGATTTCGTTTCGGGTTTTTCATCTTGATGTTATAGTTGTTGCTGTTGCTTTTTCAATTCGATTCAAATCAAAAGAAAAAGAGAAAAAAATTACAAACGTTTCTTGTATTTGTATTGTTGGGTTTATTATGATTATTACTTGTGCAAATCGTGTGTAAGAATTTAATTGCATATTAATTACAACACCAAACAAACAACTACAAATTAATGTGTTCTAACACGGATTTAAATTGTTTTTCATTTATGAGTTGAATGTCAATTCTTGAATATTTTAAGTTTTAAAATTTAAGGCACAACTTTTATTTTTTATGCTCATGTTGATGATGGAAAGATGTTAATTTGAAAAGACCTCAAGGTTATGATTTCGGATACGATCAGTTTAGATTACTGGCGCTAAAGAGTAAAGGGAATGGAATAAGAAATTCTATTTTAAAGATGGTATATATGGTATATATATATATATCTACATGGTGAATAAATTTATTATTATATGACAAGGCTTCTTTAAGTATATTGTCACAGTTTCAGAAATTTTTATTAAAAATTTGGAAAAATGTGGTGTTTACATCATTTTACAGCCTCTACAATATGTGGTTTCTACTTCAAAAATAAACGCGTCTTAATAAAATCACAAAGTAGAATTGAATCAGAAGATTCAGGACTCTCATCTGGCGTAGGTGTTATCAAAATTAATATTGAAAGCCTTGAGTTATGAGTCCATAACATCTTATCAGGCCATCTCGAAATGTGCAATGGAGAATTTTATTCTTGCCGGCGCAGTTACTGATGGCACTATTTCAGATATTGATCACATGCTGATATTGAAAATTGGCTGCCATTATGAATGGCTGCCATTGTAATAATGGCTTTATCAGAAATGTAGTTTTACGCCATGTTCGATCCTAAAGAATAGAGAATTAACAGCACTAAAAAATATACTGTTTGAAGGTTAAAGTGGCACTTAATCAAGTAGTGGTCCCTGTTTGAAGGTTAAGGTGACACTTAATTCACCCGTGAGTCAAATATTTTCTATGTGAAACCACTCCAAATTCAAAATAAATCTTATTTTGTATTAAAATTAGTTCTTAGTGGAGAGATTAAAGATACGAGAAAATAAGAAATCAAGAACCTTCGTCTCTTCATAGAAAAAATTCTTAACTCCTCCTTCTTCTCAGGTTCATAGCTGTTACAGAAGTTATTTGAGCAAATGCCAATTCTAGCGATATGTCTTCCATTAACACATGGTAGGTAGGTAGGAAAAGGTGGCTGTCGATCTATGGGAGTTGGATAGGCACACTTAGGTCACATAGGGCCCTTTGTGGTACCACAGTTTCCAGGTATCTCCTAAGCCCGGAACCACTCGAAGCTCCTTAGACTATCAATGTTAATCCGCAATAGTTCCTCCAGATCATTCATATAGTAAGCACCAAAGTACCTTTGTCTCTTTTGACAAGTTTCAGGGCATGTACATAGCAGGAAAGGGACAGTCTCTTCATCTTCCTCATCTCTTCAGCTTCTGTAGGGCGGAAAAAAATCCAATAGTGCGATATATATGGAAGCCATTTAAGAAAACAAATCAGCTGTTTTATCCATAACATAACATAACATAACGGCAAAGCCTAATAATATTACACGTTGACTCCTGCTGCCCAGACGTTTTACCTCCATGTAATATAGTCTAACACCTGGAACACACATAAGATTTACCACCCAGTAATCGGAAATTTCCCTGTAACAATTGATATACGAGAATGCAATTCGATTGGTTAGGGATGCAATAGGATAAGATGACAACCTTTATGTAAAAATATTCTTTCATTGAGTGATTCTTAGAAAATTAGCAGCATGAAGCAATCTTTAACAAAAAGCTCCATGCCCTCCGAACTCTATGTCAGCGAGGTTACTTACTTAATCAAGATTACTACCTTGCTTTTCATAATCATCCATATTATTTCCATGTTGCAGTTTAGGGTCGACACCGATCGACAGATTTGAGAAACTTTTAAATGGCAATCTTATAAACACTTAGAATTTCCGCCAAAAGACTGCTTAGCAGTCGTTGAAAGAAATATTTGTTCATATTTCGTTCAGCTCGGAAGCTGTCCTTGTCTAATAGCCCAATATACCTCCCACTAGAATACAGCGATATTTACGCCTGTTAACCAAGGTGGCTGAAAAACTTTTTGTATTATTATGTTTAAAACTATATGAGCTAACGTCTCATAAAACGTCACAAACTGTGACATTCCCTGCATTTAATAATCAATCGCTAGGGGCTTCTCTTATATTGATTTAAAATGCAATAATACCTTTAAGGTTTCCCAATTATACCCTGTACTGCGAATATGGGTTGTTTAATGTCTTAGCTGCATTACCTGTTAAGATGACATGCGGTGACTGACTACTGACGTAAAGTACTTTAAATTCCTGAAACAGAACCATTATTTTGAATAAGAAAATTACAATTTGCCTCCGATTCGAAATATACCTCCTTATTACCCATAACAGATAGAATGCACTCAAGTGGAGCATTTAGGAGAATTAGTAGGTAATTTCGTAGACTCTTAATTGTTCATTGATATCCTACAATGTCTATAATCGTCCTAGTCTAAGCGCTTACTATAGTCTTAATTTTCCCTAGTGTTCTCATTACATATGAAGACATGGCCTATATAAATCAAAATTTCAAAATAAAATATCTGGTCCTGCAAACACTGAATGCTTCAGTCAAAAATGCAAACAACTTTCACACGGTGTGCCAAATAATAAAAATCCAAAAGAGACAACCCAATTTGCCATTCCCTTCTTTTTATTTCGTGTAAATGTTAAAAACGTTTTGCGAAATTAATTAATAAGTCAGATACCCTGTTTGTAATATATTTCATAAGCTTTTATCTTATTTATGATCATCACACACTTACATACGTACGCGGATGTTTTTTATTTTAATTTGTTTATTTTTTATTATTTAAATAAAATATAATTCTTGGTTTTTTTTTTGTTGTAAATAAATTTAATTCAACACACTCATACAATCTTACACATACAATACATAATATATTGCATTGGGTAAATATATTTTATTTTATGATTCTTTTTTAGTAACAAGCCACCAACACCATGATTCTTGAATTCAAATTCAAAATGTTAAAAAGCCCTTCTAATTTTCGTTGTGTTTGTCTTTTAATTTTAAAGAAGTTTTAAAGTTTTCGCTATTTTGCTTTTTTTGTATTTTTTGTTGTTTTTGTCATATTTGTTATTATGCTCTCGAATTCATACAAATTGCACGAATTACCTTCAAATAAAAAAAAATAAAAGAGTGCAGCAGCAGTTTTTTTGCTTTTTAAATCTGCAACATATTCATACATAATGGTGCGGCAGAATATAGAGAGACTGCAGCTGTGTGTATGCAATATTGCAGCATTTGTTGTTATTGTCACATCCCATTATATAATAAAAAGGCAAAAACATCAAGAAATATTTATTCATGTATTTGGTTCCATTCAAAACAGCAAAAAAAAATAAATTGTTCTGTGTTACATTTATTCACAGCTGAGATGTAAAGGAATGCTTTCATATTAAAGAGTAGTTTAGGGGTTTAAGCTTAAGGACAACAGTTGTACAAAAACAATGCTACAGTTATGATTAGTGAACTGTTACTCAAAGACCAGTGGATGAATGTCAAAAGAGTTTTTGATTGCAAAAGTTAAATTACACCTTTCTAGGCTATGCAAGCTAAGCTAAAACAGCGTCCAAAACAAACAGGATGAAAATAAACCAAAAACCACCGCTAAAGCCTACTTCACACGGTAATACTTTACGTACGTAAAGTCTAATGAAAAAGTAAAATGAAATTCCATTCGTATAACAAAAAAAGAATAAATGTCGTATGATTTATATTTTTTGCGTTTACATGATCGGTATAAGACAATAACAAAGTAAAATGAAAACAGCTGTTACACGTTTTTTTCTATGTGTTTACATAAAAATACATCCCTGAACTAATGCGACTTGCTTGTTTTTTTAATCATTTTAAAAAAATGAAGAGAGCCATACGACTGTCAATCTTTTCATCCCTATTTTTTCTCAATATGTGATGGTTTCATTACATAGTACGTTTAGACGATCACATCCGTACTCTTCTATATAAAATTTTGACAGATCATATTACTTGTGGGACCGTGTAAAGTAGGCTTAAAGAGTTATTAGTTATTAGCAGTGCCTAGCATGCAGCCAACAAAATTGAACTGCTCTGTAAGACGATCAGAGAAGCGAATGACCTGAAGCAATATGACCTGAAAGAAGCCGAAGATTGTGAGCTCTGTACCAGTTGCATGCGCTGGAACCTATATGAGAGCTGCCTCTAAATGATTCGATATTTTCCTGAAAAATCCTCCTCATTCTCATCCAATATCGGGGTGACTTTTGATCACAGTTTGCCTAATCGAGTAAACCAAGAGCTTTTCAGGGAAAATTCTATCTTCCAACAAACATTGCAACGCTTTCAATAGGGGCTTGATATCCGCCCAAATAACACTAAAGTCGTTAGATAGCCTGCACGAATGTATACATACATCAGAACCCTTTAATATACATATTCTACAGCAAAGTTTGTTCAGTATTTCTTAGCATCCAGACCGTTAGAAAAAAAATTGGTAGTTGAAATAGGAAAATAAAGTCTACTACAAATACTGCTATAATCGACATTGCTCAAGATTTTACCGCCTTAAGCTTTACTGCCATCTTTCCATCTACATATGTATCTAGACAGTTAGTATGCGTGAAAAGAGTACACGACGAATTTGCGACATGTCTGTTAGTTTGCAGTGTCACTGAATTTTGTATACCGTCCACCAAATATACATCGTTAAAGTCATTGTTGAAGTATCAGTTTGTTCTACCATGTTTGTTTACAAAATTGTTGTTTATTTGTTGTTGCTGGACTTACTTACAGGGGAGAGTGTAAAGCTGGTGCAAGCAGCCTGGCATTAAAATAAATGAACATACCAGCTTTACACTGTATTCTGTACGTAATTCCAGTGTTCAAATGCAATAATATTTTAACTATGTTGTGAGCTCATTTACGAATATTTAAAAAAATATTGAATCTAAATCACGAAATTCCCGCCAGTTTGATAACGTATAGCCAATACTAAAAGTAGCAGTGGTCTAGTAGGTAGTGTAATGACTTATTAGACTCCAGGTCAGACATCAAAACGAAATAAGAAAAAATATTTCTTCGGCGAATTCCTCTCAGCAGATTTCTTTGATTTCATGAAAAACTTCTCAAAAAATTTGTCGTTCGGAGTCGACTTTAAACTGTAGGTCCCACCACTCATTAATAAAATTAACACACACAATATTAGTGCTGTGAGAAGCTAGGTTGTAATCCTAACTAAAGAGCTGTAATGACCAATTATATTTGTATATATTTTATATCAAACAATTTAAACAACTCACAAGTATACAATTTTAAAGTTGTCAGTAATACTCTTACATCCATTAACACCTGTAAGTAAATAAACGAAATTTGAGTGGAAGTTTTCACATCAATTTTTGGAACGAAAATATAGCATCAGTGGTGAGAAATGACAAGTAGGCTTAACGCCAAAAATGCAAGATCTTGCAAAGAAAATACGTATTGATTTTATCGTTTTTGTTTGTTTCTTTAAATGTCATTTTATTGTTTAATTGCATGCCATAGCCATGTTATTTGGTTGTAGTTCTCTTTTCTACATGCTTTTAGACAAATTTACGATACCAAATATGATGTCAAGTTCCAGACTTAAATGTCAGCATTTGTTTTGTTGTTATTGTGGTTTTTCTGCGAATATAACAACTGTTTCACTGTAAAATGTAAGTAGAAAACCAACTTCAATTAAATTACTTGTCAATCATTCTTTCAATAAACGCATTAGGCGGTTCTCTTCGAACGTTGAACCATACACAAAAACCAGTAGTTGTTGGCAATTGTTAAGCTACCAATTATAAATTTTAACACTTTAATTTGCTAAAACGACCAAAAATGATTACATTCTTTATAATCTCTATATGGGGGGCAACAACTGACACACATACATGAATACATAAGAGAACTCCAATGGCACTGCACTGGCTTTGGCACTGTTTCGTTACTGCTCTGTTGGGTAAAACAAATAGAAAAAAAAACAAACAAAAAACAAAAAAGAATTTGTACAACATCTTCTTAAAGGTTCAACGCTGTGAATACTGAATACATGGCTGTAGTAGAAGATTGCAAAAAATAGAAAAAAATCACCACCACGCGAATAATTTTTTTTGTTTTTTTGTTTTGATTTTGTATAAGAAAAATCTAACATTTGTTTTGTGGAGTATTAGAAAACCTAGATTTTTCAGTATTACACATAAATTTGAACGTTCACCATAAACATTTTTAGTTTGGCATACGTTAAAATAACATCATCATACAGAACTAACGCAACATTTACTTCTTTCTATTGAAAATCTTTTAAAAAATCAATGAAAAACATAAAAAACAAAACAAAACTAATTCAAACATTTTAATAGATTTTTTTGAAGTGTTTGTGCCTAAGTCTGTGTGTGTGTATATATTTACAATTGAAGAATATTTACGAAAATTGGATTCACGAAAATCTGCAAAATACAGACAAGACAGTCAAACAATCTAATCGATCGATGGTTTTCAACAATCATCATCATCGGCATCATCATCATCATCACAATCATCATATGAAATAAAAAAGGAAAACATCATACATATGTGCACATGTGATCAGACAAAAATACAAAACATTTTTATGTTGTACAACACAATACAATACAAATAAATTTCCTGTGATTTCAGTGTTAGTGAGTCAGTAAATCCGTTATTTTGTATGACTCGAGTATTTGGCAATTTTGTCAATGGGATCAATACAGTGATTTAAAAAAAATTTAAACGTTATTTTCAGCATCTTTAATGGTGTCAGTGTACGTTTAAAACCCAAAACAAAAAAAATAATTTTCTAAAAGGCCTGAAAATCATTCAAACAATTTTTGAAAGTTCAACCATAATTTCAGTTCAGAGACTCACATGCTTTTCAAAATTATCATTCACAAGTAAGAAAGGTAAGTTAATATTCTTCCGCTCTTTTTCAAATTTAATTAAAAAACTCCAAGACCTCTTTAAAGGAAATCATTTTCTATCCCTTTGCTTAATATTTATTACATTTTGAAATTGAAAATATTGAACTTTTACCTGGTCTGCCAGTAAACTTCCTTTCTATTTCAATAAAATTTTCATTTTCTTTTCTTTCTTTTTAATGTTTTTTTTTTAAAGTATTGCATTAGCTTTTGGACTGTCTGCCTCAGTTATTTGTGTAACACTTTTATTTTCCTTCATGTCTAGCCTTTGCCTTAGACAAAGACACTCCACTCGAACTCTTGTACTTGTTTAAAAATGCCTGACTTTGCCCTGAACTTCAGTTGGAGTTAGTCTTTGTAACCAACATAACTATTTTTTTTTTGTTTTTTGTTTAATGTTTTGTTGTTGGTTTTGATTTATTTGTGTTAAATTTTTAGGATATAAGAAAAGCATTTTAATTTTATCACAACATTGGTAACGTGATGTATAATTATTCGCCGAAAGTTTAAGAACCGTTTCGAGACGTAAGGTGAATGAATAATAATCTTGCAACAATGATTCTGGAGCTGCGCGATTGACCTGAACAAATTATTAAAATATGTGGCCTTTAAAGAGAAGCCTTTAGTATATGGTTTCCTATCAAGCTCTACCAAAACCATTCTGACTGTCAATTCTGACTTGACTACCATTTGGTGTAGAAATTCGTGTTTTTCCTTTTTTAAATTGAACCGGGATTAAGCCTTACTCTGTGCTGGAGTTACTTTTTAGAAAAGAAGGAATACAAAAGCTGAAAACATTATCGTCTCTAACTATTTATCACTGAGGGGTTGCATTACAGAGAATATTTTGTTGTATGAAGTATCGACAGGATAGAGAAAAACAGTGAATGTTCCACAACAACAAATTTGGTATTTAATTGTTCGTAATTATCACTCTAAATTATGTGGTCCAGAATTTCGAGACGTATACTTGTATACATTTTTAAAGAACTAAAGTATTTGAACACCTCTTTCAACACCTGAAATACATACATACATATATCCAGATTTCTTCTTTGTCTCTCCAATATTTATTCTCTTTACACTGACAACTATTTAGTCCAACTAGCTGGCAAGTCTATTCTTAGGGACGATACGAACTACATCTTTACTGATGGCTTGGAAACAGAAATGGGTATAGGATCTGGTATTTACAATAACGGATTCGACCCTTCTCAGATGCATACCTAGTGAAATGGGTCGCCCGTCATGCCGAACTTCAGTGAGTACAAGTAATTCGAGAATCTGAGGGAATGGTATTTTGCTGATGAGTGAACTACTGACTGATCATTCCTTGATGTATACTTTTGAAGGAAAATACCAGAGCTCTTGTAACTCTGGGCAGAAATTTATTAAAGCCACTTTCAGGCATAATTATTGGATGCTGTTTAATTTGACGTACATATTTCTAAGCGTATTTTAAAAGCTTTTTAGGGCGAACATAAAAAATAATTGGTAGAGCACGCTAAACTGATAAGAGTAGCCAGTCATTCGATTACATTCATACACACATAATTGGTCATTACAACCATTTTGTCAGGATTACGATCTAGTTTCTCACATCACTTATGTTGTGTATGTTAATTTTATAAATGGGTGGCGACTCCGAGCGACAGATCTTTGAGAAACTGTTTTTATTTTATTTACTCTCGGCGTCTTCATTATCAAAAAGAAAAAGGTTACCGACGAGGAAGCTGTTGAGCCTTTATCCCTTTGGTGGGGCCGTTAGGCGAAAGGACATACATTCCCCACCATCAAATTTGCTGTCGAACATGATAAATGAATGAATTTAACTCCTGTGGTATGATATCATCCCTTTTCAGATCATCCAGCATACTCTGGTCTTTGCTGTCAACTGAAAGCAGTAAAATTTTTCTGACCTTAGAAAAAGTGGTGATTAGACTTGCAACAGACAGAATTACAGAATTAGTCTTTACGGCTTAGCGTTTTTTGCTAAGACTCTGATGATTAAATTTCGCACCTAAGAAATATTGAGCATACTTTGACGTGGGAAAGAATGCGATGTCTCTTAGCTTTTGGTAGGTATTCCAATGCATTCTACATAGGAATTATTATTGGACCCACGTTTAAGTATTTGATTTTCCTCGTCACGGTTAATTGTAGAAGGAGCTTACGGTAAGAAAAAAAGTAGAATCGAACACCTTCTGTGTAAATAATCGCCTCGATTGGAAAAAAATTAAGGCAGCTTGACTAGTTCAGTTTGTTTTTAATCCGCACCAGAATGGATTAGGAAGTTGGGATTCTCAGGTGGGATTATAGGGCCTCCAAAGAAACTCATAGAACCTAACCTATACCAACAACATCTTCAAACAACACATTATAAGCTTCATAATTTGTTTTAACATTTAATATATAAGTCACAATAGCGTTACTTTAATTCCTTTAAACCTTACTTCTTAAGACCCTTATGTTCAACGTTTGTTATGTGAACTTTTATTTGTATTTTCTTCGAAAAAAAAAATTGTTTTTCTTTTTTCCTTTTTTTCTTGTATATTTTTGTTGCATTTTTGATTTATTTGTTGTAACAAAGTCATTGTTACTACATTTGATTATTTGATTGTTGTTGTTGCTTTTGTTGTTGTTAAGATTTATGTAAATTTGAAGCTTAAACTTGCTCTTTATATTGTATTCTGTTAGATGTTAACGTTGTTTATTATTTTTTTTTTGCAGTTGACTGTTATTGTTGTTGCTATTTTTGGTTATTTATATTTGGTTTTGGAAATTTCATTGTCTGCCGTACGTTTGTTTTTGTGTTTTTCTTCTTTTTTTTGTGATGTCCGTTTAATTTGCATTGAAAAAACATTTAAATCGTGATTGCCTGTATTTGTTGAGCGCGCCCGATGAGAGTGTGTTTAAGATATGTTTGGTTTTTCGTCTGTCGAAAATTGATTTCTTTTTTCTTCGAGTTATTTTTTTTATTGAACAATGATCGCAATTTCCGCAGTCCTAATTGTGTAAAATATACGCTTTTTAATTGGCAGTTGCATGAGTTTATTAGTGATTATTTTGATTTCTTTTGTAAGGAATTTGTGGGTATTTGATGGGAAATATTGTTATGAAATCAATATTTGTTGAATTTAATAATTCTTTGGATTATTTTTTTTTGGGATTTTATTAAAGTTGCGTTTGTGTAGATGATATCATAAAGAGCTAAGAGCCTAATTACCCTGATATAATTAGTATCATTAGTTCTCAATAAATTATTTTGTTTTGAACTCAATTGATATTTATTCAAACAGAGTACATTTGTATTACAAAGGTAAAGAAATTTTTATGATTTTTAAAAATGAATGTCTTTTAGTACTCGCCTCTATTTTATTTCACAAATAATTTTATTATTTTTATTTTTTAACTAGTTTATCTTGCGATCCATCTATCAGTTTAAATTTTATTCTATTCATTCTGTGCAGTTACAAAATTCAATATATTATCTCCACTAAACTTAATGAACTTAATGAATCGATTTAAACTTGAGCAACATTGGGATTTATTGGCCAACGAGAAATTGCACGATGATGTCGATTTTGCCAAAAAAAAAATCTTCTCATTCACATCTTAGCAAAATTATCGTATTTGGAGCTCAGGAAAATCACACGTCATTTCATAGTAGCCAATACACTCATTACGAGTGACTGTTTGGTGCGGCTTGTATTTCTTTGAAAATGAGGATGGCACAACCATTACGCTCAATGCAGATACCTATTGCACCTTGATAACCGATTCTTTTGTACACGTTCTTAATAATATTGATGTGAACGATGTTTGGTTTCAACAGGATAGTGCAACTTGTCACACATCTCATGCCACAATCGATTTATTGCGTCAAACGTTTGATGGTCGTTTTAGTGATTCCAATTGGCCGCCAAAAGGCTGCGATTTAACACCGTTGGACTATTTTCTATTGGGCGCCTTTAAAGTAAAGTGTTATGCCGACAAACCAGAGACAATTGAGCATTTGAAGGCCAACATTCGTGATTGCCTAGATACGACCCCATAGATTTGAAAAAATCCATGAAAATTGGTCCGATCGAGATACTGTGAAACTAGCAGTGGCAGCCATATGAATGGAATAATTTTGCATTTCTACCTGAAACAATTGTACTCTTTTCAAACCGTTTTTATTTTATTGCATTTTTAAATGTAAACTTTTAAATTTCCCATCCTATATTTCCCATATTAAATTTAATTTAATTTGTTTTTCCAAATTTGTTTTGTTATTAAAAGTTGGTCAATTAAAACAATTTTAAGTTTGTTTTTAAAAAAATTTTGACCCACTTTTCTGAGAAAACTTCCTCAAATTGCAATATGACTGATGAACAAGTATTTAAACTTTTTAAGGCGCAATCAAATTTCTTTTGGCCACAAAAGAAACCTGCTTGCTCCTTGAAATGAAAATTTTCATCAACAATGCTTAATATTTGGTGTTAAAAATTTGAATAGATTTAAGATTTTTGAATTACATTTTTAATGCTTAACAATTAAAACTGTTGCAAATTTAATTTATTTTTTTTTATTAGAAATTTATTTTCTTTTCAATAAAAACTTTATGAAGATATTGTGTAGTGTGAAAAAACCCCAACTTTATATGTATGATGTGTCTGTAAATCAATTGCGGATCTGTGAATTCACAAACGTATTAACCCTTAAGAGGTGTAATACAATTTACTTTGGAGAGTAGTATTTATTAGTTTAATGCATGTGTTAAGTGAACATTAACCCCTTAGGCCATTTAAAGGTTAATTCACTTAGTGACGACTCCATGAATTTATTTTATAATAAAAAGAAAATAATAATAAATAATCAGGCATGCAACTAAAGTCAGTCATTTCTTCTTTTATTTTTTGCCACTTTTTCTTCATCTCGCTGCAGCTTCTCTTGATAGTTTCATATCGTTTCGTCTCGGTATTTTTTTTTTCTATTTATTGGATTTTTATTTACCTATAATATTTTACTGGTTATGTGGTTAGATAAACAAGTTGCAACACACTACTATTACCGGCTATGGTTAGCATTGTGTCACTGGGAAATGTCAAACCGGCCCGGCTAAAAAGTAATGATACTCTTCAAATAAAATAAAAAAAAATAAAATAAAATAAAGAAGTAAAACTAAAAACAAAAAAAGAGAAATAAAAACGATCAATACTTGCAACTATAATTTCGTTTTAATGTTGCGAAACTGGACTTTACTGGAATCTACAGTCTATAGTTTTTGGTAAAGTTTGGCAATAAATAGAAAGAAAATGAAAAGATTACACCAACAAATTTCATAACATCTTAAGAGATGATGGTAAGCAAGTAAGTAGTAAATAAAAGCTTTTTATGGACTATTTTTTTGCTGCTGTTTTCTGTTGATATCTGTTTGCTAATGGCATAATTTCAAGACAATATATAATATAACTTGCAACACAAAAGTTAGCGAATTTTTGGAAAAAATATATATTTTTTTTTTAAATTTCTTTGCTTCAAAAGTCTTGCTTTGTATGACTAGTTTCGGCATTAATAATAATTTTAACACTTAGCAAAAGGTTAAAAGTTTAATTTGATTGTCTTGAAGATATAAAATCTTTTCTGATTTTCTTTATTTTGTTTGGGCTCTTAAAATATAATTCCCTGTTAATTTTATACAATAAATATTTGATGAACATGTTGGCATTATTTTTTGAAAGTTTTTTTTTTTTTTTTGGAAAAAGTTGAAAAAAAATATTTCGTGCTTGTGGGGTGGCATGTAATTTTTCTTGACATTAAAATGTAATAAAATTATAGGATGCCAAGAAATTGTTTCTACTTTAAGACGATCGAAATCATAATGAAGACAGAAATCAATGTGAATTTACTGTGAATACAATGTTTATTTTTAAACAATTGAAAATTGTTGTATATCTGGAGACAGGTGTTTAAATATTTGGTGGGTGATTTAAAAATGCAAGAAAATAAAAATGGTTTGTAATTTTGCCAATTTTATTTCTTTGTTGTGAAGTACAATTGCTCCAATCTGGAATGGAATATTATTTCATTCATATGACTGCCGCGGCGAGTCTCACAGTACGTCATTCGATAGGACAAATTTTTGGAGATTTTTTCTAGTCTATGTGGTCGTATCTCTGCAATCACGAATGTTGGCCTTCAAATACTTAATTGTCTCCAGTTTGGCTGCATAACACTTTTCTTTAACGATGACCCACATAAAATAGTCCAACGGTGTTAAATGGCAGCTTTTGCCAATTGCCATCACGATTTCGGCTAATTAAACGACCATAAACGTCTGACGTGGCATGAGATGTGTGGCAAGTTGGACCATTCTGTTGAAACCAAACATCGTTCACATCAATACCATGAAGAGCAGGTACAAAACAATCGGCTGTCATGGTGCTATAGGTATAGGCCAGTGACCGTAATGATTGCTCCGTCCTCATTTTCACAGAAATATGTGCCAATGATGTCTCCGCTCTACAAGTCGTAATAAATAGTCACTCGTAATGAGTGCATTGGCTACTGTGACACCACGTGTATGTTTTCTAAGCTCCAAATACGATAATTTTGTCAGGATGACAATGAGAAATTTTTTTTGACAAAATTGACATTATTGTGTAGTTTCTCACTGGCCAAATAAATCCAAACGTTGCTCAAGTATAATTCGATTCATTAAGTTTAGTGGAGATAATATATTGAATTTTGTGACAGAATAGAATAGTATTTTCAAATTCGAAATACCCGATGGTTCAAATTTAAACTGATAGATGGCCCAACCGATAGTAGGAAAAACAACATTTAAATATGGGGATCGCAAGATAAACTAGTTAAAAAAATCAAAATAACAAAATTATTTGTATCATAAAATGGAGGCTAGTACTAAAAGGCATTAATTTTTAAAAATCATTAAAATTTCTTTTCTTTGTTAATACATATTTACACTGTTTCAATAACAAAATACAATCATAAGTTACTTCCTAATTTATTGAGGACTAATTACATCACACTTATTACGCTCTTAGCTCTGCATGATATCATCTAAATAGACAAAACTTTAATAAAATCCCAAAAAGAGTGATTAAAAAATTATTAAATTGAACAGATATTGTTTTTGTAACAATATTTCCCAACCCTAACCCACAAATTCCTTACCAAAGAAATCAAAATAATCACTAATAAACTCATGCAAATGCCAATTAAGAAGCGTATATTTTACACATTTAGGACTGCGGAAATTGCGATCATTGTTCAATAAAAAAAAATAACTCGAAGAAAAAAAAATTAATTTTCAACAGACGAAAAAATCTTAAAAACACTCACATCGGGCGCGCTCAACAAATACAGGCAATCACGATTTAAATGTTTTTTCAATGCAAATTAAACGGGCATAAAATTATATTAATAAATACTACTATTCATTGCAAATTGCATTACTCCTCTAAAGGGTCAATACTTTTGTGGGTACATAAATTCGCATTTGATATACAGACTCAGTGTAAGTACCATAAAAAGTTAGGCTTTTTCACACTACAAAATATCTTCATAAAGTTTTGTATTGAAAAGAAAATAAATTTCTAATAAAAAAAGTAAATAAATTTGCAACAGTTTTGACTGTTCAATGCTTTACACAATAATTGAAAATTCAAAAAATTATTAAAAAATTTTAACACCCAATATTAAGCAATGTTGATGAAAATTTTAATTTTCTTTTGCTTCATTTAAAGGTGCAAGCAGGTTTCTCTTGTGGGCAACATCGAAAAGAAATTTTATTGCGTCTTAAAAAACTTAAATACTTGTTCATCAGTAATATTGCAATTTGAGGAAGTTTTCTCAGAAAAAGTGTGTCAAATTTTTCTTAAAAACAAACTTAAAATTGTTTTTTATAACAAAATAAATATGAAAAAAATTAAATTAAATATGAGGAATATAGGATGGGAAATTTAAAACTTTACATTTAAAAATTAATAAAACAAAGATGATTTGAAATAAGGAAGACGCCGTGTAGGTAGTTTGTTGGCTTATTAGACATGAGGCCTCGGTCCAGACCCCAGGTCAGGCATCTCCAACTGAACGAAATATGAAAAAATATTTCATCGTCGACTTGCTCTCAGCAGATTTCTGGCAAAAACTCTGAGAGTAAATAAAATTGCCATGAAAAGTTTCTCAAAAATCTGTCATTCGGAGTCAACGTTAAACTGCAGGTCCCGCAACTCACGCATAAAATTATCGCACGCAACATGAGTGGTGTGAGAAGCTAGGCCGTAATCCTGACTAAGGGGTTGTAATGACCAATTATGTATGTATGTATGTATGTATGGTTTGAAATAAGTACAATTGTTTCTGGTAGAAGGGGAATATTATTTCATTCATATGGAAATAACCGATCGTTTAAATTTAAACTGATAGATGGCCTACCCGATATTTTTTTTTTTTTACAAAGCTATTACAAGTAGATACAACTAATTATGGTTTTATATAAAAGCTCTCATTAATATTTATCAAAATTAATATTTATTAAAATATTAATGACAATAAAAATAAAATAAAAATTGTAATGAAAATTGTAATTAATCCAAAGTTATAGACGTTGCATAAATCTTTTGTTTATTTTTACGATTTTGGCAAAATTTAAAACACATATAAAAAAATTCTCTTAAGTGGTAGGAAATATTATTAGAGGCTTAATTAAAAGCAAAAATTAAAACATAAAATTAAAAATAAAATTAAATTAGTGAATAATTACAGTTGCTACAATCGTAATTAATAATTTAATTTAATTTAATTAAATAAATAAATTCTGTTGTAACATTATTGCGCAGGGAGTTTTTGTATTGTATACAGAATTTTTTTGATGAATATAATGGCATGCCATAACGTAATTTTCCCCACAATCTTAAATTCTTTATTAAATAAAAAAAAGCATATATGAAATGAATATGAATTTAAAAATACCAAGTTTGTTGCTTAAGTCTTTTGTTACTTTGAGGAGTACTTTACAAAATATGTAAGCCAGGCCTAGAAGACAAATAATAAAATAATTAATAAGGAATAAATGTAAATATTTATCAACTTTTAATATTTTTTGTTAAAAATATAGAGGCTAAGAGTTTGGGTCTCTGGTAACATATGGCTGCCATAAAGAATTTCCATCTTACACTGTTACTGCTGTTATTTTCACTTTTTTGTCTAAGCTGATTGTTCTCGGCTTCTTGATTCTTAAGCATACCAGTACAAAGCCATCCTTACCACGGCATCAGGTTTTTTCCGATAGTATTGCAGCAAGACTTGCTGCATAAGATGCTTTGTTTGTATTATTGTGCGTCCCTCATGGATAAAGTTTCAGTAATCCAAATTGCAAGTGAAATTGGCCAGAAGAGTCTGCATATGATACTGAAATACTTGTTGATTACAACTAAACATATTTCACTTCCATACAACCGACTTAATTTTACACAAATGTTGAATATTTAAAACTTGGTTTGCCTGCGTCTCACTTATCTTGTACCAGAGTAGACAAATGTCATCCGTAGAATACAAATTCTTGGGTTAGCGTAAGTTACTCCAGATGATTCATATTATTTTTAAACACACTTCGCTCATGATATTATCAAGCCTGATGGCGGGTAAGTTAGATGATGGGGTGCATCTTCACTTTCTTCAGTGCCTGTATGAAATGTTCCACTGATGTTCCCTTTGTGTAGAGTTCTACAACCGCGCATATACATACATAATTGATCATTACAACCCTTCAGTCAGGATAACAACCTAGCTACTCAAACCACGTATCTTCTGTGTGTTAATTTTATACATGAGCGGCTAGACATACAGTTTAAAGTCCCAACGACAGACTTTTAAGAAACTTTCATGGCGATTTCATTTACTCTTAGAGTTTTTGCCAGAAATCTGCTGAGATAAAGTCTCTTAAAAAATAACTTTTCATATTTCGTTTTGTTGGAGATGTCTTGGGGTTTGAACCATGGTCTCACGTCTAATAAGGCAAAACAGTACCTACTAGACCAAGGTAAGTACTGCGTGGATACCTTAATTTCTCAATACTTTCTACATGGCAGTTCGTCTGACGAAGGAACCTTCCGAAAGCGTTCAAAAGGAGTACACTTGAATTTTTTTTTTGTTGTTCTTTTCAAAATGTCAGAACAGAAGTTTGAACTCGAACATCGAAATTAACAATAAATTGAACGTGTTGAGACACATTCTCAACATTTCTGAAGTCCGCAGAATAATAAAAAAAAAAACAATTCCTAAGACTTTCAGAGCTACAAAGACCTACACCTACTACGACACCTAAGAATGGGTTTCCATACCATCGATGAGGCCGAAACTTTTCTGTGTTATGGGAAAGCGAGCTTGAAAAGTGTTGCAGAAGTATGCAAAGCATAGTAAGCGGCATATGACCGGGCATTGTAGCATCCAACAATATTGGTAAAGCATAGGAATTGCTTCATGTTCAATTCACATACTCGGGCAACAAAAAAGATTATTTGAATACAATGATTCCTTCAATATTGTATTGCACAGCATCTGAATAAAATATTGATATTTTCCATTAAAAAGTTTGTTGCTTAAGTCTTTCGTATACACAGAGTATTAAGTAAGCCATCGTACTCTTTTGTTTTTACTTTCGAAGTCATGATACTTTTGTATCTGGTTTCCAATAAAGTGATTTCCCTTCAAACGCTATTAATTTTCAAAAGACACATGTAAATTCAGAGGAAATCTTACACTCTGGCTATATTTGGAATAAAAAAGGAAACAACTTATCATCATAGCCATCATAGTCGTTTACATAGAAACGATTTCCTTATAACGAATCTACAAGATTTTTATGTTTCAGCGCATAACCTTAAAACACCTTCAAGTAAAATTGTAAAAATTTGCCCAGAGTTACTAAGTAAAGGGTCAATTCAACTGAACCCTAAAATCGTTGTTACCATAAAAACAAAACGAAAAAAAAACACAATTTTTTAAGATGATTATCAGGAATGGTAGGAGCAAACCATTTGAGGTAACAGCAGTAGCAGTTAAAAGAAATTGTATTCAACCTTAAATATGCTGTTGCTGTTGTTGTTATTTTTGTTATACAAACCAATGGATAAAGAGAGGAGTTCCTTCTCAAACAAACAAATTGATTAAGTTCGTTTAATATTAGCTTGTCTATGTGACTGTCTGACAGACAGTTTGCTTTAAAAAAAAAAAGTTGGCAGCAAGTGTGAAAAATGTTTGTTAATAATTTGTAAAACGTTTCATGGAAAATTGTTTAACGTGACTCAGATATAATGTGGTGATGCTTACAACTGGCAAACAAAACACAAAAGAAAATTGAATAAAAAAAGTTTTTGTTGCATAATTTGCCAGTTCAGTAGCTTTGCCCAATATAAGAAAGAAATCCCAGGACCATTTAAACATCGTTTCAATAATTTTTCTTTTTCTTTTTTCTTTTCCTTTTAGTCTTATTTTCTAAGAAACAAAACAAAAAATATGTTCAAACAAGACTTGAAAGTGCTGACCTTAGCCACAATGTTGCTGTTGTCATTAGTTATAAGGAAATCATGGGCTGTGGTAAATCCAGTCTATACGGAATATTTTGCAAATTATCGTAATCATCCTGATGATGATAAGGTATGTACATATGTATCACTATATAAAAATCCCTTTAAATACAAAAACAATTTAAAGAGTTACAGCATATTGAAATTATTCGTACCTAACTGACGCGAGGCCTTAAAGGAGTTGAAGCACTATCTGGTATTTTGTGTTTCACAATTTAAGTGGAGGTACGACAATGTTATCAAGTTTATAAGGCATGTACCTGTGAATGGCATTGACAGAGAATGTGATCTACTTTCCTAAAATAGACAAACGCTGATCAAATAAGTACCTTAAGTTTCTAGGGCGCGTTAAGTGCTTCATTAAGTGGGCTCCGTCTTATTTACTAAACACAAGCCATTTATCCGGATTTTTTTCTGATGGAGATGAGAAACAGAGGTTGTCCTGCCTCTGGCCACTACAATTATGCCAGTAAGCAGCAAATTCCAGACTTTTTTTATAATGGCATATGAACTTCGTACACAGAATTCTACTTCCACGAGATCTGTTTTTAAATTAAAACGAAAAGTATACGTGATTTTATACTTCCCAGTGTTGGTAATTATTATGGATTATTTTCGATGTCAATACACTGCGAGCATTGGATCTACTGCACTACTGTAATATCTTTAACAATCCCATTGCAGTGAAAGAGTTTGCAATGTTGCTCGCTGTTTACAAGGACAATTCCCTGCCCAACATCCATATGTTTCTGGATTGTATTAATGTCTCACAGCTACCTAGAATGTGTGCTAATAATTTAATCATTTCATCACAGGATGTATATGGTATGTTTGACATGATCCCCTTTCTAAACCAGTATACTTTGGGTCTACAGTTTTCTGTCAAAAGACCTAACCTGAGGTTATTATTGGATAGTCTGATGCAAGGCTATAATCTCCTTTTATTTTAATTTCCCAAAAACAAATTTTGATTGCCTCATATGTGGTTTAAGAAGAGACTTTGAGCCTCTTTATGTTCTCTTTCAAGAATATATCTTCCCACTCTACACAATGATTTTGGACCCATCCATGGGCCATTAACATTCAAACATTCAATTTTCCTAGACAGTCCTATACTATTTTCGATTTAAAACCATAAGAGTGCTTGATTGTCAGCTTGACTGTTGCATAATAGTGCAACGTACTGTCCTTAGTATTGCCTGCTCAAATTGAATTGAAAACTTCTTTCGATGGCAAAGACTTCCACTTTAAATATACTCATGAACTACATGCTGAAAAAAGTATGCAGTTTCTCGCTTACGCCAATATTGATATAAAAGGTCTTACTTTCCTAAACTTTAAAGTGTGCTTTATATGGACTGTCTTCGTAAGAAATATTATGAGATCATCTCATAGTTGATCTGGTATTACGATAAACCATATCGTACAGAGAAATCTAGGAAAACAAGAAATATTGTGCAGTTGTTACTTGCGGACAGCATAAGTTTCTTCTTTTGGAAGAAAGTTCGAATTGGAGGAAGAAAATGATATTCAGTAGTGATATTTATTTACGATTTGCTTTAAACATGTCCTTAAAAATTCTGGTAACATTATGTCAAAGTTACTAGCCTTGTTGCTCTAATACATCTTCGGCGTTCGGTGGTGTCGTCTTAGGTTAGGTTAGGTCCTAGTGGTAGCTTTGATCATGTCACAAAGCTCACTTGAGCGCGCATAGCGTCCCGTTGTGATACCACGGGTGAACGCAGTCCCTGTGCTGACCAAGTTCCACCAAGACCAGGGAGGAGGAAGAAGTGGTCAGCACAAGGGCTGCTCATCAGAAGCACGACTACCGCACGCTGGAAAACCAGCCAGTAAGTTTGATGAACGAAGCTATATCCTTGATGACAATAGATGATAGCTCCGTCAAGCTGGCAAGAAACGGAGAGCCAAATAATCTGTTTCTGCACCTAGCAAGTGACGGACACTGACAGAAGAAGTGGATCACAGTCGCCTCTCCCTCAGCGGATCTGCACCCGCGGCAGAATTCGTTGAATGGGAGCCGCATCCTTTCCGCGTCTCTGCCCATAACGCAATGGCCCGTAAGCATGGCCACTGTGGTCGAGATGGTGTTACGAGCAAGTCCAAGCAACTGGTCGTACGCCTACTATCCATCAAGGGCCAGGTGAGTCTAGCGATGGAGCAGGACTCCTCATTGACCCAGGATAGATTGGCGTCTCGAAAGAATTTCCGCACAATAGCCAACTTGAACGAGGCAAGTTGCATGCCTAACTTATGTCGTCTTGAGTTTTTTCTTATTTTAAGCAGAACTACTTGAGTTTTTGCCTTCAGAACTTCTTCGACTTTTTTTTTAACAATTAGAAGCATATTAGACGTAAAGCCAGGGTTCAAAGCTCAGGCCAGACCTCAAACAAAATACAAAAATATTTCTTCGGCGACTTCCTCTCAGCAGATTTCTGGCAAAAACTCCGAGAGTAAATAAAATTGCCATGAAAAGTTTCTCAAAAGTCTGTCGTTCGGAGTCGACTTTAAACTGTATGTCCCGCCACTGATGTATAAAGTTAACACACACAACATAAGTGGTGTGAGAAACAAGATCGTAATCCTGACTGCAGGGTTGTAATGACCAATTAAGTATGTACGTATTTATGTATAGAGTTATAAACCCCAAAAATAGTTTTAAATTTTCTAACTCGGACGTAAACTACATATACAAATATTTTATTACCTTATTCAGAACACTTTACTTACTACATATTTTATTTGTTAACTCTGTAACTAAATTAAAACGTAAATTTTTTTATTTCCAGTTAAATTATAAATTTCATTATTTTATCGATCATCCGCCCAGTAAAGTACACATGATGCATGCCGAAGAACGCCAAGGCGATAAAGTGACAGGCCAATATGGTCTGCTCGAACCAAATGGTATGGTGCGTATGGTACACTATCAAGTAGTGGGCAAGAGTGGCTTTCAAAGTGTAGTACAAACGCGAACACCGCACAGTACTACACATATACGGCTGACAAATCGAAAGCAAGCACAACTGCCGATAATATTGCAACAACCAGTTGCATCTGTTATTTGAATAAATTTTTTAAATATTTTATAAAATTTTATTAACTGACATGTTAATATTCAAAAACATATTTAATTTAATTATTAAAGAAGTAATATAATTAAAAACAATTAAAAACAAAAACAGCAACAACAACAACAACAGAAACAGAAACGTTTTATTTTTTTATATTTAATCACGTTTTCATAAAAACGAAATAAAATTCAGACAATCGAGTTTCACACTTGTTTCAAGTGCTGTGTGTGGTTTTTTTTTATTATTTTTCATATATTTTTTGATGTTTTATCATACATTAACCTCTTTTTGATAAGTGTGAGAATATATTTTTTATTATTTCAGTTTCGGTGTGATAAATATTTATTAAAAAAAAAAGAAATAATTTCAATTCATTTATTTTTTTTTATAGATTTTAATGACATTTATTTAAAATCAAAAATTTTATGATCTTTTTATTCCGCCGTTGCAAATTCATTGATTATGCATAATTTCCAGTTAAACAAAATGTTCACAACTCTGTTTAACATTTTTTTCGTTTTGTTTTTGGCTGCTGTGGATGCTGGTGTTTTTTTTCTTTTTTATTAACAAAATACGTTTTTATATCCGCTTAATTAATGAGAAAACGTTCATTGTGCAGCTACCAAGAAATATAAACCACAATAAAAAGTTCATTGACCAATAAAAACAAAAACGACATCAACAAAAAATACTTCGTTATTTTAAATCATTAATAATATTATTGCGATTTGATGTGTTATTTTCAAAATATTTTTTATAAGACATTCGTCTCACAGTTAATTACTGCATTGCCAGTTAATAGGCAATGCTTAAAGATAATATGATCCTGTAAGTTTTTAAAGTCAACTGAAATTTATTTCATCATCTTCGAAAAGTTCATTGAATTCTCAGGCAATTTGAAGTTTCGAGATACATTTTAATACATATTTTAAATTGCATAATTTTAGTAATTAGAACATTATAAAATTGTTTAAATCAGATTTACTTATGCTGCTGCTATCTGATGCCTGGCAGCAGGTTTGCTTTCTAAGTCTTTTGTATGATTAAGTACATATTATTTTTCTTTCAATAAAATCAAACACGCTTAATAATGTAATAAAATTGGAAATAAGAGAAAAGAATTTAATAAAATAAATGTAAATTAAAATGTAAATATGAAAATTATTCTTCTGAAAATAATAGGGAGTAGTTAAGTTACCTTCTCAAAAACATTGCATTAATTTAAAAAATATCCTAATGAAAGTAATTTGTTTTCATAGCATTCTTCTTAATCAACTTTTCAGAATCCATTCATTCCTCCGTTTATGTTGTTTTCTATCTAAAATATTTTTTAGAAACAAATTGAAATTATTTTTATTTAAATGAACACTTCTTATGGATTTCGTACATTATAACACTTGCGAAGAAAAATGTTACTGGCAATAAACTTGATTTAAATCGCTCTTTCAAATCAGCATTCGTGTGATGATAAGTGATCCAAATGAAATGAAATTTATAACTAAAAAATCTATAAAATTTATACAAATCCTAGAACAAGCAGGTTATAACGGCATGAAAAGATATTCAAGACTTGGATTTTTCAATTTAACTACACCATCAGCAAATTAAATTCAAATTTTAAGTTAAACCCAAAATTAGATTAGATTATATTAGGTAAAGTGTGCATCTGCCTTAAAGGAAGAGATCTCACTTAGGCCAGCATTATTATTGTCATCATAAATAAGCTCTTAAACATAAAAGTTAGTCATTTTCTGTGTATTAAAAAATTTAAGTGAAGTGTTGAATAAAAATTAATTTTTAATAAAAAAAATCAAATTTAGGGAAACGATAATGTGAATGTACATTGAGAAACGCGTTTGTGTCTTAAGTCTTTTGTTCGCCTTAAGGGAAATTAAATGAGCGTATGCGACACGCTTTTCGATTGACGGTTTGAAAACTTAGCTAATTCTAATGCAAAATGAATATGTGTGTCAATCCTGCTGCAAACAACTCAAATTAACAACAATTCAGTAAGTACGGCATAAAAAATTGCTGAAATATTTTACAAAAAGTCGTTCAATTTACATTGAAGTCAAGATTAAAACACTATTTCTCTTACATAAATAAACATAATTACTAAAAACTTTTCATGGCAATTTTATTTACTATCTACTTTACCGTGGCCTTACGGCTAATAAGCCAACACACTACCTACTAGACTACGGCGACTTCTTTGGAACAAAGTATTTTAATTTGGACATTCAAATCAGCTCTTTTATTTTATTTTAGCAAAGTCTGTTTATTGCAAATTAAATTAAAGTGAGTCTATTACAGAAAGAATTCGTTTTTCACCTATCCGTATAGATTAAGGTTAAGATATATAGTATACTTCTACCATCTCCAGAGTGTTGGTCTTAAGGTAACAAAAAATGATTTTAACAAGATTCTCTTCCTCACTGACTGGAAGATGCTGTTCCTCATTATATCATGAGCTGTCGAAATCATTCAACATTAATTGATTTTCATGAGCATTTCATAAGTTTTCAGAAAGTTTTCAAGCTACTAAGAAGTTTTTAAATGGAAATTATATGGTAAGCATGCTCTATCGAAAACACCGTGTATCGATTGGTTTGTGAGGTGCAAAAACGGCAAGAATGACAATAAAAAAAGTTTGAAGACCATAAATTGGTTACATTAGTCAACCAAAATTCATGTCAGATGCAAAAACAGCTCGCACAATCATTACATGTAACCCCAGTGCTCATTTTAAAGCGTTGCAAAAACAGTATAATTCATTTAAAAGCAAAGAAATTGGTTGTCACATGAACAAAAGCCCAGAGACGTTAAAAGAGGGTTCTGTATGTAAGATCGCTGCAACCCCATTATGACAAATTAAAGAGCAAGATATCATATATGAAGGGCGGACAACTGGTAAAATCAATGGCCAAGCAGAATATCCATTGCTTTAAGGCAATAATCTGAGTTTGGTGGGACCAGAAGACTGTAATCCATTATAAGCTGCTAAGATCGATTCAGACTATTACGGAAGATTTATATAGACAACGAAAAAAATTTTTAGTTAAAGCACAAGTCTAACATTTCACGAATTCATGTTTTATTAGTTTCACATACAGTGCATAAATTATTTTCATTCATACTTACATTTTTTTCACACCCAAGCTTTTCGTCTTTAACTTTTTTGCAAAGAAATCTAAAATTTTTTTATATTTTTAATATTTTTTTTTATTTATTTTCTTATAATTTTGTTTTGTTTACATTCTGTTTACCAAAATAAATATGGCAATAATTTATACATTCAAAATACTTTTTTTTGGTGTTTTGTTTTGTTTTGTTTTTGTTCTAGTTGTTGTAAAGCAATATCTCAGCTCATAGTATAAATACAGTAGAAATTTGTTGTGAATTTTTTTGTAAAGAATTATTAACAATATTGAAATTCTATAATTAACTTAAATAATTTACAAAACAAGAAAAAAATAATTCAACTTTTCTTAATATTGTTCACCACCACATTTGCATTGTTGTTGAGCTTGTTTGTGGTAAGCTTAACATCCTTGGCATACAAGTGTTTTGTATAGGATTTAGTGGGTGCTGGCGTGGAATCCTTTGCATTAAAAGTTGCAGACCATGGTTGAGCCTTTTCTTTAGCTGGCAATTGTTGCTCTTGTTTTGTATCAGCCGCTACAGTTGAGTTGACATTTGTGCTGCTGGTCTTATTTAAGGAAGACTAAAAGAAAATTGTTAAATTGTTTAACATGTAAGGCTATGAATGAATAATGAAGGTTAAAGTATAACTAGGTATAGCACATTAGGATTATTCAAAAACACCTGGTAATGTAAGGAGCAGAAAAAACACCACAGGAATTTAAGGGGAAATTTTTGTTTAAATTCATTGAAAATTCATTTTTATTTTTTAAGTTTTCTTTTTTTTTTTTTTGTAACTTAAATTCTAGAAAAAATTAAATTGTTTTTGTTTTTTTTAATAATTTTAATAAGAGTATATTGTTATTATTAATATTAATAAAGCCATAAAATATTTATAAAGCTTCACTGAGGCAGATATAATGGAAATTTATATTTTTTTTTAAATAATTTTTGTTTTTAAAGCATATTCTGTTATTATTTTATACAAAAACATATGAAAATAAAACAAAAAGAAACTGAAAATAAATCTTTAAATTATAAAATATATAAAAAAGAAGCTTAAATTGTTGTTATGTGTGTGTGTATATATTAGAAATAACGATAATTATTATAGAGTCTTACGTAATTAACTGGCACGTATTTGACCTTCTCGTATGCCTTGTATTTTTTCGTTTTGACATTGTATTTGCCTTGCGTTTTGTATGCGGTTTTGTCATCCGGTGAAAGTGAATTCGATGATGCCGATGCGGATTTAATGTTTGAAATTTTGGGTACAACAGCAACATATTGCGTACCCACATTGGGTATGTATTGTGGTGATAAACTTGCCACCTGAGGTGAATTATTGTTTTGTTGGAAGTAATTGTTGGCATTCTGTGGTGTTACAAGGGCTCCGTAATTATTTCTATTGCCACTGAGATTATAGTTGACGTTGGTATTGAGGCGAGACTTAGGACGTGAAGGTGGTGGTGGCACGTAACTGGAAGTAATTAATAAAAATGGTAAAATTGTGAATAAATATATACAAATAAAATAAAGTATTGAAAAATAAAAATTAATAGCGGAAGGAAGCTTTCGGGATTCCAAAAAAAAAATTTCTTCTTAATGTTGATTGTATCCATGATTTTGTAAATTGCAAAGCAAGGCATTATTATGTCTTTAAAGTCAATGCTTAGAACAGAAAACAATGTTGCTTAGCAATGCTCTGATGGTTAGTCAGTCAAAATTTAAATTTAATTTAAATTTACGTAAATTTTTTCGTCCAAATGGGCAGTGCCTTTAATTTATGGTAAAAGTTAGCGCTTTTTGAAATCAGAAATGAATCCATAGTTAGGTATTGACCAACAATTTTGCATGCATATGAAGTTACTTTTGTCACACTCGTGTAGTATGTGGGCATTATGTCTAATAGATTAGAAACTATGCTAAGGAAGTTGAATAGATGGTGTGGACACATCGGCCTTAGTATAAATCTAACCTTAAACAGTCCTTTAATTCTACTTCAGAAAGTAGAATTACCAAAATGGAGTTGCATCCGATTGACAAAATCAAAGCTAAGATCTGACTCTTAACCTTCAAGTTGTATAGGTAAGACTTCTAATGCTATTTATACTTTCGACGAAGCGCTACTGACAAAATGTGTTTCATTGGTATAATCGTTAGACTCAGTAAGCAGTTTATTAATTGGTCATCTCTAGCGAAAGGCATAATTCAAAGAACTTCACAGAAAATGCCCATACTGCCATAAATTATTTTACATAATTCCTGCAAACGAATTTGAAATGATCTTAAATAAACTAACCATTGATTGGATTGTAAAATGGCCCTCTAAATCTCCACATTGAGACTGGCTACAGCTCTGGATCATAAAAAGGGAATATATCAAAGAAAATAATCAAATCACACGATCTTGATGGCCAGTTAATTGAGCCATTGTATGAAATTACTATTTCACCAACGAATCATTGGATAAATTAATTGTAGAGCGCGTTGTATGATATGCGGCTAATTGCGGTGGGAGTCTCAGGTAATATTCTTTCGTAAAATCGTCAATAAAATCGATGGACACAACTCCAGTTGCTGAAAACAGCAACAGATTGATTGATTTGGATTTTCTTCATTGCTTCCCTATACAGCGACTGCAGCTGCTTCAATACGCACTGATCGGTGTCTGATGGGATGCACATATTCGGTAAATGTACGTCTCATGTCACATAATATGCTTTCGTAAAAAACCTCAAAAAGAGGAAGGACACAACTCTTGCCGCTGAGGACAGTGGTAGATTCATTGATTTTGATATTCTTCAGTGCTTCTTTGTACAGGGCCTGAAGGGCAATTATATAAACCATGAAATACACGAAGTCGTCGTGGTCTAGTAGGTAGTGTGTTGGCTTATTAGACGAAAGCCCGGGTTCGTATCCCAGGTCAGCCATCAAAACGAAATATGAAAAAAATATTTCTTCGGCGACTTCTTCTCAGCAGATTTCTGGTAAATACTCTGAGAGTAATAAACGTGCCATGAAAAAGTTTCTCAAAAATCTGTCGTTCGGAGTCGACTTTAAACTTAGGTCCCGCCACTCACGTATAAAATTAACGCACACAGCATGAGTGGTGTGAGAATCTAGGCCGTAATCCTGACTGAAGCGTTGTAATGGCGTTATGTATGTATGTATGTATACACGAAGTGAACGATAAGTTTGTAGAACTGAACGTTTATTTGCAACAAAATGCAACTGTCTGATCTTAAATCGTTTACCCAATAAAGCAGTGTTGGCAACTCAAAGAACCCGCGTTACTATTGCTATTTCTCGTTTGACGATATTTAGGTATATAACAGTGGTCTTATCATCTAAAAGGATTTGGAATTTTGGTGCAGGTCTTTCTACTCGCGCTCTATACACATTTAATGTGAATGCCAAGTTCTAGACAAATACATAGTTCAGCATAATTAACTCACAATTAACGCAAACAACTACAAATGAAATTGAAATGTATTGTATCATACACAAATTGGTCTGGAAGCCATCGTAGTCCTGTAGATAGTATGTAGGCTTATTAGACGTGAGGTCATGGTTTAAACCTGAGGTCAGGTATCTCGAACAAAACAAAATTTAAAAAAAAATTTCCTTGACGACTTCCTCTCAGCAGATTTCTGGCAGAAACTCTGAGAGCAAATAAAAATTGCCATGAAAAGTTTCTCAAAAATCTGTCGTTCGAAATCGACTTAAAACTGCAGGTTCTGCCGCTCATACAAAAAATTAATACATACAACATTAGCAATGTGAGAATTGTTCCTGATAGAAGAATTGTAATGACAAATTATATACGTATGTATATAAGTAAACCTAGCCTAAATGAATTTTTCGTTTACTTTAATGTGTGAACGATTTTAAGGGCAAAAAAACGATCCAAAAAATTATGTCTCATATTGGTGAAATATTTTTCAAGTCATATGCTATCAATATAATGGAATTTGTAAAATACAGTTGATATTTGAACCATACCATCTCAATAGTATATGTCCGTCTGAATCAATTGTAAATATTTTGAATGTTGTCTTAAAAAAAAATAAAGTTAATCATTTAAAATCAAACCATAAAATATATAAGTTTGTGTCTTGAGTCTTTCGTTTTTTGATATTCGGTTTACTTTTCATTTTTATATACAAATATATCAATCAAAATGCATTCATGAATGTAACTTGAGAGGCAACAAGAGTTATTTTAACTTCTTAATTAACAAAAAAATGTTTGTGTTTTAAGTCTTTTGTTTATTATTTAAATAATGCTGACAGGTGCTAATAAACAGCTCAAAAATTCCTAACGTAACTTTAAAAAGGCGGCAACGTGAAATAAACAAAATTAAAAAAAACGATAATTTTAAGACTTTTTTGTTTCTATAAGAGACCTTTTTTTGTACAAATATGACAGGTAAAAAGAATTTATGTAACAAGGAAAAGTTATACGTGAGATTGATTTTTTTTTGTTAATTTAAAAATTAAATTTATCATCTACAAATGAATAATTTTACTTTAAAAGACAGGTAATTTTCCATATTTTTATTTTTTTTTATAAATATTTGAAGTCTTTTAACAAAAAAAAATGATTTCTCAAATGCAAGAGTTTACATGTAGAGACGTCATCCAAGTCATTAAGTGATTATATTTTGTTTTTATTTTTAGCATGTGTCTTAAGTCTTTTGTATTCATATGTTTAGTTAATCTTCTACTTACATGTATGGATTTGGATTGGGTATATCATTACTTAAATCTTCCCACACTGGTGCTGGTTCTCTAAATGGTGGCTGTGGTCTTACAGTAGTTCTAGGCGTAGGTGGTATAATAGGTCCCGTATTCGTATTCCAATCCACTCTAATTGCCGTACAAATACTAACAAGACAGGTGGTACTGACTAGTAAATAATTAAGATTTGGAAGCTGCAATGAAAACACAAACAATAGAAAATATTGTTATTAAAGATTTAAATTTTTAAATTAATAAAAATGATTTCATCATTATTTTGATGTTTTAAAAAAAATTTTATTCAATTTTTTTTATTTAAATTTTATTAAAATTTATTTCTTTTACACCTTCTTTGTATACAATGTCGTCGTATTTATTGTTAAATTTCCATGTCTTTATACATAAGTGTTTATGTGTATGGGTTTGAATATTTGTTTCATATGATTTATATGTTAATTTCTTAAATTTGACAAATAATTCATTTATATTTTTTTACATTGTTTAACAAATCATTTAACAATTTTCTGCTTTAGTCGTTTATATATTTTCTGTTTAATTTATTTCTTGTCATTGTTTATTTCAATTTATTTATTAACAGTTCTAGAAATTAAAAAAATTGTAATAAAAAATCCCATGTGAAGGAGTTGATACAAGTTTACAACATTGTTGAATTGAAAAACTAGTCATAAAGCAATATTTTATCACACAGAAATAGCTTACATTGTTGTACAAGATATACATAGTGCTTAAATTTAAAATGTTTTCAAAAATGAATTGAAAATAAAGATTAAAATTCTTAAATTATAAAAACAAAATATTTTAAAGACTTACACTCAAAGGCTAAACACCGCAAATTATTTTAAAAATATTTCACATATGTATTGTTTTCTATTTATTTCAAATTTAAATTTAATTATGAATGAAAAAAAATATTAAAAAATGTTCTTTATTTTAACCCCCCAAAGCAATCGATCTTCATGAGTGTTTAAAATTGCCTCAGAGTTTAAAAAATTCTTCGCATGTCAAGTAATTATAAAAATTTGTAATTTTTTATTGAACAAAATATACAAAAAAAAAATTGGTGAACATCTCTTATATAAGGTGGAGCATAAGTAGGACCATAGTAATAGTAATTGGCCATTAAAAATCCTTTATTCAGAACTACAACCTAGTTTCCCTAACCACCCTTATTATATGCGTTACTTTTACTTATTTAAATTCATAGTATTTTGTATTTGTTTTATTCGAACCACAGATTTGAAACGTTCTTTCAGAGCAAATACCAAAAGACTGTTGAGAGGAAGAAGCTGAAGATGTCAGTATTGAAGTTCGAAGTCTTGTAGTTTCATTTACTAAAGCAATACACCACTCACGAAATTAAGACCACACTATGGCCATAATATAAATTAACAATTATTTTATAAAGAAAAATAAATGTATTTATCCATAGAACCTCATCTAAACAACCATTAGAGTACGAATCACAATAAAAAAAATTTCGCATTTTATATTCGTTTATTATACTCCAAGGAGAAAAAATTGCGCTTCCATTTGACTATTTGGTCAAGGATTAACAATTCACCCACCAACTATAACATAATTGGGCATTACAACCTCTCAGCCAGGCTTACAACCTAGTTTCTCACACCACTTATGTTGTGTGCTTTAGCTTTATACATGAGTGACGAGATCTACAGTTTTAAGTCGATTCCGAACGATAGATTTTTGAGAAAGTTTTCATTCACAATTATATTTACTCTAAGAGTTTTTGGCTAAAGACTGCTGAGAAGAAATCGCCGAAAAAATATTTTTTCATATTTCGTTTTGTTGGGGATTTCTGACCTGGAGTTTGAACCGTGGCCTCACGTCTAAGAAGTACGCTTACTACATACTAGACTACGGCGACTTTCAGCAGTTCACCAACAATGGTTCCTATATCGTTGTTAAACATTGCATTCAGCCAATAACAACAGACTTTTCTCGCGTGTGACTGTTTGAGTTGTTAATTCTGACACCCTTGACCCAGCTCGCAAATCTAAGGATTGCTACAATAGCAGGATTTACTATGAACTCGGGCTTAGTTTTCTCTACGGAATGTTTGATGCCTAAATTGAATACTGATTGTCGTATCACAATGGATCTAAATGCTGGCCTAAATAGGATCTCTTCAAGGGAGGTAAGGGAGGTAATCGTAAGTAGGATCTCTTCCTTCAAAGGAGATCTTACTTACAAACAGATGAGGATCTCTATCTGATTGATCGTGTACCGTGTTTTTCAACGCAAAAGAACCTTAAATCTGATTCAACAATTTACCTATAACAGTGATCAGTTAGTATTATTGTACATTTATTGGCTCGTTTCAAAATAAAATAAATTTCAGAAAATGATACATATCAGTCGTAGTATTTCGCGTCTCACAAAGGCTGACTACAAAGTTTGTATACAGTTCTACTACGGTATATAAATTTTGTACATATGCAAAGTTACCAAACAATGCATCAACTATAAACCCGATGCCTGGTTGCTTTTTGACTGCATTAAAAATACACACTGACGACGTTTTGACATAGTATACATTGTAAACACTTTGTACAGCGGCTTTATGAAACACTATACTTTGTTCAAACACAAAGCAACTAACATTTTGGAAGTCAGCCAAGCTCTAACCTTCAGTTTCTGTAAGACGAAAGTTTTTAGACTGTTTTTTTTTGTATGGAAAAACAATCAATTACACAAATATTTTTTAGTTCTTGCCATAGAAAGAGACGTTGGTTTTAAATAGTTCGTCTTACAGAAACAAAGGGTTAGTCTTTCATAAAAGTGCTTCTGACACAAACATTGTAAATAGGAAAGAAGCTTGTGGAAAATGGCTGCTGAAGTAATCTTTTTTGGGACAATGGGTAGGCTTTTGAAGAACAAATATAGTACATATGAAAACATGTAGCTAAATGGATGAATTTACTCTGTAGTTCCTCTTGTAATTTCTAATCTTCGCCATCTCTATGATGTCCTAAGTGGATGTCATTCTGTTCAGCAAATTTAGTGGATTCTTGGAGCCACTCATACGTCTTACGCTTAATTAATCGACTTAATGGCGTGCAATGACCAAATTGAGGTTTAAACATCTACAAACTGCTATAAAACAAAGACAATTATTCCATATTCTTCAGTTTTATGTCAAACCATTGCCTGTTGTCAACTGATTTTCTAGCTGTCGACATCACACATGTCAAAGTACAATGACACAATGACATTTGCACACATTAAACTTATACACAACATCACATTACTTTTGTTCCACCCGATAGAAAGAATTCCCATAAGAGATAATGTCGCATACAAGCAATATATTTCTTTTAAACCAACCGTCAACATCTAGGGTCTTAAATATTAAGTTCTGTACTTAAGGTTTTAATTAAAACTTGCTTTTGAAATAAATTTACAATGAAATGCATTTGAAATCAATTTGATTAGAAAATATTTTTTGTTTAATTAAATAATGATAGTAATTTATTATCGCTAACTTCTATTGCAATTTCAAAATCAAGGGAATAATGTGTTAGAAATTTATAAACCTGAAGTCAAACAAACAATATCACTTTGGATCGTATTGAATATTCTTGTTTTTTTCTTTTTAATTTTTCTTTAATTTATGCATAAGAAAACCATTGAAACGAATGTTACAAATAGAAAACAAGTAAATAAGAGTGTTACAGTCAATCCACAGTGACAGTATTTTACCCTGCAGTGCAGAATAGGTAAACGTAAGCCGAAAACGTTCAAAATAAATAGATTTTTCTTATTGAATTCCCATGAACAGAACTACTTCAGTTTACTAAAAAATTAATTCTCACAGAGAAAGTGAAAGGTTCAAACTGCTTCTCTAACGGAATATACTTACGTATTAGAAAAAAAATGGTTGACTAATTTTTTTCTTCATCAATTTAATGAATTTTATTGGTACAATGAGTGAAACAAATTGTAAAATTACAAAATAATGACAACAAATTCTTACAAAGGTAATGCGAAACACCAAGTTTCAAAGAATAGAATAATAATTGACTTACACCACTTCCCACAAAAATGTTCATAATGCCTAATAGATGAAGTGATTAAATACCAACTCTTGTCTGAAATACACCACAGACTGCTATTCTGAACACTTATTCTGAATAGGAATCACCTTGAGCCCAATATGTAGATTTTCTAACGAGAATATATCATCAGAATACATACATATATACATATATAATTTGTCATTACAACCCTTTAGTCAGGATTACGACCTAGCTTCTCACACCACTTATGTCGCGTGTGTTAATTTTATACATAAGGGGCAGGACCTACAGTTTAAAGTCGACTCTGAACAACAGATTTTTGAGAAACTTTTCAAGGCAATTTTATTTCGCTCTCAGAGTTTTTTTCGAAGAAATATTTTCTTATATTTCGTTTTGTTGGAGATGTCTGACCTGGGGTTTGAACCGAGCCAACACACTACTTACTACTTACTGAGTTATTCAGGGCAGTAGAACTTATGTTCGCTATATTATGGCATCTTTACACAACAACGATCACATTAAAGACTTTTAGTTGCAAGAAAAAGATTTTTTTCTATTGGAAAACTGTAGTAGCAGATTTACTATCAGGAATACAATTTACTAGTCTTCGTTGCAAAATCCTCGCCTAAAGTTAAGAACGTTACAGTTGTATACTCGTTGGGTTGTTTCTAAATTTTCTTTTTTGTGAGAAGTCAGATTTGGTTCCACTATGATCATAAGAGCTCATTTCTTCTGACCCAATAGGAATAAAATACAATTTTCCCCTTACTGGTAAATTTAGCCGATAGTGGACGTTTGCTTCTCTTTGACAGTTACTGAGAATAAAGGTTCGAATGAAAAATTTGGACGAGTTAGAGAATTTATTAGCTTTTCTTGTAGATGATCTGACCATCACTACATTGTAGTTTTTCTAATAGCTTGGTTTGGTTCATTTACAACCATTATTGCATTAGAAACTCAGTAGTGGTGCCACTCTTTGCAACGTATGTACATAAATCCAATCGATGATTGTATTCAGCCTTAGTCAAACCATTCCCTTCGGGTTTTATGCGCAATGTTTAGTTCCTGAGTAATTAAAACAGTGTCAGGCCATTATTGCAATCAAAACTCAACAGGCGGTGTCACTCCTTGAAATTTTTGTATGTGAGCCTCCTAATTTTGAGTTCAGCCTTAGTCAAACGAATTCCATTGGGTTTTATGTGCAATGTTTAGTTCCTGGGTTAGTCAAGCCATACGGTTTTAATAAGTTTGACGCCATTTTATTAATTGTCCCTGCTGAGTATGATGTACCTTTGGACTTAAATTTATTGCAACGAAATGGAAAATTATATGACAGGCATCATATTTAGCAGCTTGCCTTGAAACAATGTGCCTTATTATCTTAACCCCGATAAACAAGCAGAACCGTAGATATCTTATGGTGATGATGAATCAGTTTGATACTCAGCAGACATGAATTAACGGTTCAAACCACAGATCAAACCTCTCGATCAAATCGAAATATGAAAAGTATTTCTTCAGCGATTTCCTCAGGCAAAAATTCTGAGAGTAAATAAAAATTACCATGAAAAGTTTCACAAAAAAAATATTTGTTGTTCGGAGTCGTCTTTAAACTGTAGGTCCCACCACTTATGGATTAAATGAACACACACTATATAAGTGGTGTGAGAAGCTAGGTCGTAATCCTCACTTAAGTGTTGTATATACATACATATGTATGCATGAATTCTATGTTAAATGGGACCTTTTTACTACGCTTTATAAAATATTTATACGTATTGGTCGCCTGTTAAAAAATGGTTTAAAGAAAGTCTTTAATTATCTTTCCATAGTAATTTAATGATTTTCTTTAGAAACGGTGTATACATATGGACTATAAAATATACAAACAATAGCAATGAATATTCATTAACATGTTGTATAATGCATTAAATAGAGAGAGAGAGAGAAAAAAACAAATCAAATCAAATGCATTAAATTAACAAACCAAAGTTGGTTTTATTTCCACTTTACTTTTTTTTTATTCGTATGCAATGGAAATTAATAAAAAAAATAATGGCAACAAATAACAAATTTTTCACTGACACTGGGTTACTGGTTTAACGTTTGATTTTGAACAGAGATGTTGTATAAATTACAACAGCCGACAATCATAAAAAAAATGAAATAAAAGCAAAACAAATAAATAAATAAATAAACATGAAGTATGAAATTGAAATTGAAAAAAGGAAGGAAAAAAATACAACGACAATTTCAATGGAAATTATAAAGGAAAAAAACTCATGAATATGTTGTGAATTTTTCAATCTTTCGTGCATCCCCACAAACAAATGCAATCAAAGATGAATTTGTTTTTGTTGGTATTGCTATTGTTGGTATGCAATTGATAAATAATTTATGATGTCATGTTGGCAGTGAAGTAAGCAAAAATGTTTGTTTTTAATTGAAAATCATTTGAACATTAAATAAAGCATCAATAATTAAATGACACTTGTGGCTTGCAAACTTTTTGCTCATTAACCAAGCCATACGCTTGAAATTAAATGTAGAATAACTACAACAACAACAGTACAAAAAAAAGTAAAGTGAAATAAATTGGCAATTATTTCCAATAACTTGAATTATCGTGTCAAGTTCAATGGATAAAATTGAAAACTTAAATGAAATATTAATTAAACAAACAATTGGAACATACTCGTATATTGACAACAACAAAAAAAAGCATACACAATAAATAAATGACACAACAATAAACCGCATTATGGATAAACTAAATAAGAAGGTTTTGCGAAGAAAGAAATAAACAATAGTCGTAAATACTTGCTTAATTAAAAGCAAAATGTCTTAAGTAACATTTTTTAATTTAAACAACTAAGGCATATCAATTCTCATTTTGCTTGATACTTCAAAGTCCTTAAACCAAACTTAATATCAAAAAAAGTAAATAATGTCACTTAGTACCTTTTACCTTTCAATTAATTGAGTAAATAAAAAAGGAAAAAAAGGTTTTTATTATATTTGCTTACACATTTAAACTTGTTTTATAAAAAAAAATAAAAAATTTCTTAGAAAAGAAATTCTTGTAATATAAACAAAAGACTTAAGAAACAAACTTGTTTTCATTATTATAATCCGTTGATCGATTGATTCCATGGATTTCAATAACTTGTATTGCTAAATATAATAAAGATATTAAAGTGTTAGTAACACCTTTAGCGATTGTTTGAAATAATTACAAATAGAATATTAAATTAGCAAATAATTGTTTCAAGAGCAAGCACTCTGCTTCCATTCAAAAATATTTTTTTTCATTTATTCTAACACCTGTGCGTGTTTCATATTTTTAAGATGGTTCGAAAATTTTACAACAGCTTTTAAAAATGTTGCTAAGAGCGGTCATAATTTTTCTCATTACCTACAGTGATCTTGCAGTTTTTAACCTTCAAATTACATTTTGGTGATTAAAAACCATCAAGTATTTGCACGGTAATCTTTAATTGTTGCTAATTATTAATGAATACTATTAATGTTAAATCAGGCCATAATTAATATCACCTTAACTCTAATTGACCAGAATGAATTCTAATTCATTAGAAAAACAATTTAGTTTTTTATGTTGTATGTATTAACTTAATACATTAGTGGTGGACCCTACAGTTGAAATTCGGCTCCGAATAACAGACTTTTGAAAATCTTTTCATGGCAATTTTATTTGCTTTCAGAGTTTTTGCCAGAAATCTGCTGAGAGGAAGTCGCCGAAAAAATATTTCGTTTTGTTGGGCCTGGCATATAAACCGCGGTCTAACGTCTAATAAATCGAGACATTACCTGTTAGACTACTGTGACTTCATTTGCAATCATCAATTGTAATGCAATCTGGAATAATTGCTTAACTATGACATGCTTATAATCTTTAAATTTAGAAAACTTAAGGAATCTTTTGGAACTTTACGTATGTTAAAATGATGCAGACTTTAAAAGACAGTAGCCCTCGAGACCATTCACTTTCTCTTTACTTTCTCTTTAGTCCTGATGATTCAACGAATCTTGAGATAAAACTTCATATAAACTTGTATCGTTAACGTACAAGTTTTTATAGTCTTTACTTCAGGTATCTGACTTCTCACCACTTATAATTTTAGATGGACTTAATGTTATTTTCGCGCTTGGAAGTTGGCAAAAAACCATTCAGCTATCTCGCAATCCCAATTCGGAGATTGGCTGTTGGTCGCATGTAACTGAATTACTAAGACTTTTCGCTCCTCCTGAATTTAGCCTGAATTTATCTCTAACAATCTATAATCGATCCTTCAGAAACTTCGAAAAAAATCGAAATAAGTGACTACTAATAATGACTTCAATAAAAGAGCACTGTACCACACTTCTTCAAATGCTTTGGAAACCTTTGTGCCTGTCTCTGATTACATTAGTCGACTCTAGATATTTCACAAGATTATAGTTTGTTGTACGTTCCATAATCTTGTAAAGTGAGAAGCATATTGGCACTGATCGATACTTTTAAGGATATTGAGCCTCACCCTTTCTGGGAATTGACGATATGGGTCATTGAACAAGTTAGCTAATAGAAGAGTGTTAAAGAATACTACTTCCAGAGCAGTGCTAGAATACAATCCGTCCTAAAACATTTGTTAATGTTATGAGCGGTACACAGCATGAACAACAACTCCTCATTACCCCTTTCATAATTGTTAATCAGTTGTTGTGAAAAGGAAATTTATCAATTATGATCTTTTTCTAATCAGATGGCACTGTCCGTATTTAAAGTTTGTATAAAAAGAAATGACTGAAGGATTGTAATGACCAATTATGTATGTATGTATGTATATATGTATGTATAAAAAGAAATAACTTACGGCTACAGCAGTGAACATATCTATCAGACAAAGAAAAATATTGGGAAAGATTTTCTATTTTTCAACGTGATTTTCTTTTGCCATTTTACAGCAATATTAAGACTAAACAGTATTCCCTGTTGTTCTCTTGTTCATGAAGATACTCAATAAAAATTATATCACACGCATCCCAGTAAATATATTCAATGTCTTTGCCTCTTGATAGCATTGACTTTACCCAGTTCAGGCAGGATTTTTTTTATGTGTAGGTTGGTAAAACCAATATATCGTTTGTATACGAATCTACATAAAAAAGCAATACTCGAAATGGTACAGTTCTGTTGAAAAAAAAACGCTCCTAGAGTCGATGTATAACAGTTTTTAAAATGTCTATTATATTGGGCAGCTGATACACATTCATCGGATTATCATTCGATAACAACTTGTAGATTTTCGTAGCCTACTATGTGTTGGCAGTTAACATGGTCTCGTTCAAACTAATAAAAAAGGAAGGAGTACAAAATCTCTTCCAGAGCCCAGTTGAATTAAAAGTACTGTATTAAATAACGATAAGCTTTAGTTTCCATATTAAAATATTCATCATTTTGAGCCATTAAAACTAGAAACAAATTTTTTGTTTGTTATCCAACTTTGTATTAAAATTATAAATCAGCTGGCAGATTTTGGGGCAGCTCTATTATACGTATTTACAGACGCACTAGATAAATAAAATAAATAAACAACAGCATCCCTTGTACCACTTTCAATGAAGAACTTCTTTATAAAATTTGTATTATTTTGGAATTAATTTATTTGTTATGTCTAGGTCGTCTACAATTGACCATTATTGATTCCTAAGCATTCTTTTAAAACGTATTTAATTGTGTTAACATTTCAATTTTTTAATAGAATTTTTCTATATTTAAAGTTATAAAATATTAAATCTAAACTGTATTTTAGCGATTACAATCTAAACAAATTAAATTACAATCATTTCGAAGACAAATTCGAGCCTTTCAAATTCACAATTATTTTTAAAGATTTTTTTTTTGTGTACAACTTTCAAATAACTGGTAGCATCTGATTATTTAAAACTGAGATTTTTATTTCAATATTATGAAATCTGAAAACTTACATAAAACCCCCGAAAAAATAAAATCATTTGCCTTCAAAACATAAACGCTGCATCATTATTATTGCAAACGTTTATTTTGCAATGGACACACGAACAAAAAGAATCACAAAAAAAAACACACGAAAAAAACAGAGAAGCAAAATATTGTTGAAAATTAATACTCATGTTGTGAGACCCAAGCATTTATTTATACGTTTCTAAAGTTTTCGAAAAAAAGTGAATGAGTGAGTGAATGAAGCAAAGTTAATAATTTACTAAATTTCAACAGCAACAACGACAACAACAATAACCACAATGCATTCTTAACAAGCAAAAAAGAGAGGAAAATAGAAAAAACAATGAAACAAAATTAAACTCACATAAATTATAATTAAATTTATTAGACGAATCGGGGCAATGATGTGTGATTAAAAGCAAAAACAAAAAAAATTATTGAAAACTTCGCTAATAACAACTTTACTATGCTTTAAAATAGCATACATAGTGACATACATACATGTCATGTGTATATTCTGTCATATAAAGTTTGAAACTCCCCCCAGCTTCATACTGATCTATTAAAACAGAAAATGTTTGGCGTACTTTCAAAACACTAGTTCAGTGCTGTAACAAGTTAATAAATTTTACTTTATAATATATTTCAAATAATTGTTGTTGTTGTTGTACTTATTAATTAAAACTAACATTATATTTGCGATAATAAATTTCAATTTCAATTTATTATTATTTTTTTAATTAATTTTCAAACCGCTTTGACGTCTCTAACATTGAAATTTCAAGGTAACAGAGTTTGTCTGCCTAATTTTATTTTTGTTTTTGTTTTATTGACCATATCAAGAAGACTTTTTAAATATACTTGTAATATTCTCCTGTAGTTTAATAATAAATTGTTAAAAATTTAAATGTCAATTGGCCAAATTAGAAAACTGACTTCAAACGTTTACTCTTACGAAACACACATTCATGCTGGGATATAGAAAAGCTACACACATGTTTTAGACCATGCAAGCAGGACATTAAAATATATTGCCAGTATGATAAATAAAATATTATAATATACCGAGTTTAATTTAATTATAAATGCAAACAAAGATCATTAAAAATACTCTGGTGTTAATAAAAATTGTAAAAAAAAAATTATTTACGAAAGACAACAATAAAAATATTTTATTTTAATACTTCAATTGAAATTCTTTTTAAAAATAATTGCTAAAATTATTACCAACATTTTAATGTCTTCATTACATAAGAATTGCAGTACAAGTTTACAGCAATCAATGGAATTTTTTTTATAAAAACGAGTTTGTTTCTTAAGTCTTTCATATACATTACAAACATTTCTTTTCTAAGTAAAATGTTTGTTAACACAACTTTCAGTCTGTGTAACCAGAAAACAATGATGATATCTTTTTAATATTAATAATAATAATAATTAAAAATATTGTTCTTAACTTATAATTTTGACGACAATTAAACAATCACAGATGCCCAAATATGGTGAATATATAAGATGAAGCAAATGTGGCATATCTTTTGATGAAAAATCTATTACGATAGATTGAACCGAAGCATTATCAAAATAAAAAACTAGAACTGGAACACAACTTATGCCATTCAACGTAAGACTTCTTACGGAGTTAAGGGCATACTTATATTTCAGAGGGTAAAGTTTGAAAAGAAGTGGCTAGTATGTAGTGTGTTGGCTTATTAGACATGAGGCCACGATTCAAGCGCCCCAGGTCAGACGTCTTGAACAAAATTAAAAATGAACAAAATATCCTTTCGGCAGCTTCCTCTCAGCAGATTTCTGGCAAAATCTCTGACAATAAAAAAAAATTGCCAAAAAAAGTTTCTCAAAAATCTGTTGTTCAGGGTTGAGTTTAAACTGTTGCTCATTTACACACACAACATAAGTGGTGTAAGAAGCTAGATCATAATCCTCACTGAAGGGTTGTAATGACCAATTATGTATGAAAGTTTTTGAAAAGGGTGCAAGAAGACTTCGTTTAAATCCTCACTGATTACTTCGAATTGAATGGAACTGTAAGTAACGGAATTTTTCCAGAATCAGACAGAATAGCTCTGCCTAACAGGGCTTCCTAATCAGTGCAGTGTCTTTCACGAGTGTCGGCAGTATAGGCTGCAGCGAGAATTATTAAAAACGCAGATATCTTCCGAAGGGATAATGCCATACTTTCTGATAGCCATGCAGCTATTAAAGCACTGAGTCCCAACGTAATGAACTCCAACACGGTGTATAGCTGTCGCAGATATCTCGGCAATGTGGCGGAACGTTATGATGTTTATATCGTATGGCTATCGCGACACAACAATATTCCGAGTTACTGTAAAGCAAAAAAAAACTGACCAGGTATGTCATAACCATCAAACTTACTAATAAATTCTCTACTTTGGGAACTCCTTTAAAAACCCCTTAGGTTATTATTAACAATGCAGTCATGGATTCCTTTAACATCAGATAAGCAGCTTTTGATACAGGCTACTGTAAAGAGAAGGAAGTGGCCAAGCATTGCACAAAATTCACTAACTTATTCTCTGCTTTGGGAGCTCCTTTAGATACATGTGAGCTTGTAATGAAAAATTCAGTAGTGGATTCCTGTAACGCCAGTTTCACGGATTTTGAACATCATGCATACAAAGCACACGAAAAGCCTGACTAAACTCCGAAGGAATATGTATAGCATGGTTGCTGGATTGATTACTGGGCATTGCATTATGGTCACTCATGCGAGGTGCATTGCTTTGGATACTTGGCAAATCATTTCTGCAGAATTGCGTGAAAGATAAAGAAACTGTTTTTTACCTATTGGATACATGCCCAAAACTATGTCAGAACAGGAAAAAGCATCCACACAGATGATCAAAACAAACTGTCAGGCATGGACATTGGCAGTTTAAGTCGTTTCATCATAAACTACGAATGATTCCGTGGTATTGCAACGGGCTTCATGTGACCTAAACGCATCTCTTCAACTTCTTTTGGGTAGACAGCCATCTCTACCAACCTACCTACCTATGGAATGTAAAAAAACATGATGCTTTGATCCAAAATGATATGGAAATATGGGCGCCAAAGAAAAGCAAGTTAACCTATTATATACAAAAATATTAATGCGATAATGTACGTAAGCAATTCGAATTTGAAAATGATTATGTTTTCATTTGGTATAATTGCACGAAACTGGTTTTCTAAATGTTCTAGCAACTAGGAAATATTGCTCGACATATTGATATGTAAAGTATGGTTAACCATGGCGACAAAGTTTTTCCGATGCTAAGGTACTTTATTAAATCGGTTCAAATGTATACTTTGTGCTCTGATAAATAAAAAAATGTTTTTTAATTTTTTTCTATCAAAGAAACCCATTCCAATGCCCTTCTGCATCTTATATTGCCTGCACAAGAATTGTTTGCCTGTAAAATGTTCAAACCATTACGGCAACTAGGCTTCTGTTACCCTGCCAGCTTAAATTATATTTGAAAATATTTCCTTGAATGCTTTTCGTTTTCAAATATAATCAAAAGTAATAATTTCGTTGCCACAAAATTAAATTGGGTTAAAACCCTGCCAAAATATTAAGTCGTTTAACATAAAAAACACTGACAAATAATAGATGGCTTATCTTATGAACTATAAAATATTTTATTTGTGGCCAAAGCCACAACAATTAAAAACTAAAAGTGATAAACAACAACGACAACAACAAAATGTTATACAGTTATTGCACAAATAAATATGGCCAAACGTTTAAAACCAAGTGACGCTGTATTGTAGAAATACATACGTTTTTAAATATTTCAGGCAAATGTAGGCTGTTGTACGTTAATACGGTTTAATAAAAAAACATTTTAAAGTTAAAAGACTATTAAAAAATTAGTAACAAAAAAAAATAATATAAATTGAAACACAAATTAGTTTAAATTTTATTATTAATGATTTATTTAATTCAAATGGAAAAGAATGCATGAATCAAAAAAACTAGAGGCAAACTTAATTGAACATGTAAATAAAAAAAACGGAAAATATTAAAAGTAAAGTAGCGAAAAACAAATAAAGAATCTGTAGCTATTAAGTCATTAATTCAGTATAAAGATTAAATGCCAGTAGCCATAAATATAATTTCGTATATAAAATTTGTAGAAGTGGAGCGAAAATTGAAGGCAATGCTGTACTACATTATATTCCAAGCATATAATACGCAGAATCTTGTCGATTCGATAGAATTCGTAGTGATTTCTTTGATTTTTCGGTAGGGGCTTCATCTATCTGTGATTAGGTAGCAGTTGCTGATAACATTCTACCTCCGCTCTACCACTAGAGTAATCCCAAAAAGAGGGAATAATTTTAGAATTCGAATTTACAATAACGAAACCCATGACTAGTTGCGTCACTAGTTGCGGCCAATTTGTATTGATCATTCTCATCAGCCGCTGATGTGCTATAATTAAGCCTCAACTTTTTTCATTAGAACTTCATTAGAAAACTAGTATGTGGAAGGCACTTATGAGTGAGACTATAAACTCGAAATTCACATATGTTCGGACATGAGGCTCTAAATTCCGAACGGTAATATGCAGGACTTCCAAAACAACATGAAATCTCAGCCGAAGATATGAAGGTGCCAGTTTAATATGGTAACGTAACTATACCGACACAGTAGTCGTTGCTGTATTAAACGAGAGCCCGTTGCTCAAATCGCAGCTCAGACATCTCCATCAACACAAAATATGGAAAAATATTTCATGTGGAGATTTCCTCGCAACAGTCTTCTGGGAAAAATTCTGTGCATAAATAAAATTGCCATGAAAAGTTTATTACATCTGTCGATTGAAGTCGACGATAAACTGTAGGTCCCACCCACCCACACAACATGCGAGTGGTGTGAGAAGCTAGGTTGTAATCCTGACTAAAGGCTGGTAATAAGCAATTAAGTTAAGTAAGCTGAAATTCTCTTGAAAAGAGAGCACAAAATCAGACATGATTGTAAGATTACCTACCCTCCTTAGGTGGAATGTATTTGAAATCTTAGCAGTGGAGGCATTCCTTGTACTTTTAAATATAAACACTATCTGACAGTCAAACTGCCATTCGAGATCTCCACTCTTATGTGCTCAAATCTAAGAAAGTATAGGTCTGCCTGCAGAAGCTAAATCAGCTTCTTTGCATAATTAAATTTACCCTCTGCTGGACCCTAGATATTGTCAGAACTCATGGCAATGAGTAGGCAAATCAGTTGATGGGGACAGAATCTTTCGCTGTAGTGAGGGCAAATATTTTGAGAGGTATACTCAATGATAAGGAAGATAATGAGAGACAAAAACTTTATTCAAAGCAAATGGATTTGAGGCAATCAAAACTTTTAAGAGGAGTTTTGATTCATGTAGCAAACTACTCAGTAATAACATAAGGTTAGTAATCAAACTTTGAACAAGGCACTGTAGACTTAAAGTACACTTGTTCACAATGGAAATTGCCTCAATCTGAATACATACTTGGAACTTTTGCTTCCTTAATGCAACCTACAAGGAGGCATCTGAGTGCATATCAGGTGCTGGGCAGGTTCTTGGTCTTTCTGGTCTGCATAGAGAAGGTATTATTGGGATACGCTATATAGATTAAGGGCAGTAGAATGGATTGTATTGTATAGTACAGTGCTATTGAATCTCTTCACAATAATAACAACAACATTGTCTTAATGAAACAGTTTGTAAGTATACCGACTTCAGGGAAGAATATTACAAAAGTGTTAATCAGCAGAACACTTTACTGGTCTTTCTTCTGTTTACTTAACAATGATACCTAGTATTTGAAACCTTATAGGGATGATTATGTAAAGAAACATTTCTTGTAGCGATTTTTTAAAGTTCTTAACACATTTGAAATCATATGAATCACTTCCCACTGACGCACAAAAAAATAACAAAATGACAAAACAAATCTCAAAGCGTTACACTGTGCTGTGATGAAGTCATTGTTACTGACAGCTGATTAATAATGTGCCAACCATTGTTTTACATCGTATTTGCATATTTAAATTGATGTTCATTCATAGCTAGCTGGCGTAACATCCATAGAATTTAAGGTTTGTTTCATTCAGTTTTTAACAGATTTTTTTCTCTCTTTTATTTATTTTTTTCTTTTTTCTAAAAACTTAAGTTCAAGGTTAAGCAAAAAATACATAAAAAAAAGTTTCTCTTTTCTAATTGCTTTTTAGAGTTTCACGTTGCAGTGTGTGTTTAAAGCAAAAAAGCAAAAACAAACAACACTTGATAAATATGAGGTTTTTATTCAATTTTATTTCACACTAAAGTCATCAATTAAAATCAACCTTGATTGTCGTCGTGTGGCACTAGACATGATACATGCTTCGTGTCAAATTAAGTAGTGAATTGAAGTGTATTTTGTTATTGTAGTTGCCACTGTTGCTAATAGCAATAAGTTGGATTTTTAATACACACTACACCGTCAACAAATGTCTATTTGAGTTGATGTTTGTGTTTGTAAAATAAAATAGCAAATTAGCAGAGTAGATTTCGATAAGAGTTGATAAGACTACTTACAGCTGTCGTCAGTCTGTGATGATATTTTAAGCCGGGGAATATGTTTCCTTCACATGTAAACAATTATGTGAATAACAGTCATCGTAATACGAGTGTTGATTCATATAAATTTTTCGAATACCTGATTGTCTGTACTAAAATAAGTTGAAATAGCTTCATATCGGCTCTCTATGATGTATCTTGGACAGATAATGAATGAATAAGCATTCAATATTTTCCAAATACTTATGAATTATAGCCCGTAGGGTGTCACATAGCCTAACTGTTACCTTTCGAGTCTTTTAGTTCTGTTTTTTTTTTTGTCAATTAAAGAACTTCAACTCTTTCATTTCGACGTGCAGTCAAGTGAAGTCAAATAAACTGTGTAATTATTTCAAATAAATACTAATCATAAGCTTTAGTACGAGCTCTAAGAATAATAATAATAATAATCACATTGTTGTTATTGTATTTAAAGTTTCATTTTTATTGTATTTATGACACATCCATCCTAGCAACAGCCATGCACTCGGTCGATATACAAGCGTATGGTTTGTCGTTAACAATAATTACCAATAATTGTTAATAAATAAACAAACAAAAGAAGAAGAAGAAGAAGAAGAAGAAGAGGAACAATAACAACAACAAATTATAAGTAATATGGTTTCTAGAGAAACATATAATTTAAAAGAACAAAATACTTGAAAGTATGTTTTCTACAAACAAAAGACTTAAGCAACAAACTTGGTTCACTAATAATAATCATTAAACGGATTTGTTGCTGCTCATATGTACTACATGGATTACAAATGTATTTGTTAAATGTTTATTTGTATTGGTAGACAGTTAAATACAAAGTATGCAGAACATAAAAAAGGAGAAGTCTAACAACTGTTAGAACTGTTATGCCATTGATGGATGCGCTTTGTTTATGAATCAATTAAAAATAAATTTTTTAAATTTGTTTTGGTTAAAATTCTTTTAAGATTAAGGTTAACGCAGATTGCATCATTAGACATATTCTTGCCTAATAGATATTTAAGGCGAAGACCAGCTATAAAAATAAATATTATACGCGCAAATAGTAATAAAATGGAGTAATAAAAACTGAAATATAATAGAATTCTTCTTTTTTTATGTATTATTAAACAATTTAGAATGTAACCTTAACCCTTGGTTTGCATGTTGTGGATTTATTGGTAATTCATCACTAAAAATCATTAAGCTTATTGAAATATGAGGTTGGCTTTATTCTGAGAGAGCCATTTCATCAGGACATGTCAAGTAGTCTTGATTTATGTGATATTATAAAGGGCCGTTATGTATGCTCTTGAGATACTAATTAATTCCGATGCTATTTAATTTTAAACAGATGATAAGTGATGAATTTCTATGGCCGAGGTTACCAGAAATGATACCAATCTTAAAAAATAAAGTCTCTGTGAGCAATTATCGCAATTTGTTATTCGTTTCAAAAGCCTACTGATTCCATTGTACAGGAAATGTCACATCGTTCTACTGTTCGCCAAGGCTTCTCTGGTTTAAGCGTATCCGAAATTTCAGGCTGGCGCGGGTTATTTGAGCTTTAAGGATTGTTGTAATGTGCTTACACTTATGACTCCAGGAAACCTCACAACAAGTCTAGCGGTTTTTAATCTCACGATCCCTGTGAGTAGTTCACGTCACATCCTCATGAGATGCCTGTGTCCTCAAATCGCTTGTGCAGAATATCTGATATGTCATGAGGTATATAGTACGGCGTGCTGTTAAAACCACATGCCATAGGGTATGTTAACTCTAAGGACCGATTTGTTATATATAGCTTATACGCATGCAACTGCGACTTAAGAAAACCCTATAAAAAGTCTAACGAGGTCAAATCGCACGATCTCGGTGTCTACTAAAAATCACCTCCACGTGAGATGACCATGCCCCAAATTGCTTGGATATCCAATATGGCATGAGCTGTGTAACACGTAGTGCCCTCTTCTTGAAATCACATATCATGGACCCCAGATTATCCAAATAGTGGTCGCTGTTGACAGTGATGCCATGGCGAATATCGTTCTCAATGAAATATGGACCGATGATGCCGCCAGATCAAAATCCGGTATGCATTGGACGCTTTTGGATCTTATGCAAATTGATATCGTCACGTATCCGTATATCCAGAAATGGACCTCATTACATACGTACATACATACATACATACACACATACATACATACATACATACATGCATACATACATAAAATTCATACGTTAAGGAACACCTGACGTACATCGGTGGAAAATGTGCGGCGACATCATGTGCCCTTCCCGAATAATGCCTAACCTAGGAGGCCCAAAACAGGAGAGGAGGCGGTTACTGATGAAGGTAGTGACATCTATCACTATATATGCAGCCCCTATATGGGCCGGGGCCATGGATAAGACGACCTATAGAGCGGGAATAGAAGCGACCTACAGAAGATCACCTCTCAGGGTGATTTCTGCCTTCCGAACGGTGTCTACTGATGCAGCATTGGTGGTTGCGGAGATGATGCCCCTGAGGCTAGTAGTGGATGTAGAGAGGAGGAAACATGACACAAGGAGGGGAATGGATCTTTCCAATCCTGTTCAGTTAGTGGATGATGCTATACATAGATGGCAGCAAGACTGGTCCAATTCAAACAAGGGAGGATGGACCCACAGCATAGGCGAATGGACCAAAAGGGGACACGGTCAGGTGAACTTCTACCTGACACAGTTACTAATCGGCCATGGATGTTGTAGGGCATATCTCTATAAGTATGGTCATGACGTAGACGAGGCATGCCCAGAATGCCGTAATGAAAGCGAGACGGCGGAGCATGTTTTCTTTACTTGTCCGCGATATGTTGTTCAACAAAATTGCCTGGAGAGGACAATAGGATTCCAGGTAACGCCCGATAATATAGTTAACCTGATGTTAACCTCATGTGACAATTGGAACGCAGTATGTGATTTCGCAAGGAAGGTATTGACGCAGCAAATATTGGCTGAGAGAGCAAGGTCAGCAGAATTTGAAGGCAGCACTCGCTGAATCTACTAGACTATGGCGATCTCATTGCTAAAAATAATTACTGCCAGTTGCCACTTGCTTCAAAGTCCTTTCAGCGAACACATGTTATTGTCTATGGTTGTCAATGGCGATTTTGTAATACAGACTGAATAATTGACAACTAATTGGACATATAGATGTAATTTCAACAAGATGTTCGTTATCAAATGTCAAAGTTCGGATGAACTTGTTGGAAGACCTCATTTACAACCTTTTTATGAAAATTCTAGGGAACCAAAACTCATCATAAGCCTGTCAATACAAGTAATTCGAATTCATAGCTTATCTAAGATAAGATATATGTTTACTTAGTTCTTTTTTTATGGATTTTTAAGGGCTAATTATCTACTCTAACATTTCTTATTAAACCTTATATTATCATACACTATACATATGTAGCTTCAAGCAGCTGAAAAAATTGTTAAAAAGAAAAATTAAAAACACATACATACGTAAACCTCCACAGTTTAATTCACTGAACTTGTAAAAACGTGCAAATCATGACGGAAGTAAGAGGTCAATAGTCTTTTAGGCATGAAATTTAAAAAATCTGTAAGTTTTTTACACAAAAAAAAAACTTACGAAGTATTATTGAATAAAAAAAATTTATTTTGTTCACCTTAAATGCTCCAATAACTTCAATGAAATTCATATTCATGTGCTTATTTGTTTAATGACCGGCTGTAGATTTAAATTATAACAATAAATCAACACAAAAACAACAATAATTTATAAAATTTACACAAAAAAAATGTGGAAAACAAAACAATATCAAGAGAACTCAGGTTCAGGGTCTAGGAAAAAATGTATAAAAAAATTTTTTTTTGTTTTTGTAAAAATAAACTATTATTAACACTTATTTAGGCTTTAAGCAACATACAAATGTAAGCAAATATAACTGAATTACAATAGATTTTATTAGACTAGATTCAACAGAACAAAAGCAATAACAACAGAAAACAAAAAAATGTGTAAGTGTTGCAAATATTGTATGTTCAGCTATAAATTCATATGAGACAGGCTACAACAGTTGTTGACTAAGGCCTTAGGCTTTGGAAAAGAAAAAAAATACATTTAAGGCGTTAGTGTATGGAGAATTGAAAATAACAACTGCAACTGTGACTTTGTTCTTGCAACACTGTTCTGTATAACATACAATATTTTATTCTTTAACATCCACCCGCTGGGTGTCTTTATGACACCTCTCGTTCCTTAAATTTTTTTTCTTTCGAAAAGTATAAATAATCACACAAGTTTAGTTTTATTTTTCCTTTTTTTGTATTTCTTGTTCCATACCCATATAACCCATAAATTTAATTTCAACGTTGCTTTTTTTTTGTAAAGAACCTTAGGTTTCTGTTGAAAACCAACATTAGTTGTGTTAATTTGAAATAAAAGCACAAGTACTTGTCGGAAGTATTTCTAGCTTAAAGAAGGAAAACAAAAAAAAGAAAAATTATACGAAATTATTTACTTGCTAAAGGTGCTTGGTATGGTAGTAATTTGTTTCATTATTAATGTGCTATTCCTAGAATTCATATAATTAAAGAAGTTAACAAAAGAGATTTTTGGTTTTTGTTGTTGTTTTTTTAAACTCATTAAAACACTTTTTTTGTCTGCAATGCATCAAAAAAAAATTGTATCGCAAAGCTTTGTTAGAGTATAAGAAACCTTGTTGAAATACAGCTGTTATGATAACTAAAGTGTTATGATTTATTACTTTAGTGTTCTTAAAATAGAGACTACAGGTATTTCTTTAGAAGTCAAAACCATGCTTAAGAATTAATTCAAGATTTTAATTCATTTCCTTGTATTGAATTAAGTTTTGTGTGTAAACCTGTTCTCTTTTAAATTTAAAAACAAAATAAACTTATTTTATATATTTTTTACAAGAGCAGTAAATTAGACAACCCTAATCGAAACACAAGAAAATGAAAAATCTTTATTGCTTACCACACTTGTAACAGTGATATCCTTCGATATCCTGTTTACAGTATGAACCGTCCAACCATAGACTCCTTGGTGTTGCCAAATGTTTTACCATCAATTAATTATTTTCCGTTTCGAAATAGAAAATAATAACAATTAACTGATTACTGCCATGCGTGTTCATTTGGCCATTCCAATAGTATATGTGTGTACTGCTACAATACCTTGAAGAAAAAAATCACTTTACTCCCATGTATTAGCCGGTGCTTCGAAGTCCATTTTGAATTATCTCGCGTACAAGAAAGGCCTGATTAATGACCGTACAGCATCAAAGTCTATTAATCCGATGGAACACAGTCGCAATGCGGCTATTCTATTACGATTGCAACGAATTGCACTTTAGCGAAATAAAGCGAAAATTTCCGAACCTCTGATATTTTCAAGTCGTGCTCGACTTTTCCGTAGAGTACAATATTTCGTTGTCGATTAGTCGGTTAAACATCCAATGCCTTGTAGAAAAAACTTGTTTGTGAATCGCTCTTCCTACAGAAGGCTTAACATTTACTTACAATAAAGACAAATTGTAATCTAAAGTGGAAAAACACATCCTCTTTCCTTCCTGCCACAATCTCTTTTCCTAAATCCATTACTATGCCTTGCAAGAGTACAAAAAAAAAGTTTCACGACATAATTGCTACAATAAGTTTGTATAGTAATCACTGCAATAAGTGTGCATAGTAATCGCCAAATATATGCCATAACTTGCTGATGGGACTGTCTCGGCTTCTCGTAACTAATTTCTTTGAGTGCTCATTTGACTCAGATGCAGGATGATGGAACTATGTCTCTTTTATGGTTATGTAACGGCGCAAAAACACGGTCTTTATTTTGGTGAAGGTTTGCCAGTTCGTTTCTTCGATTGTAAGTAAACAGTTCGCTTTTCTTGAGTAGAAATTCCTCATCTCAAAATTTTACCTTCAGTAATATATCAACGACATAATTCTAATACATTGTCATTTTAGATGACATACGCATACAATTCTAATCGAAGGATTTTTCTTAATTTCGGTCGATTAAAAATCAACAGTGAGATTCTAGAAGTTGCCAGACAGAAAATAGGTACAGTGTAAATAAGGCCAATTATGCTCTAACAAGAAGATTTTCGTATTTGATATGATAATGAAATGGTCACCCTATTCTATTGAGTATTAAGCTCTGACATTTTGATGAAAATAACGACTTCCTCTCAGCAGTCAGGCTAAAACCCTTTGAGTAAACTAATTGCCATGAAGTCGCCGTAGTCTAGTAAATAGTGTATTGGCTTACACCTCCAACAAAACGAAATGTGAAAAAATTTTCCTTTCAGCAGGTTTCTGACAAAAACTCTGAACGTAAATAAAATTGCTATGAAAAAGTCTTTTAAAAATCTGTCGTTCGGAGACGACTTTAAACTGTATGTTTAAAAATAAACACGCACAATATAAGTGCTGTGATAAGCTAGTTCTTATCCTGACTGAAGCATTGTAATGACCAATTGTGTTACGTATGTAATTGCCATGAAAAAGCTTTGTTGTACTTATGCAACGTTGAACTCCAAACATGCAAAAAAAGAACAGTCTGCAATCTTGATTAAAGCGTAAATATGCCCATAATGACAGGTTGGCTACTTTTGAGATTGCCCTCGTGTTTATTACATCCTTAATTTATTAAAAAAAATTCTACTTCAATACGATGACGATAAGAAAATAAACTTGGACAAGCATATTTCCGCTTTTGTAAGCAACCTTAACATTTTCCATTTAATTTTCATAAAATTGTTTATTTGTTTGAATGTTTTATTAATTATTATTATTTTTGTTCACCTTCTAAGTTTGTGAGTCAACAAGGTTCTGATTTAAAAAAAATAAATTCAACATAAAAATACAATCAACAAGTTTTAACTTTCAATCTTTCTCAAGCGATAATACACAATCATTAGGGCATAACAATTATACAGCGAGAGTTTAATTAAAAGACATATAAAATATTTTAAGAGAAAACAACAACACTAACAAATAAAATAATAAATTATATTTATTATTACAAAATAAAATACTTTTAAATAAATATTCAAATAAATTTTTTAATAAAATTTATGATAATTTTAATTTTTTTATTTTTGTTTTTATTGTTTTTACAATTGTATTTTAATTAAGTTATAAATTCATTGAGTGTAAAGATAAAAGAATATATTATTCATTTAAAATAAATTCTAGAATTTATGTTTTTTTATATAAATTATGTCAACAACTTTTGAAATGAATATCGTGCTTAACTGCAAATGCATTCCTTCTTTAAAAGCAAAAATATTTGCTGTGGTCTTCAAAACTGATTTAATCACAACTGACACTTGGTTTATTAAATAAAAATATTTATAAAATTATTTCCATTGTTTTGTTGTAACAATAAACATTTAAAACAACAAATACAATAACGTATGAATATGTCATTAACATGACAAAATTTACAAGAATCGATCAATTATTGGTGGTGTCATGTTAAATCAATGAATGAAGCAAGCAAGCATAGGAAAAAAACAATTGTATGCAGTAACGTTTAATTCAGTCTCTACTTCAACAAGGTGATACGAAAAGAATGTCATAACGTGAAATGATAATGAGTTTCTTAAAAATGTTCTTTTCTTGTGGGTTTCTGGCGAAAAATAATTCCAAATTACATTGTCAGCAATAATGCTCTCTCGTTATTGATGATATCTTCGCTTGTGACTTCTAAAGTTGATAGGTTGCTGCGGTAAAAGCTTGGTTTAAAAGATAAAACTATTGCAAGAGTTTAAGTTTTAAAATCCCCACTGTTGCCTGAATCTGTACACGTCAGCCTAATTTCGCTATTTTCCTTATATTACCCTGGGTGTTAAAATTGGCATCGCATCCTATCAAGGAAGTCTGCCTAAGATTTCTGTACTTAGTCCGCTATTGTGTAATATTATCTACGACAGTTTTTTTGGTCTAAGAATGCCAGATAATCAAACCGTTCGAAGACAATCAGAATGATAAAACTCTGAAGGAGGGCTATGAATCTAAACCTGTTAAAGCGATGAATAGTAATGACTTAATCTACCATACTCAACGTGCTCCTTTGGAGTTCTAGCAGAGCTTCCTATTCAACTTTTGCCTGATTTTCTGCGCTATTCTGTCCGTATGAGTCATGCGAAATTCATACCTGCACTGTCATATTTGCAGGACTTTAAAGGGTTTGCCAAAGTAAAGAAATCATCGTAGATTCTGCGACATCTGGCATGTTTATCCATTCGACAGGTACCTGAAATATCGTTATGTAATGGTACCCTTTTGATATGAACATCATACCGATCCGCTATATCACTTAAATGTCTGCGTCAGTTACATATACGCCTTATTGGAGACCCAGTGCTTTGAGACCCGCTCGGCTATGGAAATATATTTTCCGAAGATATTTTAAAACTTACATAGTTGATCATTAAAACCCTTTAGTCACGATTGAAACCTAGCTTTTCACCCCACCCTATTGGTTAGGTTAGGTTAGACAAGTACAGTACACGGAGGTCGAATTGACCCGTTGTACAACGTCCTAGTTTCTCAGACCACTTATGTTGTGTGTGTTAGTTTTATGCATGAGTGGTGGGACCTACAGTTTAAAGTCGATTCCGAACGATATATTTCTGAGAAACTCTTCATGGTAATTTTGTATTTACTCTCAGAGTTTTTGCAAGAAATCTGCTGAGAGGAAGTCGCCAAAGAAATACTTTTTGTATTTTACCTTGATGTCTGGCCTGGGGCTCGAACCGTGGCTTTACGTCTAATAAGCCAACACTCTACCTACTAGACTACGGCGACTTCTTACACTACCCTATAGTAAACGTTAATATAATCCCTGAGTGGCAAGACCTGCAGTCAAACAACGACTCCGAACAACAGAGTGTTGATAAACTGTTCAAAGCAATTTTATTTACTGCGAGTTTATGCCAAAAAACTTCTGAGAAGATTGTTTTTATAGCAAATTTATTCTTAGACTTTTTGCAAGAACGTCTTTGTTTCAGACGCTTGAAACAAAAGGCGGGTTTAAACCACAGCCTCTCGTCTAATAAGCCAACATACTACCTATTAGGCAATGGAGACTTTTATCAGGCTCTTTTGCAACTCACAGCTACAGATAATACGCAATTTCTATTCGGTTTATAAGCCGTTTTATAGTCTTCATCCAGCAACTTTGAAGTGACTTGTCATGTGCTGAAATATTCTCAATTCCTGGATACATCAAAGAAAAAGAAAAATTAATGGAAATTCTAGTGTGCCTTCTTCTAATATTTTCTGGCATTTTACTTTGCCGTATCGAGATAGGAACATTATATGCTAAGAAAACTTTTATAGGGTTTGAACAAAGAGACTTTCCTTTATGTGTTAAAATTATAAGAAAACTTTTATAGGATTTAAACAAAGAGACTCTCCTTAATTTTGTTCATACATTTTCTTTCTTTGTTGGCTTTTTCATCTCATGTCATTGTTATTAAAATTAAGTTTTAATGCTTCAAAAACTTTTTATATTTCATTTTAAAAGTTTCCGCATTATCACTTAGTGCCTTTTGTCGAGTCGAACAATGCCTATAATAAAATCAACAACAATATGTATGTATAACAATAAAATAAATTTCTAACCAAATAGCCAACCAGAAAAGTATTAAAACGCAAATAAACTTAACTAATGAGTGACCAAACAAAACCAAACAAAAGACTTAGGCAGCATACATTTTTTTTTTAAATTTTGCCAAAATTTATTTGTTTTTTGTGCAACCAACAATTATTTTGTAATAACTTTATTACAAATTATAGTTTATAGTTTTCCTTATCGAGACTTTTTTTCCACTATAAAAGGAAAAACATATAAAAAGGAAAAACAAAAAACCATTCTTTAATAATAATGACCCCTTGATTGACCTTTTCATTAAAAACATGGCTTGTTACCCGCTGCTATTTGGCGATACTACTACTACTACTACTGATTACAATTTTGTTTTTAAGGGGTTTGGTTTGCAGTATTTTTCCATGTTTGATTTTTGTTTATTTTGTTGTTGTTTTTTTCTCTAATTTCATATTTCTTATTATTTATTTTGAGTAATTCTTATATATCATGTTGTTTTATTATTATTATTATTAACTGTTTAAGTAATTGTTTATAAGAAAAATTTTTATATTTGAGATGAATCTATAATTGAGATTACCAGACAGACATGTTAGCTTACGATGGTTAATTTATTTTCTTTGTTTTTTTAATAATTAAAATAATTTTCCATAGAATTCCGTGTGTGTGTGTGTGTGTGTGTGTGTGCTTTTTGTATTGTTTAATTATTAATATAATTTTTTTAGACAAATATTATGGATGGCTGCATGGATGTTTTATGTCAAATCATTTTAGCAAAAAAAAACCCAACAATAAATCATTAATAGAATGGGTAAAGGAAAGAGACGTCAAAGCTATTTAAAATGATTTGATAATTAAAAATAAATCATAAGAATTATTGTGCAATTCATTATGGAAGCTGTCAAGTTTATTGAAGTGCAAATATTTCAAAAAAAAACAAAGACTGTCATTTATAATATTTTTTTGCCCTTCACCATACAGCTTAAATAAACAACGTTTTAGTAACAATTGCTACAAACTGAGTTCATCAGGTAGGACCTGTCCTAAACACAGCTTCGAAATTAAAACACTACTCGTTAGTATTCTTTGTTAGTTTTTTTTCTGAAATAAAGTTTCTTAAAGCATTACGGTGGCAAGCTTCAGCTTTACTCTACAGTTTACCAAATTTTGCAGCCGTATGAATGGAATGAAGAACTGCAAAACACTTAAAATATTCTATATTGACCTACAATGTCTCTACTCTGAGTAAATAAATTTATAAGTCCAACAAATTCTAACAAAAACACTTGCTCTGAGTAAGTAATCTGAAAACTACGTACTCAATAAGGGACCTTGAAACAAGAGCAGACATTTTTGATCACTAAATGAAATGTGCGGAATTTCTTCTAAGCGAAAGTCTATGAAGTCGCCGTAGTCTAGTAGGCAGACCTTGATAGGTCAGGCTTAAAAACGAAAATATGATAAAAGTATTTATTCGGCGACTTCCCCTCAGCAGATTTCTGGCAAAACTCTGGGAGTAAATAAAATTTCCATGAAAAGCTTCCTAAAAACATCTGTCGTTCAGAGCAGATTTTAAACTGTAGGTCCCACCACTTATGTATAAAATTAATACACATAATATAAGCGATGTGAGAAGCTGTCTTAATCCTAACTGAATGATTGTAATGACCAATTATGTATGTATGTAAGGAATAGATGAATGAGTTGCGGTATGTACAACACAACTATAGGGGAAAATGTAAAGAGAGCCGTTCCTCGTTTTCTTGAAAAAGAGTTTAGCTTATCATGACTGTTATCCTGAATAGAAAGTTGAAATGTAGTCAGCATCTGGATATACCACAGATGTTGGTCTATATGTAGGAGAGCCATAGTCAAACCCTTTACATATTATACTTCAGTAGTGTGGTGAATATTGATGCCGTATCTACTTACCTAGAATAGGAAATGAAAAGTGGGTGATTAAGAAGGAATACTTGAATCATTTTCAAAGGAGTTGAGAATAACATTTAATTCCTAGTCAGTTAACATAAAAACCTTCACATTTGAAGACGAATCAATATTCTTACAAAAATCTCAACCCAAATAGAAGAGAACTATATAACATACAGGAAAATAGGTGGCCAAGTTCATGATTTTCTGCGCTTACAGTGAACGCGTTATATGCCCATTTTCAATTTTTTTTCTGACAGAGTACTGTACATTTTTATCAAGAACTTTTTGTGTCACGGCCCAGCTTTCGTAAGCTCTAGATCTCAATATTTTGGGATGATGCTATACCAGACATATCTCAGAGGAGTGGTCTAGAAGAAGTAAAATATGTTTGTACAAGATACAGTCTCCTCCTCGTAAACCTATCTACTTACGACCTATTATGAATGCAATTTTTAGTACTCATCCTGATCCTCAGTTGATCTCTTCTCCTTTAACCCACCTGCCTACCTACTTAGGATATATTTTGATGATTATTTGCCTTATAGTATAATGATCATACGATCTCACCCAGTAAGTTTTACCAAAGATGCCACAATAAATAAAAGGAAATTAATGTTTATATTTTGTATGAGTATGGTTCTTTTCTATTATTAGGTACCCAAATTAGAGAATAAGAAAAATTTTTAATTTTTATTTTCCAATTGTTATAACTACGCCGTATTATCGTTTAAATTATTGAAGTCAGGTTTATGGTCTCTACAAAAAAAGTCTGTTATGTAAATAAAATTAAATTGCGTTTATATTTTACAAACTTTCTTACAAATTTAATATTATTTTAGTACCACCACAGGCTCCATGCTATTAAAAATAACTCGGTTTGTTAGCACAACTACTGTTTTAAAAGTTAAATTTAATTCAGTCCAGCGTGAGTGTAAGAACAGAATTTCAATTCGATTTATAGCGTGAGTTTAAAACATTAAATTTAAATTTTAAATTACTTGTAATAAGATAATATCGATTAAATTGAGTTGATAAAACACACACTAACAGATTAGAACAGAGACAGGCAGACTGGTTTCTTAACAGAAACCCGTCTAATAAATGATTAAAAGATAATGAATACAGTAAAAAAAAAGAAGAAGAAAAATATAAGACTAGTTTAATGAAACAAAAACTATTTAAAGGCATTTGAAAACAAAAAAAAAACAATGAATGAGTTTATTATTGTTAGAATTTTCAAATTTTAACAATAGTTCTTAAGCTATAAACTGTTTACCAATGTTATTGTCATTTTAATACAAAAGACTTAAGAAACGAATCTTGTTCAAAAATCTGCCGTAACCATGGCAAATAATTTTATAAAAAATATTTTGAATTCAAACTAAATTAAGTTGTAATAAAAATGTGTACATATTTTCGGTATACAATGTATATTGGCACTTTGCCTTCCAGCCTATAATTGTTGTCAATACCAACACTTTAAATCAATATTTTATCTGTGCACTGATCAAATCGCTTGAGAGCAATAAACAACGACAATTTCAAAGATTTCCAAAGAATGATAAAGAGCCTTAGAAAGATTAAACATGATTTAAACAAGAAAATTATAAAGAAAGAATTTTTTAATGGCTTTTTAAATGAATTATTGCCACTCGTAGTTCAATGAAAATCAAACACTTTGGAACACATACAAACGGCTTAATTTATGCCATCAATTTGGATTTTTTTCTTTGTTTTTTAAATACCGATTATAAATCAATTTTATTACCATTAACATATACAGGCAGGAAATATTACGATTTAAATGGTATTTGTTATTGTTGTTGTTGTTATTATTGTTATTAAGCAGTCTAAATTTAAATTTATTTCGTATAATTAAACCGAAATTATTATGTTAATTATTCCGAAAAAAAATGCTGAGTATTTATACAAAATTTATGCATTTTAATACCATTTTCAGCAATCGCATGCTTTCGATTTTAAGAGTTCGTTTATTTAAATAATTTTCCCATAAAATTGTTTTCAATACACACACGCTTCTGATTTTTAAAAATAAAACTTTTTTTTACAACACACGTGTTTTGTTGAAACTGTACTGTACTGTACACACGTTTTTATATGACTGGCCAATGAATTGTTTGCCAAGTTTTTTTTCTTAAATTTAACGCCAAAAAGGTATTTATTTCGTAAGAACGTTTTTTGATTTTTAATTTCTTTTTTATTTCAAAAATATTTTTTGACATTTATGATGACTGACAGACACATAAATATCTCCGCTCATATCATATATTCACATGTCAATAATTTCGCAAAGAAAAAAAACGAAGGCAAATAGACAGTTCAATAAGCATGCAGGTATTTACGTTATCAAATCCATACGGAGATTATTTTTGGTGATGGGATTTGACGTGTAACGCTCATTTATGTTCTCTTTTTCTAAGCTTTTAAGACTTTCGGATTAATGTTAGAAAATTGCACAAATTTAAGAAGCGTTTTATTTAGTTTTTAAAAGCGGTTTTAATATTTTAAGTGTTACTAAAGTGTACACTATTAATAGCCAAATTTAAATTTTACAATGAGTTGTACTGGAGAGAGGATGTAGTGTTTAGACGCATTATATTTAACTCTTGGTTAAAAGAATAGAAACGACTTGGTTGGAAGAGCATTGCAATTTCCAATGGCCAATAATCAAAGCACAAAATTAAAAACAAATTAAATAAAATTCTGTTTTAATAGTTTTGCATATTCTATCGTCAGCAGTAGCACTTTTGCTTTTAGCTGTCGAATGAAGTGAAATATTTCTTTTATGATTTCAAAGGTGCGATGCGCTAAAAAGATCACTAAGCGGCTCTTTACTACTTACGCTATCCACAGATACAGATAATAGATTATTAAAGCCACGCTTATGAGTCAACAAACCCGAATGAATTTATTGTTTTTTCAAATCAACAACGTTCCTATGACCCCATACACAGATAGTCTGTATATCAGCTGCAACTGAGGCCTAATTAAAGGTATACGAATGGCAAATACCAGATTCATGTTCTCAAAGTATTTAAATTGTTCGTATAATTTTCCTCCTAAAAACATTTTATCACAACACAACAGCATCATTTTTTCTGTTGACTGTTGCCTATTAGGTCTCATACAGTCCTACTGAGGAGGATGGCAAATTTTTCAAGATCTTGGATCCCGTACATCCTAGGTTGAGTCTACAGAAAAAGGGAGACCTTAGAGATTATAACAACTGAAAAAGCTCTGGCAGAATAACATCAGCTTAGAGTCAAAAACAAACTTGATTCCACCCCCAGTCAGTCTTCGCACAAAAAAGCTTGAGTGTTATCTTTCAACAGTCTGTGGAATGTCGTTCACCACTGTATCTGTGTTTCATAGACTGTGAGAAAGCCTTCTGTAAACTGAATTATGATGTCATCTAGATATGAGAAGATTCCTCAAAAGCTATTATTATTGGGCCTCTAAACAGCAGCGCACTGTTTAGAATTAAACATGAATGTTACTAAATAGGACTGTGGAAGTTGGAATAGATGTTGGGAAAGCCATTAAAAATGGTAAGGGGAATAATATGCAGACGATATATGTATGCCTTTTAGCAGATAGCTTCTCAAATATTAAAACGAATTTAAAAGGCTGAACGTTGGCAGCGAACGCGGTAGATCTGAGAATTAGGGTAGAAAATACGAAAAGTTGCAGGCATCAATGCTACTAATGAAATATAGGTCATCACCCAATTCAAATATCTTGGGAGCATAATATAGACAGATAATCGAGAGGTTCATATTGATAATCGCTTAAAAAAGATATTTGGATACTTTAGACCTATTTCGAGTTCATTATCATTATCATATATCTGTACTAGTATATCTGTACTAGTAGGAGTCAACTGTTAGCAAGTTTCCCCACCACTACAGCACATACTTAAAGGACGTTGTTTCTAGGCAACGATAGTTGACAGTACCATTATTCTAGGACCTGCTACAGCAGGCCTATTACCTGCTTAGCGAAATGGAAACAAGGCCGAATAAACAACCAACCTTAATTTAAGGCAACAACAGCAGCCAACCGGATAAGATGGAAAATGCTTTGTGTAAGCCATATGCTCCAATAGGATAAATTGCAATATTTAATAAAAATATAAAATCTATCCTCTTGTACGGTTGTGAAACATGGAATGTTGCAACTCGTGATATGTGAAGGACAAAGTGTTTCTGAACCTCAGTCTTGGAAGATCATCCTTTTATACTACCCGAGAACTGTATCCAATGAGAGGCTATGGCACCCTACAGATTCAAAACCCTTTTTGATCGAGATAAAGAAGCGTTGAATTGGACATATCCTTAGAAAGCAATTAAATGATATAACACGAGTTGTCTTAGAAGGAAACTCGCAAGGGAACAGTAAAAGCCCTGCTTATACATAAAGCAGGCAAATAGAAGCCGAAGTAAACAGCAACAAAAGAGGTTTGGAGTACAGTAAAGGCGTTGGTACAAAAAAGAAATTTGTTCAAGAAATTTATTGAGCCCCTATGGGCCTTATAGGAACCCAAGAATAATACTGAACGGATAACAAGCTTTATGGAAAAAGTTTACTGCTTTTTCTCTATTAATTCTCTAACATTTCAGGCATTGGCTTCAGATTACCAAATGCTTTGCTTTAGAATTGCGAAGAAAGTCTTTAAAGGATTCAATTATATTTTGGATTTAAAAACCTTAGAAAGATTCATACTTTACACTTTGATTAATTTTATGTTAAACCAATAACAGGAACTTTCATAAAAATTTCAAAACACAATTAAGCATAGAAAGTAGGATGGAAAAACAAAACATTTACTTTCTATCTTTCAACACGTTTCAAACTTTACACTTTTATAGCCTTCAGCTATGTACCAACCCAAGAGGGCTGAAAAATTTATTTTTTAATCGCCAAATAATTAAAAATACGTTAAAAATATCATGTTACCCCAAAAAAGGAGAATAACAATAATTAATCATTCATTCATAAAAAGTTAAAATAATTAAAAAAAAGCAATATTTTTATGAAAAAATTTCACACGTCCAAAAAAAAATCTAGCATCAGTACAAATGTATGTCAGTCTTGGCTAACTATTCATGTCAAAAGATTGTTAACATTTTAACAAAATTCAATTGAGGATATTTTTTAATTTTTTTTAATTTTGTGAAGTGAATTAAATGCAAATTATAAAAATTCATTTAGCAAAACATAAATTGATTAATTATTTTGGCATTTTTGTTTCTTTCTTTTATTTTTTTGTGGAGTTTTATTGAGACAAACATTAAATAATTGATTGAAATAAACGCTTAATGAGCTGTGAATCCAAAATTAAAAAATTGTTTTTTGCAAAATCATGCTGAAAATGAAAAAATAATGCCAATTAAGAATTTGAACATTGAAATCAAATATTTTAATAAAAAAAAATCAATATGGCGGCGTAATAACATTTTAAAGTTCTCACCATTAAACTATCATCAAAGATTTTAAGAAACAATTTATCAATCTTTAAATGCTAAACGTAAGATCATTAATTCTGTTGATTAAACATCACGTCTTACGCCTGATATGAAGGCGTAACGCCATAGTGATTATTAAAAAAAATATTTTTTCATGATTTTTTTTCTGTTATTTTGTGTGAATAACTGAATTATGCACACACTTTTTTATACGGATTTTAGTTTTAAAATAAAAATCTTAAAATGATGCAACTGCTGTGTACAAAAATGCAATTGAAAGCCTGGGAACTTTAAAACATCAATCAATCTTCTGGTTTTCATGTTCAAACTTTTGTTAGCAATTTAGAAAATGAAGATTTGATTTGCTATGCCTTGCTTTACTCTATAATTATTGGATTCCTTATAAGATAAACGGGCTTCAAATGCTTTTTTAATAATGCCGTTAATATGTTAATAATATTGGAAAAAAATTTTTAATTTTATTTATTTATTTGATGTTCCCTTGCTATAATTTCTTCTAACATTGTTGTTATTGTTATATTTGTTGTTTTTGTTGTTGTATGTGTAGTTATTTAATAAATTTGTATTTGATTAGTTTTAAGTTTTACGTGCTTAAATTTTTTTCTTATCTTGCTTGTGATGGTTGTTTTAAAACAAAAGACTTATGAAAGAAACGTTAATGTTATATTTTGCCCTGTCATAAATTTTTGATCTTTTTTTTCGTTATTTTTCTTTTTATTTTTCCTTTAAAATCGGGTTAATAACTGTAACCTTTTTTACTGCCATCATTACCATTTAAAATATGAATTTTCAAATTAACAATCATTTTCAATATTGATTGCAATGGCGAAAGATAAACGTAAAGAAAATAAAAAGAAGGCAACAACAACAACATCATCCACAGTTATATTAAGCTTAATTTTCCCGCATATAAAAAAAAACTATAAATGAAATGGTCATACATAATATCTATAAAGGTTTTAATTTTATTACCTTAAATAAAGGAGTAAAAAAAGAAGGAAAAAAAATAAAAAAAGGGAAAACGAATAAAATTTTTAATATCTTATTAAAAAATGAATTTTAACTTAATGTAAAATAAATAAATTTAAAGACTTTACTTACCATTTTATTATTGTTTTTAAAAGAATAGTATGTTCCTTAACAGCCAGCAAAGTAATCGTTTCCTTTTGTTTAAGATTTTGAAATTCAATTCAAATTTAGTTTAAAGAAACAAACAAAATATTGTCACTATAAAATATACAATTAATAAAGACAATAAATGACAATTAAAACAACAACAGCCATAGCACTTTAATACATTGAATTGTAAATACGATATAAAACGTACACCCACAAAACTAATGTTCGTTAAAAAAGAAGTTAAACAAACACTTTCAATGTTCCCAGGTATCAAATAACTGTTTTATTTTGTTTATTTTTCTTTTAATTTATAATATTACTACACTTTTTTCTTTATTTATTTATTTATTATAATAACAATTTTATTTATCTATAAACTACAATAAATTTAATATAAACAAACACTTATAAACTTCTAAAGTCTGGTTGTAATTTTATATTTTTATTTGCAATTTTACTTCTATATTTTTTATTTATTTTTTTTTAATATTTAACCTGTTAATAAATACGATATTCAATTACAAAATAATTAAGTAACTTAAATTGTAGTCATATACCATGATATTCACATATGGTGATGGTGGTACTTGAGCTGTAGCTTATTATTACTGTGTTCAAATTCATATTGAATTTCATTTTTCACAGTCACTTTCTTAAAACACATGGTGGTTGTTTATTATTTATTATTTGTGAAGGGCTAATCAATTTTCAATGAACAATTTATATGAGAGGATGACATAAAAGCGGAAATTAGGTAATTATTGTTACACTATACCGTAGCAAAAGGCAATACGTCACTAACTAGTTGATTAAAGATCATTTCCTAAATCCAAAGCAATCAGTTTAAATTCAGTAAAAATTTGAAATGCTCTCCTATTTTAAATGAATTCATAATTTGATATGACATTTTGATATGTCATTTTAAAAGCGCCGGTAAACCTTAAATTTACATTAAAGAAAATGTGTTTGAAATATCATCGAGTTTTTTTTCGTTTTAAAGACTAATTGATGGCATTCTACATACATACATATGTACATACATACATACATACTTATGTACATACATTATAACACTTCAGTCAAGATTACAACTTAACTTCTCTAATCACTTATGTTGTGTGTGTTAATTTTAGAGCGACGGAAGCCACAGTTTAAAGTCGATTGCGAACGATAGGTTTATGAGAAACTTTACATGGCAATTTTAAATTGACTCCGAGAGCTTTTGCCAGGAATCTGCTGAGAGGAAGTCGCCGACGGACAAGGGGTTTGAACCGAGGCCTCACGTCCAATAAGCCAATATACTTCTACAAAGCTACGGCGACTGTGGAATATAACATCCTTCGAATGACCGCCACGGCTTCTCATGCATATTGTCCAACTTTCCATGACACTGGCACATGGTTTTGAGGACTGTCACACAAGAAAAACTCTAACGAGGTCAACTTGCATGATCTTGATGCGCCGTTTACATCACTTTCATGTGAGATGACCATGCCTTCAAATTGCTTATGCAGAATACTCCTTATAGCTTGACCTATGCCACACAGCGCCGTCCTATTGAAACCAAATATCGCTGACGTCCAGATCTTTTAATTTAGTACAAGAGAAATAGAAAATCACGGACGTACAGTGCTCAGCCTTAACAGTGATGACCTTTCCAGCATCAGCCTCAAGGAAATAAGGACCGCTGACACCGTCAGCCGAATTTTACTCAAATAGTGACTTGGATTGGTATCATTTCGAATTTTATAGTTTAGTTCGCTCATGTAACCATTTATCTCATCCGTGAAGATGAGTTTTCAATGAAAGGAAAACTACGGTCATTTGTTAACTGCTCCAAAGGCCCTTCATTGAACACACATCATTGTCTATGACCGTCCATAGTGGTTTGACAAAAACAGACAGAATAAATGAAAACAGCTTTAACACCTTTGCTTTATAAACTGTCACTATTCGAAAGTCCCTATTGGAAGACCCTATATAACGCATGTATCCACAGACTTTCGCTGCATTATACATACATACATACATAATTAGTCATTACAACCCTTCATTCAGGATTACGACCTAGTTTCTCTCACCACTTATGTTGTGTGTGTTAATTTTATACATGAGTGGCGGGACCTACAGTTTAAAGTCGACTCAGAACGAGAGATTTTTGAGAAATTGTTCATGGCAACTTTATTTACTCTCAGAGTTCTTGCCAGAAGTCGCCGTGGTCTAGCAACTGGTGTGTTGGCTTATTAGACGAAAAGCCAGGGTTCGAGCCCCATGCCAGACATCAAAATAAAATACAAAAAGTATTTCTTCGGCGTCTTCCTCTCAGCAGTAGTAGTAGTAGATAGAGTGTTGGCTTATTAAGACGGGGATCGCGGTTCAATGCTTACCTTAGACATCATACAATAAAAAGAAATATGAAAAAATATTCAGCCTTCTGGCAAAAACTCTGGGAGTAAAATAAAATTGCCATGAAAAATTTCTCAAATCTGTCTCTCGGTGTCGACATTAAATAGTAGGTTCCACCACCACTCATGGTTCAATTTAACACACACAACATGAATGGTGTGAGAAACTAGGTTGTAATCCTGACTAAAGTGATATAATGTTCACTTAAGTAAGTAAGTAAGCTTTACTTAGAGGGGTTTATCTTGATTTTCAAAATCTATCACTAAAGAAAGTAGGGCACTTCATTTAGCAAAGCATTACTTAGGCCCCAGTAAAAATAGATTATTCTTAACTGATGTTTTGTGGAGCAAACATGCTAGACTGATTAGTTTTATATACAAAATGTTGTGGCAACGAAATGTTTTCCATCAAAATTATGTAAAACAAACAATCCTTCCTGTGGAATTGTGAAAAAAAATTTAAAACATTTTCCCACTGACATATTAAACTGACTTATAAGCCGATTGTAAACAATTTATTAAAAACATATTTACTCAATTAATGATAAATGTGTAGCCTTATTCTTCAACCATTTAAACCATCAATCAAATATTATCGTTCCATTAAACATTTGAGATCATTTAATTATAATTGAAATGAATCGAGTATTTTATGCAGCGAAAAAAAAGGTGATAATTAAAACAGACAATTTCCTTATAGGCATACAATAAATTGGGTTAAATATGCAAGCAACATACAACAAATTGTTGCTGCAGTAAAACAATGTTGCTGAAAAATTTTGAAACAATTGCTGGCCAAAAATGTAACAGACTACAGAAATTTTTAAGCAACCAAAAAAAAAAAAAAGATAAAATAAAATTCCAAAAAAAAACAAAAAACAACGACAAAAAACACAAACAAAATTAATTTAATTGTTGTTATATTTTTGTGTAGTTTTGTTTTTCTTCTTTTTGCCATTTTCATTTATTGATCTCCAATGGATATTTGATTGCAAACAATTAAACGCACATTGAAATGGTTTGATTGTTTCGTTGGTTGGCTTGGTTGGTTGGCTTGGTTAGTTTGATTATTGCCTTGGTTAAGCAATGACTGATTATATGGGTAAAATGAAACACTAATAAACAACAACAAGAAATGACCTAGTCACACCTTTATGACGTTTATACGAGCATGTACTCTTTGCTACTGTTGCTTCGAACAAAAAAAAAACCCCCAATAAGGGAACACGCAAACACAGTTAAATCCGACTTGTTAATACCCTAATACGGCAAAAGGCATAGAAATCAAGAATTAAAACAATATTGCACTCAAGTTTTATCCAAATTCGATCTCAATAAGGTTAAGATTTCATTGACTTTTAGAAAATTTTGGACAAGACTTCTGTCCATGGCATTATTGGTCATTTTTTAATCAAATTCAACACTGTTAAAGAAAAAGGTTTTTGTTGTGTTTGACTGACAATTTCCTTTTTTTAAATTGAACTTAATCATTAAAATGTCAAGTATCTTGTAAACAAATTAGTTATGAGAGTTCAGGGTTAAGAGAACATCACCTATGTATAAGGCATCGAAACCAGTGCTCTTTATCTAATCGACTTGGATACGAGTTCGATATGAGACAGCATTCTGCCTTCAGGCTATGGTGGAATGCATCAAACAAAGCTTCAAATCATATCAGCAGAGTACTGAACGGAAACTCACTTAACGCAAAAGCCTAACGTATTACTCACAAAGTAATGTAATGAGCAGTTTGATACCAGATTGATTTTCTTGCTTCTAGCAGCACGTACCGATAACCATTTTACTGGTAACTCTTGAACAGTAATACGGTCTTCCAACCAGAGATACATACGATAAAAGAATTTATGATCTGGGCCAGTGGTTATTTGATAAACTTTATAGTGTGTTGGGTTATTAGACGCAACCCGTGGTACAAACCCCGATTCAGACATCTCGAACAAAAGGGAATGTTAAAAAGTATTTCTTTGGCTACTTCTTCTCAGCAGGCTTCGGACAAAACCTTTCAGAATGCCATGAAATCTTCCTCAAAAATCAATCGTTTGAACTCGACTCTAAACCACTGATGGCTAAAACTGACATACACACGACATAGATGGTGTGAAAATTCAGGTTGTAACCCTCACTAAATGATTGAAATCTTTGCTGATAATTACGGCAATAACATACAGGAATTTAGGGGTTATCGACTGTCCTGGTATTTAAAAAAGCGATGGCTAATCCAAGCCTTTTTTGCATTAAAAACCAGGCTGAAGAAGTGGGTGGAAACATTGCATTGACTATTGTGGAGCAATGAAGCAGTAGGACAGAATACAAACACACTTGGGTGGGACCCCGATGAGGTGAATATCATGGGTATTTTAGACTTAATAAAGCCGATTTGAATAAAGTAACGAGCGTACTCACGAGACACGGGTATTGGCGGTAACGGCACGTGGCGTAGACATTAAAACGATTAAACAATTTTTAAGCTCGAGATCCTAATTTTTTGCGGGGTGACACTATGCCAGACACAACTCGTCCCAGAGGATTGGATTAAAAGCAGTTAAGACAGTTTGTACAAGATACAGACTTCCCATACAAAGTATGGTAGGTCTACTTTAGCAGTAAACGCACATCAGGCCTACTTGATAACTTATGTACATGTCGAGAATTTGAATCCTGTGGTTGGTCTCTTCCTCTTAAGCCTACCTGCCTATAACAGTTATGAAGGCGACCTTTAGTACTCATCTGTAATTAAAAGCATTATCAAGACAATTGATTTTAAAGAGTTACAAACACAATATAACCTCTTAACACCTACTAGTGTAGCGCATCAACACAAAACAAAAGTCTTTCGCTTAAAGTACGACTTCTTTGCGAGTGCGGCATTTGTTACCACTTGTTGTTTATTTATGGTAGAAATTGCAAACTTACAAATTTACTTCGTTTTGTTGAAAAACAAAAACTTGGCATGGCTTACTTAAAAACAAACAAATATTTTGAGTAAGTTAAAGTATTTAGTTGTTGCCTTAAATATGCCTGTAGAAAATTTAATCAATTTCGTAAAACTTTTATGCATTGGCCAATATGCCCAACACAAGTCAGTCTGACTCTAAATGCAGTTAAAACTAAACTTACAAGACGTTTTAATGTCAACCGCATAAAAGTAATGGACGAATTATGCAAACAGCCAAAGAATAGTTTGTTGCAGAGTTTTGTGGGCAGGCCAGCAAATAAGCATAAGCCCAGTAGTATGTATGTGTGAACAAATCAAAAGACTTAATAAATAAACTTGAATTATTTGTTGTTGCTTTATTTTTGAACACATTCAAATGGTTGATAAATTATGACCATTAAACGTGTTTAAAATAATTGTTATTGAAACAATTAAACTTTATTTATAAATTGTTTTTTAAATGAAAAATAAAAACAAAAAACATTTAACAGGTAATGGCTTACCTATGGCAACGCCTTTGCCTCCCATATGCGATTACAATGTCCTGCATGATATGTATATAAACAAGCCAATTAAACTATTAAAAACATTTTTAATCTTTTTCTAAACCAAAAACACTTTCAGAAATTTCCATTTAAGCAAACAGAACATGAACAAATTAATTTTTAGTAATTTTTTTATTTTTTTTTATTACAATAGAACTTAATTGAATTTTTTAAGAGCCGGGTATTAAAACACCATATGAATTCGGAAGCCGTAAGCCCTATACAGATAAACGGGGTTAAAGGAGTGCCAAAAAAAATTGATTTTTTAGATTAACTAATGTTTAGCATGCCTGTATCTCAAGAGTATATCCGAGTAGCTTTAGTAAGTAATTCTAAAGTTGTTTTTATTTTATTATTTTAGTTTTTTTGTTATTCTATTATTTTTGCGTTAAAATAAAAAATAATAATTAAAAATTATGAATGAAAATACTGTAGTTGAGTAAGTCAAAAGACTTAAGAAACGAACTTTATTTCTTTAATAGACTACTAAAACGGTTTCAAGTAATTTTTAAAACATTAAAACATGGAATATTTGTTGCTAAAACTTCTATACCTATGCATAAATTAAAATAAATTTGATAAAATATTCGAATTGCTTCGGAGTTTGTCGTTCGTTTTAAAATATTTACGAATTTTGTGTTTCTGGGGAAAATTATGTTTTGCGCGAGTACTTTAAAAGTTTTAAGAAGGGAACTTGCCTTGCAATTTATTGACTGATGACAATTAAACGTACTTAAGACCTCAGGAACTTTTAAAGTGGCCTCAAAATTTAATATGTAAAGGTAACAATTATATAACACATACAAACATAATTGGTCCTTAAAACCCTTCAGTCAAGATTACGAATTAGCTTCTCATATCACTTACGTCGTGTGTGTTAATTTTATATATAAGAGGCGGGACCTACAGTTTAAAATCGACTCCGAACGACAGCTTTTTGAGAAACTTTTCATGAAAATTTGTATTTATTTTCATTTATAATCTGCTGAAAGCAAAGCACCGAAGAAATATTTTTTCATATTTCGTTCTGATGTCTGACCTGGGATTTGAACCGTGGCCTTACGTCTAATACGCCAACACACTTTAATAAAAAAAGTCGTTCTGTGGTTTTAAGCAACTACAAGCTTTAAAATTTTAAATTATACTGTGTGGTATATATAGATGTTGGTCTGCATATAAACAATTACCTTCGATTTTTCAGAAAACTCTCTTAATGTTTAAATATTTTTGCCAGTGAAAGACCTAATTGGAATTAATGCGTAGCCTAAGCGACCATTAGAATGTTAAGCCAAACATAAGAAATTCTTTATGGAAACAAATTTTTTTAAGAAAACAAATTTCAACAAATAAAGAAATTACTCTTTTACATGTGAATCATTACATTGATCATAACAAGCAGTCTTGTGCATAGTAGGTTTAATACACAAGAATGTTAATAAAAATTTGGTCTTGCTGTTAAGCAAGTTGAATGTTACCTGTTTTCTCGATCCCTAGTGACCTTTTTGCATCTTCTTCTCACAAGACTTGTGTAAGATTTTGCAATGCAATACAGCATTTGATAACAATGTACGCGTGGAATCTTATAAACTGTAGATTAATATCAAACATATTGTGCCTATGGTATAAAATAAAAGACTTAAGACACAAACTTTCATGTTTTTTAATACAAATGAAAATTAAATATAAATTTTGTTTTATATTTTGAAACAATAAACTTTAAAGTGAAAAAATAATATTCCTGTTTTTTTATGACCCGAGAAAATTTTATTAATTTCCTACCATTCAACGCTTTGTATTCTAAACAATGTTAATGTCAAGTGATTACTTGCTTAGTAAAGATTCCAGTCAAAACAAATTTTAAAATTCTAAACATCAGTAAATAAACTGCGGTCTTAACGTCATACGCAGTTCTGCACTTAGAATTTAAAATCAGTGAGTACAGCAGTAAAACTGAATATTCAAACGCTGTGTCAATAATATTTTCTGCGAATTAATTTAATAAAATGAATTTTTTTTTTTGCTTTTTTGCTTTTAAATGCTTATAATTTAACTCCTTTTGTTAAAAGCAATCATCATAAATATCAAATTAATTACAAACAAATGAAAGCTTTCGAATGAAAAAAAAATCATCAACACAGTATACTACCGCAAATGGAAGGAAGAGAAAAAAACGCCCAAAAAAAAACTGTTACAGAAAAGGTATTGAAAAATACAGAAAAAAAATTAAAAACTGAAAGCAACTTAACAGCTGCTCCAAAATTTAAAAAGTAAAATTATTTTCAATAACAAAAGGAAAGATTGTTTGGATATCCAATTAAAAAAAAAAAATAAATGAAAAGTTTCTCAGATGAATTTCAATATTTTAAAAGACTCAAATAAAATTCGACAGGGGTTTTGCGGTTGACAGTCTTAAGGTGTTTCAGGTATGATGTCAACCACAAAATCCCTTTTGTTTCGTTTCACACTCTTATAAATTCATCTGTCAAGAAGGAAAACCACACAATCACGTAAATTGCAAGATCACTTGTTAATGATAAAGTGTAACTAACAGTGACGTAAATTTTGGTGTCATTTTGTTGTTCATTTATTTAAGCGTGGCAATTATAACACTTTATTTGCAAACATTTTTGTTTTCTTTCTCTCTCTCTCTGTTCCTCTTTTGCTTTAAAAACGTATTCCAATTGACAATTTTGCTGATTTCAATAAATTATTGATTAAGTTTGTGTGTGTTTTTGTTTTTTCTTACCCTCCTCCTCTCTGTGGTAAATCAATACCGCTGCAACTTGGGTAATAAAGGGAACACCACATACGTGTGTGAACGTAAACAAGTCTGGTTAACTGATACTCATAAATTAATGTCTGTCCAAGCGATTACGATATTAAAACCTAAAATTAATCACTGGTTTTGGGGGTGTTATTTTTGGAGATGCCAAAAAGATTTTAGAATGCAATTAAAACAACACACGAAGTCAAAAATAAATTGGCAGGAAGATAAACAAATTAAAAATAAATTAATCAGAATACAGCATGAGAATGATATTGAAATGAAATAAAAATGCTTTAAATTAGTCGTTGCAAAGTCTTCAAAAGATTTCGCCCTAATTTAGATAAGCTCAACTTCTTCAACCCGGCAGAAGCACTTAGTACTTTTGGAGAGAAATTATTAGGCTATACATGATTACATACCCTTTAGTCAGGATTACAACCTAGTTTCTCACACCACTTATGTTGTGTGCGTTAATTTCATACATGATTGGCGGGTCCTACAGTTTAAAGTCGATTCCGAACGACAAATTTTTGAGAAACTTTTCTTGCCAATTTTATTTTACTTTTTTTTTTAAAGTGGTGTGAAAAGCTAGGTCGTAATCCTGGCTGAAGGGTTGCAATGACCAATTATGTATATATGTAATGCAGAGGTGAGGTATTCAACTTCATTCTACGCTGCATTCTGAGGACATTCCGACAAGAAACAATGTCCAACTTTTTCGTATGACAAACATCACACGAAATTACTAGCAGAGAGCTGAAAAGGAAAGGTTCGGACTCACACTGGTTGGAAAACACAGGTATGTCATAATGTTTCTTCCCACGAGATGGCTCAAAGCCTTAATTAGCAGTGGTTTTTGATGGTATTTCGCGAGAGTCCGTGGTTCAAACCCAGCTCCAAAACACGATAGCTCGAATATGAAAAAATATTTCTTTCGGTGACATTCTTTCAGTAGTCATAGTCATCTGGCAAAAACCATAAGAGTAAATAATTTTGCCATGAAAAAATTATTCAAATTTGTCCTTCGAAGACGTCGTTAAACTTTAAATCGTGCCAGTGATGGATAAAATTAGCAACCAGAGGTGGTATGAGAAACTTGATTGCAATCCTGAAGATAAGGTTGTAATAATCAATTAAGCAAGTAAATTGATCTCTGTTCTGGACTTGAAAATTTTTCGATTGCAATTTCAAGTCAAGAGTACAACAGCTTAATACAAGTTAAAGGATTTTTTTTAATTTTTTTTTTAAGTTTTTGTGACAATACAAGAAAATCATGAGCCCATTATTATAACATCGAGAATATACTGTCTTTAATAAAATTAATTGTGAAGAATCCCGACCACCAAAAAAAAAGTATTAAACATTCGTCTTAATACGACAGCCGTACAAAGTTTATAATTTTAAAAAAAAACAATTTTTGAATCGCCGTAAGAGAATAGAATTAAAAAATATAAAATAGAATTAAAATTTCGAGAAGGACGTCATATCATGAGAAACTAGGTCGTAATCCTGACTGAAGGGTTGTAATGACCAATTATGTACATATGTTATGTAGTTATGTATGTACCTTATATAATACTAATGTTTGTTAAACTGGGTCGATTAAATATTAAATAAATTTCTTATTCCCTATTTAAATCGATTATTCGAATATTTTCGAAATCAATTTATTTGTCGTTTAGTAGTTGTAAATCAAGTTGACCAATAATTGTTGAACCCACTGGTTAAAATAAATTTTATTCCAATTCTATTGCTTAAAACAATGCTCTTAGCCAATAACCAAATATTAAGAAAATTCTTAAAAATTAATGTATTCTTTTAGTAATTATTACAAAATTTCATTGTGCACTTAAATTTGCAATTAAAATAAATGCAAATAAATATGTTGAATACAAAATTTTTTAAAAACAAATTTCACGGTAAGGCCCAAATATTTGCAAAGGTCATCACAAAAGCATTTAAATTGTATACGCTTTAAAAAATATTTTCGTTATTAATTCTTAAAATTTAACAGTTTTTTAGCTTCATTTTATGTTTCAAATATGAATGTTAGGCAATTTATTGTTTTTTTTTTAATTCTTTTAATGATTTTTAATGTTTTTTTATTTTTTATTTTATTTTTCACTAATTGTTAGATTTTATCTTCGGTTTATTTTTTAAAGTCCTTTCAGTTATATCTGAATTTTTTTAATTCTTGTTATTTTTAAACCAGACTTTTAGAAGTTTTAGTTCCTCTTCTGTGTTTATTTACTTATTTATTTTTTATTGGATGTTCTTTAATAATATTAACATAGTTTTGTTTATTAATTCTATTTTTTTTTTTTTTTGATTCAAAGATTCTTTTATTATTCTTACAATCAGAACACTTTTCAATTCTTGCCGAACAACGCGTTTATTTGTAAGCAAATAAAAAAAACCGCCTAAACGTGACAGAATCGTTTGAAGACACGAGCCACACTGAATTTATCAAATGCAAACGACTCAACATAAAGTCTTTTTGCTGCTGTATTTTTAACGTAAAATGTACAACAACAAAAAAATAAATAAAATCAAACGCAAAAAGTAAACAAGATGGTAACAAAAGCAATAGCACCAACAACAACATCGAGAGTAACATTAAATAAAACAAATGTGATGAAATAAAAACAAACAATGAAAATAAGAGATTAAAAACACAAACATTGTTTTTGTGTAAGTAAAAATAAACACCAAACAATACAAAGCCCATACAGAGAGTGAGAGAACAAACAAAAAGTCTTGAAGAGTATGTGAAACAATAACCGGGTTTTGTTGTTGTGTTATTGTTAAATGAATGCAAACAAAACAAAGTTGTCAACATTTTGCTTTTAGCACTGCTTTCTGTGCTTTTTAAGATATTAACGAGAAAATCGCTTTCAGATCTTTTAAGAATAGTAACAAGACATACATAACTGATCATTCCGACCCTTCAGTCAGGATTACAACCTACCTGCTCACATCACTTATGTTGTGTGTGTTAATTTTATGCATGAGTGGCAGGACCAATTTTAATAGCTCTCAGAGCTTTTACTAAAAATCTGCTGAGAGGCAGTTGCCGAAAGAAATATGTTTTCATATTTCGTTTTGTTGGAGTAGTCTGACCTGGAATTCAAACCATAGCCTCACGTCTAATAAGCCAACACACTGCCTACTAGACTACGGTCGCTTCATTGAATATTCTACTATTGATTGGGAAAATTAAACACTGATTTGTTATAAATCAAAATATTTGAATAAATTTCTATTAAAAATCGCGGCTATGCAAATTTTATCGTCTTCTTGAAATTCATAACCAATTGACAACACTACCAATTGAATGTAAACAATATTAAACAAGTAAAAAAGAAAAATAGAGATCTGCAACATTTTTAAAATTACGGTAAATATACAGACAATTTATTGGACAGCACAAATGTAAATGGTTTTTAGCAACAATGTTGCTGAAATATTGTATAGCTTTCAAAATGTAAACAAACTTTAATTTCTACTTTCCTTTTACTACCATTTAATGAGAATAAAATGGTATTTAATCTAGCAACATGTTGCCACAGCATCTTGGTTTAACAACATTGTATTGTTATTTTTTAATATAATTTTTATTTTTGTTGTTATTTTTTATTACTCAAATTTAAATTAAATTTTTTTTAACATTGAAAGAGGTGTCAAGGAAGGGCATGATTATTTAACACAAACAAAAAATAACAAAAACAAAAATTTGTTCAATCACTTAAATAAATACGGAATCAGTTTGGTTGAAATTTGCGAGTGATGTCGTCAGTTCAATAATACCATTAAACATGTTTCTTTTTTAATTTTTCGCTTTGTTTTTATTATTGTTTTAAAAATATTCGTTTTTAAAATATTTATACACGTTTTTACATCATTTTTACGAAATTGTTATTTTGAGAAAAAATTTTATTTACATGCTAATTATGTACAAAAACAAAAACTGGTAACAGAATTGTAATTAATTATGGCGTACAAATTACATGGGTAATCCAAAAATCTTTCTTGTTATAGAGTAAAATTATGATAATTTTAGCTTGTTAAATTGGACTCAAAGCACGAGGGTCAGCTTATTGTGTGTCGTAAATGTATTTAAAGTCGCCGAAGTCTAGTAGGTGATTCCACCCCTGGTTCAGACATCTCACACAAAAACCAAAAGTGCCAATAACTCTGAGAATTAAATAAAATTGCCATGAAAGGTTTTCTCAAACCTGTAGTTGGGAGTCGATAGTAAACAGTAGGTCCCACCACTCAAGAATCAAATTAACACACACAATATGAATAGTGTAAGAAGCTAGGTTGTAATCCTGACTAAAGATCAAGAAGAACATTCCCTATAGGTCCAAAATAGGTCTTGCTGTTGCAACGATCTTTACATTATAGAGATCGGTTAAATTATCAGAACGTGAGAGATCAAGACTCTCCGTCTCATTATGAGAAGAGTAGGGCATTGACACATGAGGTAAAAAAAAGAAACATAGCCCCTGCACAAGTTATTTGATGGAATGCAAAGTCATTTTATCATGCTGATTAAAAGGACGGTGGTCGGTAAAAATCGCTATTGTGTGATGGATTTCCATGCGATTGAAAGTCGGTTGTCTTCTTTTCCATACGTGTTCGACAGAGTCTAGCAATATTGCTGTCAACGAGATTGAGTTTCCTTACAAAACACTATATCAAGCATAACTCTTGTCAGATTAGGATACTGGAAGAAACTTATGAAGTTTGTACAAGATAATGGCATACAACAGAAGAAAATATGTATCTTTGGTATGCCTTGAGCGGACAACAAGCTTGCTTGATGGCTTAGGTGTATGCCACTATGCATGTGTTGATCTCGCCATGGTTGATCTCCTGCCCTTCTACTTGCCTATATAACAATTTATTTAAAGGGTTGCACTACGATGCTTGTTCTTTACTTAACGAATTTTTTATCACCACATGTCATGGTTCAAAGAATTCAATTTCCCTGTAATGTAGGGTACTCATTTGTTAAGCTTATTCAATCGTAATATTCTTTTTTTATGTTTAGTATTTATTTAAACAAATTATTTAAAATTAATTTAAAATTAATTTTAAATCTCCATAAATAATTTACTTAAACATCAAACGATTGATAATTGCCAATACGGTGAAGCTAATACGGCAGCACTAATCACTGTGCCATAAATGAAAAGCAAAAAACACAAAAAAAACAAAAGACTTAAGACACAAGACAGTTTTATTGCAAACCAAACCAATTAAAGAATTTTATGGCGATTTATGTTACCAATTTTTAACAAATTATTTAAAACAAATAAATTTATTTATTAACGAGAAAAAAACAACAAAAACAAATAATCTGCATAATAATAACAATAATAAAAACTTCCTTATTAAATATATTAATTGTTCTTATAACACACACAGGCGCCAAGCAACATGATTATGTTTTATTTCTGTTTACGTATTAAATCCTTAACTCTCTTGCAATCAATTAACCTTGAGTGTTAGGAAAAAACAAAAATAATTAGCAAACACAAATAAATCAATTAAAGTGTAGTAAAAGTCTTAAAAAGTCTTAAGAAAAAACAACAAGAACAGCAAAAAACCGCCAGTAATCGCTACACTGAAATCTCAACATGAGACAGCAAAAAAACAACGCAACCGTAAGAGACACTGTGTCTTGACTAAATAATGCGACATAAAACGACAACAATGTGAACTGTAGTCTTAGACTAATTACGTTTAACCCTGATGTTGTCTAAGCCTATACCGAAGAGTTACGCATAAAAAATTAAAAGCCTCAACAACAATAGCCAGCCTATCAACAACACATCACATGCAAGAATACACTTTGAAAATAATAAATGACCAGACCAGTTAAATTGTATTTAAATTAAACGATTGTTGTTTTCTTTACAATTTTAGTTCATTTAAAGCAAACAATACAAGTGTTGACAACTGAAAAATATTTCATTCTATTCGCTTCATTAACAATGAAAATAAAATAAAACGTCAATTAAAAAAAAACAAACAATTTAAAGCCATTGAGTGATAAAACAAAATGGTTTGAAAAGTGCGTATGGAAATGATTAATGAGTTGTACGAATTAAACGCAATCGTGTAGAATGAAATACAGTTTAACCCTTTAAGAAGCAAACGAAAATAAAATGTGTGAATTTAATTTGAAATAAAAGTTTTGCGCATTTGGAAACGGGTGAAGAAAATTGATGCAAATAAATTTAAATGAAGCAAAATGTGTGTGAAACCTCATTGAATCTCATCAATTCCACCTATTGATGCCATTATGGGTGGAGCGCATACATATTTTCCATAATTAACCATTACAACCCTACAGTCATGATTACGACCTAGCTTCACACCACTTATGTGGTGTGTGTTAATTCTATACCTGAGTGGCAGGACCTAAAGTTTAAAATCGACTCCGAATGACAGTTTTTGAAGAAACTTTCCATTTTTGGAAGAAATCTGCTGAGAGGAAGTCGCCGAATAAATAATATTGAGTTGAATATGACCGATAACACAGGTTATGGTGGCTTTGAAGAGCACTATAGTTTGCGGCTTATTCGCATACACCAGACCGCACGATCCTGATGGCTAGTCCGCATCACCTCCATATGGGATGACCATGCCCTCAAATCGCTCATGCACAATATCCAATGAGGCATGAGATATGTATCAAGTTTCGCCTTCTTTTTGAAACCACATGTCGTTGGTGTCCAGATAATCCAATTCATGCCAAAAGAAGTTGGTAATTATCGATCTTTAGTGCTTGCCGTTCACAATGTTGACCTGGACAACGACCTAATCAAGGAAATATTGACCGATGATGCCTTCAGCACAAAATCCACTCCAAGCAGTGAATTTTTTTTGGGTATCATATCAAAATTCGATAATTTTGTTTGGGTCTGATCGCTGAAGATTATTTATCGATGAAAATTAGGGTCAGCTGCCAGCTGCTTAATAGGCTATTCTGCGAACACAGGTCGTTTTCTATGAGCATCTATAATGATTTGCCAAAACAGACTAAATTAATAACAACTAATTCAACAGTTATCAGCTGTTAATGTCCGGAAGTACCTGTTGGAAGAACATACAGAAGCAAAAGTTTAAAGTTTTCATTTCTAATACATGTGGTATAGTGTTGAAAGCCAAGTTCTTCGTTGAAATCATTTTTAAATGGAGTTATCTACTAAAGCTGTTAATTGACAAGTTTTGGAGCCTCAAATGGATTCGTTTGATGATTGCAAATTCGATTTTTAAAAAGAATCATACTCTAAAACTAATACGAAGTTTTTCGAGGAAATATAAAGTAAAAATTGTTCCATTTTATGTAAAAAAACTTTGCTTTAGGCTTGGATGGGTTAAATTGTTTTTTATTCTTCACTTTATGTGTTAAAATATTTATTTTTCATTCCAATGCTTTTGTCAAATTATTTTAATGTTTATTTTTATCATAAAATATCTTATGCTCTGATTTTAATAGTGGGAAGTTAAAGGGAATTTAAGGCGGAATACGAAGGCTAATGTACATACTTCGCAAATACTACGCATTGAATTTAAAATTGCAATGACAAAATGCATAACAGCTTCTCAAGAACTAACACCCACTATTTAGTTCCTATTTCAGAGGTATCCCAGATTTTCTTTGTATAATTTGAATTCCTAAAATACGTTCACACAATTGTCCAGTGACATACAATTTTTATTTTTGTCTAGTTTAACGTGAAAATATGGCTTATTGGACGAAATCTAAACCGAAGATATTTAAGAAAATGCTTAGGAACGTTCCTAATTATTCTTTCCGGAAGACACGAAGATAAAAAAGTTAACTGAAGCAAACTGAATATCATGCCATAACAGTTAAATTTTAAAATCTCCGGATATAGTAATTGATCTGATGGCCAAGAATAAAAACTACCACTCCTGTTGGCGTTTAGTAAAAGCCTAAGCACTAACTACACATTGAGTCCCTAAGAGAAGCGTGGGATTGCACAAAAACCATCTCCATCTTCCTTAGTTTACAATTTTTTTTTCTACATAGTTTCAGTTCTGTTACTGTGTACTGTAACAGCCCCCATGATTATGAGAATTTTTTTGTTTCCTAGAAACAACACACTCTGTGAAAATATTGGGTGTACTAATGTTGAATCAAACGTTGAATCCTACTTGTCTCCAAAAAGCGACGATCCCCCCCTAAATGGATTGAAGCAGTTAACTTTTAAAAGTCGTTTCATTTCTTCTATAGATTCTGTGAAAATATTAGGTGTAGTAATGTTCATTAAATCCTACTTCTCCCCAAGAGATGATGTCGCACGACCTAAATGGATTCAAGCCACCTAATTCTTTTCCTTTCCTATAATGTTCGTTGTTAATTGTCCATTGCTTTGTCTAGTAATGAAACAAAGGAGGCTCGCTGGACATGCTGAAGCCTCTTAACTTTTAAATTTCGGAGCCTGATTTTACTCTAAATTTCGTGAAGAATTTAATTCACATTTGGTAGACAGAGAGCTACTATAATGTAGGTCTCTTAAATTTTGTAAAAATTCGTAAATCTCGCAAAAAGTTGTAATAAAAATCGTGAGCCTTCTTCTGAATTTGAAACTATGGTGCTACGGTCACCATAGTCAAGAACATTAACAACTAACCACTACGTCTATGTATGTATTTCATAAGCCCTAACGTTAGGCTTTATTTCTGGCGCTCGCCCTAATATTCACCTAAACTTGTATAATAATCGTAAAGCTTGGGAAAGGCTGTTTAAAATCTGAATTTATAGTTTATTGAACTATAAAGTAAACGTCGACACATAACCCGCCTCTACTGGGTCCCAGACCGCTGTGGCAGAGTGGGAAACGGAAAGGCGAGGGCCATATGGGCCAATGATTGAACTTGTCTGTGAACGGCTGGTTGGCTTGCCCAACTATAAAGTAAAATTAAATTAAGTTACAACTCTGATCTCATTTAATGAAGGTAATTTTGCAGACAAAGGCTCCAAATATGGAAATGAGACACTCATTTATTTGTAGGCCAATCCTTGATGATTATACATACATAGATACATAATTGGCCATTACAACCCTTCAGTCAAGATTACGGCCTAGCTTCTCACATCACTCATGTTGTGTGTGTTAATTTTATACTTGAGTGGCGGGACCTACAGTTTAAAGTCGACTCCAAACGACAGATTTTTGAGAAACTTTTCATGGCAAATTTTATTTACTCAGAGTTCTTGCCAGAAATCTGCTGAAAGGAAGTTGCCGAAGAAATATTTTTTCATATTTCGTTTTGATGTCTGACTAGGGTTTTGAACCGTGGCCTTACGTCTAATAATCCAACACACTACCTACTAAACTACGGCGACTTACTTGATGATCAATCTACATCAAAAGCAAATTTTGACAAATATGTATGTGCCAATTTGAAGTCGCCGTAGTCTAATAATCAATGTGTTGGCTTATTAGATGAGAGTTAGTATATTTCTTTCAAGGACTTCCTCTCATTGGTTTTCCGGCAAAAACTCTGAGAGTAAAATTTTCCATGAAATGTTTTTCAAAAAATATGTCGTTCGGAGTTGGCTTTAAACTATAGGTCTCGACAGAATCTAGTACCGATCTTGGTTGTAATCTTGGTCGTAATCTTGACTGAAGGGTTGTAAATAAATAACTGCCTATTTAATAATTCTTTAAACATTTTAGGCCTGCTAGTGTGAGAAAGAAATAATTTTTGAACTAGAAAAATTACGCACGTTTGAAGTACTAAACACACTGTCAGGATCATATAGAACTTGGGTAAAATGGAGAATTATTTTCGATTATACTGGGCGTACGGATTTATGTGAAATGTCAAGTTATTAAAAAATGAAAGTTGTTTCCTTGACTTTAAGAAATCTACAATAGCTTTTACCCGCTTTCAAAATGTTTATCTCTCCAATGTGCCTCTTTTGTAGAATAAAAAAAAACTATGTTGGAAATAAATTCAAAGCTAAAATATTTATTTTTTCACACATTATATGTTGGAGGCTTTGTATACACGTCTTACTTAAAAAACTATTTCTAACGATAATAAACCACTATAAATTAATGATTCTTAATTAAGTATCAATAAAGTTGGTGTTTTTTTTTTTCTTTAAAGTCAACTTAAAATGAAATCAATTTAAAATCTATTTTAGGTTCTACGAACAATTGTTTACTGGCGTTACTAATTCAGCAGCACTAACTAAAATCTTAAGACATAAACTTTTTAATACATTGTGTTTAGTGCTTTGCTTCAATTAACCAATGATCTTATTAAAAGCAACAAATAACCAAAAAAAAAAACAAATAAATTTAATTAATGGGTTTTGTTTAACAAATAGCCTCATAAAAATTTGAAAAGAAAAAAATCCACATTTTTATTTTTCTTATAACATGTTGAGGGATATGTTTATTGACTTCTCCGGTACTTCTGAAATTTTAAATTTTATCTGAAAAATATCACACACACCTTTATTTATTGTTTTTGTTAATTTTATTTGTTATTCTAATTGATTAATTAGATTTTATTGCGTTCTTTTGTCTTTTAAATACGGAAGTGTTTATCCATGGTTCATTATTGCTTTTTAAACAATTACGAAGAAGAGTACAAATTAAAGCATTAATGTTAATTATTATTGTTATTGCTATTGTTTTTGTTATTGTTGTTGTATTTGTTTTTGTTGTTGTTGTTGATGTTATTGTTTTTGTTATTGTTATTGCATTTTATATATTTTATTGTCTTAATTGGTGTTTATAACACCAATTATTTTATTATTTCATGAAATTTAAGGCATTAACCTTTAATTTGATTGATTAGTTATGAACTTCAATAAATTTTAAGTAAAAAAGAAGTAAAACAAGTACATCACTACTAAGCGAAATAATTATAAGCACAGATTTTTAATAAATTAATGCCGTAAATATTTTGTTCGGTTAAAAATAACATGCGTGGGTAAGGCATTTTCTAACGAAATAGTGGTGAAATAATTGTCACACAGTTAAGTAAGTGGAATCCATTGATGCCAATGCAATCTCTTACATTTGCAATTGTATTCAAAATACAGACTTTTAATTATTCCGATTAACAACCAAGTCAGAGGAGTGGGACTGTCTTAAATTGATATGAAATAATTATGGACGCAAACAAATTATATGGAAAGTATTCATTCAAGTATTGAAGTCGCCGTGGTCTAGTAGGTAGTGTGTTGGCTTATTAGACGTAAGGCATTGGTTTAAACCCCAGATATGAAAAAATATTTCTTCTGCGACTTCCTCTCCAAAAAAACTCAAAGTGTAAATAAAATTACCATGAAAAGTTTCTCAAAAATCTGTCGTTCGGAGTCGAGTTTTAACTGTAGGTCCCACCAATCATGTATAAAAATTAACGCACACAACATAAGTGGTGTAAGAAACTAGGTCGTAATCCTAACTAAAGGCTTGTAATGACCAATTACGTATGTTTGTATTCATTCTTTACCTGTGGCGTTACAACGGGCCGCATTGGTAATCAAAGCTACCACTTTAACCTACATGCCTACCTACCTTCATCCTTTAAGTCCACGTAAATTATAATTTTGATAAATAGACATTAAAACGCAACATACGAGGGGTTATTGGTTATTAAATTTGTATCAGTTTACATTTTCAGTAAAAAGAAAACTTCTCCAACCCTTTAGTCAAGATTACAATCTAGCTCCTCCATGCACCACCCATGTTGTATGTATTAATTTTATCCATAGTGGCGATACTTGGTGGGAGATACAGATTTAAGATACTTTTCATGGCAATTTTATTTATTCTCACACTTTTTGCTTGTAGACTGCAAAGAAAATGTCGCCGAAAGAAATAATTTCCTATTTTTAATGCTGCAGTATGAACTACGAACTTTCTTCTAATAAATCAACACACTGCCTACTAGACTACAGTAAGTTCAAAAGGACAGCAAAGTTAAAAAACGGATACTCTGTATGGTGCTTATACGAATGGACGTACTCTGTAAGAAATACAAAAAATTAGTGTGTTAGCTTAATAGTTGAGAGGCCACGGTTTAAAACCCAGGTCAGATACCCCCAAAAAAACGAAATATGAAAAAATATTACCAAGGCGACTTCCTCTCAGCGGATTTCTGGCAAAAATTCTGAGTGTAAATAAAATTGCCATAAAAAGTTTTTCAGAAATCTGCCGTTCGGAGTCGACTTTAAACTGTAGGTCTCACCAATCATGTGTAAAAATTAACGCACACAACATAAGTGGTGTAAGAAGATAGGTCATAATACTGACTGAAGGGTTGCAATGACCAATTAGGTATGTACATATGTATGTATGTCGGTATTGATTTTTTTAAATCTTTGGTTAATGTCGATTGCAAAGATGAGTTTTTTTTTATTAAAGCAGCCATTGAAACAGAAGGGAATAATAAAATTATGTAACAATTATTAAAAGCAGCTTGAATAACACCCACTGGTTTAAATATGTGGTGTCTTAGGTGTGTGTTACACGCCTCATTTAGGGTATGAGTTTCTGTATGACAATTAAACTAACCGCAAAATAACTTTCATCTGCCAAATTATTTGCCAAATAACACGGTCACTACAAATACAAAAATGCTAAGATTTGAAAAAGTACCCCCATTAAGTCTTATCCCAATTTGCAGAATAATGGATTGGATGCTATTGTCTTTAATAAAATAATTTCTTTTTGTATTTAAAATCTAATTCAACTATTTTTTGATGCTGCTATTTAACTCCACATGAAATAAATAGAAAGAAAAAAAACATCGTAAAAGATTCACCAAAAGTGGCTAAATGCCACTTTGACGCAAATAAAAGAGAAACTTTGCTTAGGTTTTTTTAAATTAATTTTTTTCGTTTTCTTTCTTTTTCCTTAAATGAAATTTTAATAAGATTAAATTTATTTTATTATTAAAATGAAATAAATTCACTTTAATTATAGTTGAACTACATACATGTGGGTCTTATTCGTACAGTATAATTAAAGTAATTAAATCTCTCATTGGAGATAAAATTGAAATTTATTCGTTTGCGGCAAATCAATTAACAAGATTCCAACAACAGATAATAGGCAATTAAAATAGTTTTTTTATTATTCGGCTTTGTTTTTTAATAGGAAAGCAATAAATAAATTAATTTAAAGAACGAAAAAGAAACTTTAGAATCAAATGTCTTGTATATTCTATGATGATGGCTTTAGTGAAACATAAATAATTAAAGTAGGTTTATAGGACAGAATGTAATTTAGTAAGCTTTATAAGCTTTGCTATCGTTTTACGATTGTTTTTTGTTGATTGATTTTTATCCCAGCGCTTCACCCATTTACTGCGATGCAAAGTGGTTCGAAGGGATTACAAAGGTGATAGCCTATAAGCTCTATAAGGCGTCTATCAATAAGATTGGTGAGGTATGGCCAGGAGCCAAGCTTGTTGCTGTCTCTCTGGACCAGGTACCGCATCTCCCTCTATCGAAAGTCAGAACCTCGGCCGAACCTTCCGCTACTGAGGCCATTTTGGAGATCCTCAGAGTAAGCAATACGAACCTACCCACCGTTAATTGGAGGTTAGCCAAAGTTACCGACTAATAAGGTAACCACCGCCATGTGGCCTTGCAACTAGGGTGGCTGTCCTCTCCCAGTGATCCCCACCACCGAAGACATGGAATGTCGAAGTGTCAGTAGCCACTCCTTTCGTTGCTCCTCGGCCAGCAGAATCTCGAACTCTGAACTGGTTGGAGAATTCCTCAGCAAAATGGATGTAGGCGTGCGTGAAATCTCTCTGTTATCAGATGATGAGGACACTGACGCGGCAGCGGTTGCTTCTCAAGCTGATGCTGTGAGATATCAAAATTAATCTCCCAACTCGAACCCCGCCACCGAAGACACAGAATGTTGGAGCGTATCTCCAACAGCATAATCTCCAACTCTAAGTTGGTTGGAGAATTCTTCAACAAAATGCATGTAGAGGCGGGCGAAATCTCCTTGTTATCGGACGGAGAGGACACTGATGCAATAGTGATTACTGCTCAAGCTGGAGGCTGATAAGTGATAAGAAGTGATTTAAAAAATGGAAAAGTTTCGATAGTAGTTTTTTTATGATTCATTAAAAATCTTTAAAACATTTTGAAATTCTTTACTGAATTTTTCTGACAATAATTATCTCTCCGTAGTGAATTAATTCCTTGAAAGCTCTGCTTTTAAAATATGCAGCCCGTATTAATTGAAATTGAAATCGAAATCGAACTGTTATTGGAATGTTTTTTTTCAAACTGAATTTAAAACAAACGAACACATAAGATTACAGAAGACGCCCATTTCAATAAAATATTATATATGCAGACAATGTGAGTGAGTGAGTATTTTTTAATTACGTGTCCCCAATGGCAATAAAATTATTATTTTTTTGTTTTTAGTTTTGTTTTTTATTTATTTTAAAGTCAATTAATTAAAACTAAACTATTTAAAGAACTGTGGTATGGGTTGATCATCTAAGAATTATTAATTTAAACATTTTTTTATTGAATTTATTTTGTTAAATTGCTAACAAACTTTAAAATTCTTAAATTACACTTTAAATGAGTTCTATAGACGTATGCATAACATATATAACTTATCTATGTATGTTTATAAATATCTAATCAATCTTAATTAAAGTTTTTTAAGTTTTAAATTTGTTTAACCATCATCAAATAGCTAAAGGGCATTTTATTACATTTTGTTTTATTTTTGTTGTACAAAGAAACATTTTTTCTTATTTTTTTTTTCATTTTTTTTTTCAATTTTGGCGGTTTCTTTTATCATTACAAAGTTATTGACCTTTTTTTTTCTAATGTCTTATTGCGTGTTATTTTTGTAAGAGACGGAATATGACTTTACAAATCCCATAGCAATAGTAGCCGTTCTTATTTCTTTAAAAACAGCTGGATCAGGGTATAATTTTCTAATTTTTTTTTAAATTTTTGGTGAAATTAATCAATATCAATATAATAAAGAAATCAAAGATCAAACAAAGATTAACCGTACTGAAAACAGTGGAGCAAGAAAGATAAGAAAGAAAAGTGATATACATATTTTATTGAAAAAAATTAATAAAATGTGTAGGACATTGAATCAATCATAAATCAATCAATCATTATATCAATCATAAAGATTGAAGGATTAACCGTACTGTAAATAGTGGATCAAGAAAGATTTAAAAGCGACATATTTTATTAAAAAAACTAATAAAATGTGTAGGACATTAAATCAATTATAAATCAATCAGTCATTATATCAATCATAAAGATTGAAAGATTGTGTAGAAAAACAAATTCGCACAGGTGGAATGATTCAATTAGTGAAGAGCTATATATTCTATTGGCCCATAAGGAAAGGCAAGTATATTTGATTTAACTTTAACTAGGACTCCTTAAAGCCATTTAAATTAATTTAAAAATTTTCCTAACGCATTGATTTATAAAATCAAAAATTCTTTGTTACTTAAACCACTGGCTTTTGCAATAAAAATAACATTAACAACGAAAAGCTTAAGAACGTCAGGCATTTCCACTTCTGGAGAAAGCAAAACGTTCATCACCACTACATCAAATACATCTGCTACAATATACCAAGAAAACATGGAATTTGCCTTGTGACAGCCCACTCTTTCGTAAAGTAATAAAAACGGAATAAAAAAAATATAGGCCAGGAAGTACAACTCGGCCATTTGGACAGCCTTCGTCAAGAGAAGTGTACCATGAGCCGAGATAGGTGTGGAGGTAACAGCTTTGTTGATAAAAGCATACTTTAGCAAACAGAGTAGACTGGCGTGGTCAGGCGAACTGACTACCTTAGAATCAACCTGAAAAGCAGTCTGAAAGTTTAATGGATTCATTGAAGTACAGATAGTACAGATAGCTCTGTTACTCTATCGTGAAGGGTGAGCGAAACGGAGGTTAGCAAATAAAGCGAGATGCGCTAACCAGAAAGAAACCAAATCAAGTCCCCAGCCGAGGGTGGTATCAAATGCGGAGAATTCATCAAGTCGCCGTAGTCTCTTATGTAGTATGTGAGATACGACTCATTAGACGAAAGCCTATGGAACAAACCGCAGCTAAGATATATCAAACAAAATGAATTTATGAAAAAATATTACTTTCGGCAACTTATTCTCAGCAGTCTTCTACCAAAAATTCTGAGAGTATACAATATTGTCATGAAAAGCTTCGTAGTCGACGCTACACTATAAGTCCCGTCACTTATAGGTAAAATTAAACCACACAACATGGATGTTAGTAGAAACTAGGTTATGTTGTAGTGACTTATTAATTATGTAAGTAAGTCTTAAGTCTTCCAACAGGAACTTACGAACTGTGACAGTTGATAGAGGACACCTTGTTAAAGCTACATCTGTCAGATTAGTTGTCTATTTAAACAAATCATCATTAACGCACATATGTAGTATTCAACAACATACGCAAATAATAAAATTGTTTTACCGAAAGATTGGTATTCAAATCAAAACATCGTCTTCAGAGATGAGGCCGATTTCTGGATGAACAAAGAAAATTGTAGAATTTTGGAACGATACCAATCCATATGAGACCCAAGAGCTTCCAATGCATTCCAAAGAAATAACTTCTTGGTGCAGATTTTGCTCTGGCAGCGTCATTTGTCCATACTCCTTTTGAACGAGCAAGTACTATAGGTTGATGATTGCCAACTTCTTTTAGCCTAACTTGGATGCTATGGACCCTAACGACATATGTTTTCAAGAAGACAACGCTACGTGCTACACAGTTCCTACATACATAATTGGTCATTACAACCCTTCAGTCAGGATTACGACCTAGTTTCTCACACCACTTATGTTGTGTGTGTTAAATTTTACACATGAGTGGTGGGACCTACAGTTTAAAGTCGACTCCGAAAGACAGATTTTTGAGAAACTTTTCATGGAAATTTTATTTGCTCTCAGGGTTTTTGCCAGAAATCTGCTGAGAGGAAGTCGCCGAAGAAATACTTTTTGTATTTTGTTTTGATGTCTGGCTTGGGGCTCGAACCCTGGCTTTTATGTCTAATAAGCCAACACACTACCTACTAGACCACGGCGACTTGGTGGTTGACGATTACCAACTTCTTTTAGACTAAATTGGATGATATGGACACCAACGATATGTGGTTTCAACAAGACAGCGCTACGTGATATACAGTTCCTACCACGTCAAATATTCCTCACAATCGGTTTGAGGTCATGGTCATCTTACTACAATTCTCATATAGCCTGATTCTTGCACCACATCGCGCATCTTCTACAACTATTCAGCAACTGCTCTAGAGTCCAACTAATTATTTTCAAAAGCATTGTCATAGTTTTACAAAATCTATCTAACACGTTTGGGGAATAACTTTTTTATAGTGGGTCAGTCACTTCAACCATCCATCGATCGATTTCTAATATTTGGATAATGGAAGTACTATGATCATAAGTGCATAAACTGTATATTCCGTTAAACACATAACATTGCTCTGTTCATATTAACATTGAAGGTTTTGTCGAATTCATCTTTACACACACGCACACATATACATAGAATTCTATTTAAGTGTTACGATCAACAAGAATGTGTGAGAATTTTATTTTCGTTCGGACAAATCCCCGTAATGTAAAGTAATTCTCATTTAGTTTATTGCTATTTAAGCATAACTAAATGAAATTATATCTTGGAGGGTGGGTGGTGTTGACAACTTGTAACTTTACGGAATTGAAAAATTCCCTAATTGGACTCTGTTAGGGTGCATTTGGACTACAATTCCAACATAGTGTGATTGATGGTTAATACGAGGATTATGTTTTAAGTTTTGGACACTACAAAAATTTTAAGAATATTTGGTTCCACTAATAATAACATGGGTATTACAAGAAAATGGATACATAGTACCAGCATCAAAGTTACAAATTGTGTCTTAGTATAGGGTTATGTGTGGGCAGTCTTTAAATCCAATATAACCCATGCCATCGGTCAAATTCATGATTTATGTGGCAGAGCCATATAAAATTGTACATTTTTTTCCAGTACCCCTATTATGGCTACCACAGAACATTTTTGCTTTGTTTCCTTTTCTTTAAACTATTTTTAGTGTTCCAGCTAAGTAGGTGATTGATCTGCTGTAACAAGTCCTAGGATAATGGGGCTACGATCTATCGTTGCATAGAATTAAAGCCCTGAGATTACTTGGTGTAGTGGTGAGAAATCTTGCTGATTGTTGATTGCTACCTCTTTTCCCATTTAATGTTTGTGCGTTTAGGATGCGCTCAGCCCAGAGAAGCCTTGAAACATTTATATATATTTCACACATAGTGGCATAAATAGGCCCTTCAAATTAATAAAAAATTTCGATGTTTCATTTAAATTTAAAGATAGTAAGAGCTTAATAGACAAAAACAACAGAAAATATATGTACATACATATTACTAAGCCTTTCACCAGAGCTTCTTCCCTATAATTTTGTTTCCTTCAATTTTGAAAGTTTCATTCGATTGCATACTTTGCTAATTGAAATGACATCAAACGAAAAAATGTTAATTCTTTTATCAGACACCAATATTAATGCTTTCAATTCTCAAGTGTCTCCCCAATAGTAGTAGTTTTAATAAAGCGTTGAGAACATGACAACTTTTAAGCAAGAAAATAAAGACAAAAAAGTTAAGAAACTTGTTCAAACGAAATGCTTAAGGCTTTAAGATTGATTTTTGCCATAATGCTGCATATCAATCAAATGGTGTCTGATATAAAAATAATTCAATTTTTTTTCATTATTATTTCTTTGATTTCTTCACGTCTATTTGAGTGTTTATTAAAGCATAATAGAGGGGAAAAAAGGCAAATACGCAGTATAACATTATAATAAAAAAGTTTAATGGATTTCAAAAATGATAACCTTGAAATAAATAAAGAATTAAAGAGTCAAAGAATCAAACAAAATAAAATCATACAAAAGAATTAAGATTTTGTTCTTTTTCTATTTTTTTTATTTGCAAAATATTAAGATTCAAAAAAGAAAACAAAAAGATTCATACCCATACATAACGTAGTATGAAAAATAAACAGAGGCTATAATACAACGTTGAAAATAAAAGATTTTAAAATCTTACAGAAATTTAATCTTAGCCATGAAGGTGTTCATAAACTTAAAATTGATGTTTTGTAAGCAAACCTTTCGTTAAGAGACTCCTTCATGCTCGAAAAACTGCTTAGAGAGCATGTGTCTTAAGTCTTTTGTTTTAACAACACAAATATGCCATTCTGTAAGTGCATCGTAAGCGAAAAATGTATGTAATTTAAAGTAAATTTTCTTATTTTATTTTTGTTAATGTTTTGAATTTTACATTTGTTCTCCTCACACTTTTTTATATTTCAAATTCCTTTCGCATCTTTGCCTGTATAAGAACATCTTGAATCTCTTCAAGCACGTTTGAACCTTGCTAATAAGCTGAAAGCGTACAAATTTCATTACAAATAACAGCAAATACAATAGCAAAAGCATATAAAATATTTGATCACAGAACAATATAAAACCCAAAATAATTTCCAATGAATTTAAGGTAGCCTTATGATCCTCCAGCCATAAATCGTTGCTTTGGTCAGGTACTACGTAAGGAAACAAAACAAAATGTTTTAAACAAATTACAAAAAGTTTTAAGCAAACGAACTTACTTTTCAAACTGGCCAATTCAATGGTGGTATTGGCATCCACATTTAGGCAAAGGAACAGCTCATCCCATGCTTCCTGACGTGATAATTCCGATAAAGATTTACAATAGTTATTCATTTTTTCTCGTTTTTTTCTTCCTTTTTTTAATAGTAAAACTGTCAATTTTCTTTTATTTAATTATTTTTTTTCCAATCGTTTTCTGCTTTCTCAAAAATAATGTTGTTTTATTTGTTTAATTCATTTTTTTATTCTTATTATTTATCGATTATATATCGTATAATGAATTACATCATGTTTTTTCGACAATTCTGTCAGAAGTTTATTTTTTATTGTTTTCAAAATCAAATGATATATTAGGTATGTACATATATATTGTTATTGTTGTCTGTTTTTTACAAACTGTCTGACTGATTGACTATATAAGAATTAATTATTTTATGACTTGAAGGTGCTTGAACTTTACTTAACTGATTTGTTGTGATTTTGTTTTTTATATTGTTTAATGAAAGACAAATTACACCCACCTCTATTAAGCACTTTGTAAAACAATAGCAATTATTTACGGGGAAGATAAAACAACTTACAGGGGCACAGTGTGTTATACTACGTTTTAAAAATGCCAGCGTGGTGGCATAATCATTTTTTTATATGAATTTATTGTAGAAAATATTATCGCATGTCAACGTATGAGGATTTTTAAGTGATTCGGTCTTTACGTTTCCTACATTTGATCCCCAGACTGATATTATTTTTGCTGATAATGGCCAGACAGTTAAGATGAATAAATTCACTAATAACGTCGAAAATTCAGAAATCGGCCGTTATCGCAAATCCGATATGCCACAGGTCGCTGCTGATCGACGATATGTTCTTCATTTTGCTCTCACTTACTGTCATACCCATTTTGGATGACTCCCGTTCTATACCGCTAAAGCCAGCTGCAACACCCAAGTTGGTGCTTCCAATAGTGTCAATGTCTGCAGTGTCCGTAGCTACAGCATACTTTTGTATAAATTGCGATGAATTCTCATCATTCGCAGAATAATATAAAATTATAAAATTGAAAAGATCGGGATCATCTCGTCTGAATCCTCGCACATTATCAAAAAGTCCGGTAAAGTACTCGCCTACCTTGACTGAGCTGGATGAGTGTTGCTCAATGTCATTCGGCACAGCGTTGTAGGAATACCGACCATAGAAACTGTGGGAAAACACGATTTCTTTTTGGTCTATCGCATGTTGCTCATTTATAGTCGACAAAAAGACGATCTGTGTCGACTTGGTATTCATGGGTGTTCTCCAGGATTTGACGTAATGTGAGTATATCTAGTCTATGTTGAACTTGACAGGTCTGAAACCGCTCTGATAAGGTTCAAACAGTGTTTTGGGGAGTGAATTCAGCCATTTACATATTACGCTCGTAAGAACCTTATATGCTAAAGGGGAGAAGATCTGTCTCCTATAGTTCGCGTATATCATAGGTGTTTGTGCCTTACAGATGGGGAAAGTCCAGATGTTGACAAGTCAGAAGCTTTGAGGAACCAAGTAACAATACATAATCATACATAAATATGTATATAGGACTGAGTATGGAATACAATGCTCATTTACTATTTATTTTAATCCCTTTTAATCTAAAGAATAATAACATGAATGTGCTCTAGAGGACTATAAGACCTACTTTCGACAATCGTATATTTTTATATCGTACTAGAATCGCTTGTAGTCTCTTCCTTAATCACTCTTTTAGATTTTAAAACGTGTTGCTTGTTCCGAATCTTATAATTTAAAAACTTCACTTAATAACCCCATTTGGTTTAACAAAAAAAAAACTTAAGCTAGCCATCTAAAAAGTTAAAGTTAAAAAGTTAGCATCATTAAAGTTAAATTTAAAATTTACTTCCGTTTCCTTTTCATATTAATCATAAAGCTTTAATATGTATATGGACCACGCTGTTACTGTTAACATATTTAGCCAAGACAATAATTTATGTTTTATTGACCGGTGTTGAATTTCTTATAGTGAATTAATGCATAAACAATGAGTGGTATAGCGATGCCAAGCCGAATTGGTTTTTAAACATAACGGTATTCGGAATGCCGAAATCCCGACCACGAAATTCCGGGATATTACGAGATAATTCGGAATTTAGTTTTCGAACAAAGCTCAAAAAAATTATAAATTATTTCGACAACGAAAATAAAGGAATAAAGTTTAAGTAAAAACAAATTAATTACAAACTAATAATTTTTTTAATTTAAATTTTTTAGAATTTTAAATAGAATTAATTTACTGACACAATGGCAACCCAACGTTCGTTGAGTGTACTTCTTTTATTCAATCTTTGCACAAATCCTTAATCCAAACACTAACCACACAGTTGGTAAAATGCAGTACAGGTAGTATCAACACCTGTTGGGTTTCATAAGAACCCAATGGTTTCGCTAATAGACATGAAAATTAATTATTCTAGACATACACCATCTAATTCACCACTGGCAGTACAGTGGTAATACAGTACCTATTTCGAATAACAGCACTTTGCTGAATTTCAATTTTATTCACCATACAAAACAAATTCACCTCGCTTTACAAAAACTCACCACACTGGAAACTCACCACAAAAGAACACTAGTTTTGCGGAACCGGTCCACCCATCAGTCCGGCCAAAATCCAAAACCACACACAAACGATTCCAAACCGGCCCATCCATACACGCAAACAACAACACCACAAACAAACATACCCCGCGTGTTACTCCCAACAGACACTCATGCGGACGAATTAAGCATGCGAATTAAAATTAATAACGTTTATTATTTTAACAAACAAAACGGATTTTTCAAACCACCAGTGATGCCAGGAAGTAAACAAATTTTAACGTCCTCCTAAAAAAAATAGGAAAAAAGTAAATAAATTTACTTAATTATTTTACTTATTAATTCATTTCAATTAATTTATTTAGTTTACAACAATAAATTTTTAATTTACATATGTATGTTAACAGCAAAGAGAATATAAATAACCAAAACCAGACAAATCTACACAAAAATACCAAAAAAACGCCAACGATAGATTAAATTGATTAAATTGTTTTTTGCTTTCCATCCTCTCTTCGCTATTATTATTTCTTTGTTTCTATCTAATAAAGTGTAAATTTAAATATAATAAATAAAAATTAAAATTTAAAGAAACTTTTTAAAAAACCTTTCTTCCCCAATAAAAACACAATAATTTTTACCTGTATTTCCGTCTGACCGCAGTGTAGGTAAGTACTCTATTTTAACAACTATGGTTGGCAAATACAACACTGCTACCAACTAACAGCTGATAACATTAATATTTTCATCCCTCTCGCTTGTATTGCTTTTGTATATATTTCTCTTACTCTCGCTCTCATTGTGGATATTATTAAAGCAACCCAACTTGCAAAAAATAAAAAAAAACGTTTCAGTTTCCAATTTTTCCTCGTTTGATTCGATTTTGCAAAGAAAAGGTATTTACGAAAACGGGTGACGTGTTTTATATTTCTTGTTTTAAAAAGTAAAGATCAAACAGTGAATGTTCTTGTGACTAAAACTTTTAATATAAATAAAATTATTTTTATTTTCTAGAAATAAAAACAAAATAAAGTGCGACAAATAGCCCATAAAACGAAAGCACGGTAGAAAAGAGAATTCTTCTAAAAGCCAAAGTAATAATACAAAAATGAAATTCTGAAATTACGATAAATTTATGCACAATAAAAGTTGCGTGTGTGTGTGTGACTTAAATAATTTATACAATGGAATGAAGAATGTTTTATTTTAATTTCAACAGGTTCTTTTGATTATTTTATTATTTATATGATTATTAATTATTCATTTCATTTGCCAAATGTAAAATGTTGACTACAAATAAGAGTGTGCCATTTTGTTCTGTCTTCCTCTTGTTTATTTCAATAGTCATTCATTCAGTCACTTAAAGAGTAGTTTTGTTGTCCTTTGAATAGAAATTAGAGTGTGAAAATGGCCAGCATTATACCCTGTGGGAAATATGTAAACAACACATGCATAATAAATATTCAAAAGAATAACACTGAATATAAAACAAATAAAAGTTGCATAATATTTTTTATGTTTTATTTCGTTAAAACTACATACAAATGACGTCAATTTTGAAAACAATATTTTTGTATACAAGTGCTAATTGTTTATAATTATTGTTGTACGTTTTTTTATATTTAAATTCTTGGTATTATAAAGCGCTTGCGTAGTTGACTTAACTTTAATTTTTTTACGTTTTACATTACTTTTTTATAAGTAAATCAAAACGATTTTCATAAATGACATCATTTTGCCAATTAAAACATATTCTTTAAAGTTTAGCATAAAATTATTTTGTTGTGGAGAAAAATATTTTTTATTCGACCAGATGTTATTCTAATTTTCTTATTTCCGTTTTATTCTAAATTTTTTCACGTCTTTATTATTTATTTATTCTAAATAAATTTATAAAAGCTTCAGCCAGAGATGGAAATTGAAATACACTTTTGAAAATGCTTTCTTATTCTTATACTCTTAGTACTAACGTTGTGTATTTGGCATGAGTTCAAATATTCCTTATCTCTCAAACCTTAAATTTTTGTTTGCTATTATTTTATATCATTTATTTATTTCAGTGGTTTTAGTGTAATGGTAAAAATACATTTAATTTGTTGATCGACAATACATATGAAAATCACAATTCCATCCCTGAATTCAGGTTTTTGTGTGAGAATAATGTCGGCGATCAGTGAGCATAAGCATAATCTTATAAAAGAGCTTGGCAATACAAATACTGTGTTGGCAATTATAAATTTATACACTTCTTTACATTTATACCACTTTACATACAAAAAAATTAATTTGAATTTATTTAATTATTTTTAAAAACAAAATCAAAAATTAAAAATATTGTTATAAGGACAACAAAAAAATTTTGAAGTCGCCGTAGTCTAGTAGGTAGTGTGTTGGCTTATTAGACGCAAAAGCCTGGGTTCGAGCCCCAGGCCAGGCATCAAAGACAAAATACAAAAAGTATTTTTTCGGCGACTTCCTCTCAGTAGATTTCTGGCAAAGACTCTGACAGTAAATAAAAATTGCCATGAAAAGTTTCTCAATAAATAAAAATCTGTCGTTCGGAGTCGACTTTAAACTGTAGGTCCCACCACTCATGTATAAAATTAACACACACAACATAAGTGGTGTGAGAAACTAGGACGTTGTACAATGGGTCAATTCGACCTCCGGGTACTGTACTTGTCTTAATTGACAAGTACACGTCCTCTAACCTAACCAAAACTAACCTATAAGGACAAAAACAAGCTAAACATAAAACAAGCTCTACATGGATGTAATTACTCCGTCCCGGAGTGTAAAAATAATGTACAACTTCGGTTATTATCACAGACTCACGTCTCATCACTGCCTTACCATTCACTACTCTGTGGTAACACCATCATTCTTCGCTCTATTTATACTTTTTTATTTTTATTTCTGGTAGCTTCACAATTATTCTATGAATTGGATTTTTATCTTTATTTCTTCCCTTCTCTAAATTCCAATGCATTTCTTTGTATATTTCTGTTTACCGTATGATGTGTATATTATGTTGTTGTATGTTTATCTTGTCTGTTTATTTATGTTAAGTTTGTTTTTGTGTTTTATGTTGAATATATCAGACATTTTATTTCATTTTGGTCAGCATACGCGAGATAAGCATTTAAAGAGTTACAAATTCAGTCTTTCACTTAAATAAAATTCCATTTATGTTGCTAATTGTTATTGAAATTGTTATATGACACATTTACGTTGTGAAAGAAATTTAGATTAATATTAAAAACATAAAGTTGACAACACCAGACGCAATTTGTTTTCATTTTCATTAATTTGTACTAATTTTTTCTGGTTTTCTTCTACGAATTCTTTGCTCTTCTCTATTTAAATTTAATCCCATTCAATCCTCTCTGGCATCATTTATTATCATTTGCTCTTCCTTTTATATCCATTCATATATTGTTTTTCTACCCATCCATTACTTCTGTTCTTGTGTTGTCGACATAAGTACATACATATGTACGTATTTTTAAGGTTGTACTTCTTCCCAGTGTTGTTAATGTTTCGAGTCTTTCTTTGTCTGTTTCTTTGCCAAGTTTGGCAAGTTGACTTTTATTTCTGCGAAATAACGAGTTATTTTTTTCACTTCGAAAGATGGATAGAAACATGAAATTGTTAAAGATACATAAATAGGAAATCATATATTTAGTTAAAAAGCAATAACAACAATCAATAATAATAATGACAACAAAAACAGCGTCATTTGCACAGGTAAGCAATGAATGTGGCGGATAATAAAGTCATAGTGGGTTGGTGGTGATGTTTAAGAAAGCGAAAAATAAATGTTTCTACAATACAAAATATTTAATTATAGCTTTTAGTAAAATATTTAAATAATTAAGATTTATAAGAGGCTTAAAGTAATATATTGTATTGGAAAAAGCCACTGATTCAAATGTACTTAACGCTGTCAACAAAATGATTTGTTTAATGGCAACTTAAGCTTAATTAATTTGTTTGAAAAATATTTGAATTAAAGATTATTTTATTACAAAATAGCGGAATTTCTGAGTGCGCGCCTTGATGGTCCAAACTCCAACTTCTATGATCTTGTCGAAAGATGGTTTAGGGAGAAGGAGCGAAAGGGTTGGCTATAGACAAAGTTAGAATAGGTTTGCTGCTATAAAACTTGTTGCTGGGTTTCTTACGGAACATCGTGGGGTTAGATCGCTGGCAAGAATTTGGGATAGGTCTCAGCCGGACGAGGACCATGCTAGGATATGCTGTCATCAGTTTGGAAACACTAAGTAGGGAGTCGGAAGTAGGGAATCATGCCCGATTTTAACTTGATTGCATGAGAAATGTCCACTGTTTTTTGGCACTGTCGGGTAGTTACCCAGACTATGTGATTTGACTTGATTGGATTTATGTTCGTGGAATATGGCTAATTCCCTAACATTGCAGTATTTAAAAATTAACGTTCGTCAATTTTTTTATGGTTCCAAGACTTAACTGGCGGCTTTATTTGGTAAAAAATGAAGAACTGTTTTGTAATCAAATTTCAGCTATCATTCTTTGCCAACTTTAGACACGCGAAATTTTGACAGATGTTCAGAGTTTAGATCAGTCAGAAGACCACTAAAAGAAGTATAATTATTTAAATGTAAATATATTTAATATATATTCCATTATATCTGCTCGCCACTGTAGTTATGCATTCCATAATTGTTTTTGTGTATAAAACATTTTAATTATTCGAAACCATAATGATTAGGCTTTTTTCTCTTTTATTATAATATTTGGTTTTGTTATGTTCCCTTGTTTAAATAATTTTTTGTAATATGATGCGTAATAATAATTAATTTTTCAATTTAATATACAAGAATTTTCCATTCATTTTCATAAAATATATGTATAACAGCCGTGTATGCACATATATATTATTTCCACCGCAAAGTAATAAATTAACATTTTCTACCCTTTTCCCGCCATATTTTTAATATTCTATTGACCACAATTACACATGAACTCATACTCGTGAAAATATTTCAATTAACAGAGTACCTCGCTACTAACAGTCAGGATGATTAGGTATTGGAAGTATATGCGAATAATCGGAATCGAGTTTTGATTAGATTATGATCAAAATGGGGAAGAAAAAGTCTGTATAGGACATAAATAGTAGCATGGGTAGTTCGTTAACCTTAGCTATGACCGTGTGGGTTTTAAAGATTTATTTACAGATAAATGTTCAAAACTTACTCATATACTCAGTACTCATCTTCCGATTCAGATAGTCTGTTTTGGTATTAAATCAAGTTCAAACGAAGTAACTGTATGCGGTGTACTCCTTCAGTTCATGGTAGGAAGCAAGCAAAGGAGTTTCCATTAGTCCTAAATATTGAAATTACATCAATTAGTCGGTTTTCAAATATATGATGAGCTTTTGTACAGAACTGTCCCTTCTCTTAACTGGAGGCTTTGGTTTGGTTAAACAGTACCATAGTTTGTATGTTATCTCTAGCCAAGTATTCTAGTGGGAGTTAAGTGTTGATCCCACTTCCCTTTGTGTGAGTAAACCAACTTCTTTGCGAGATTTCCTTAGTTTTGAATCACACTTATATTGTCCTTACTTACTTACTTGGTCATTACAATCCTTTAATCAGGATTACGACCTAGTTTCTCACATCACCCAATTTGGGTGTGCTAATTTTATTCATGAGTGACGGGACTTACATTTTAAAGTCGTCTCCGAACTACAGATGTTTGAGAAACTTTTCATGGTGAATTTTCTTTACTCTCAGATTTATTGCTAGAAGACCACTGAAAAGATATATTTCGATTTTGTTCAAGTCAAGATGTCTGAACTGAGGTTTGAACCACAGTTTCGGGTTTAATAAGCCAGCACATTATCGACTAGACTACAGCGACTGCACTTTCATTAATACATACATACATACACCCAAATGCTTATATGCTTAGGGCACCTGTAATTCGTCATTCGCTCGCTCATTTTGTAGTTTGTAAGTGTGGCCATATTCCCACAACAGATTGTGGTGTAGCGTACTCAACAGACTATCTTGACAGTCTACAACAATTCTTGCCATTTACAATTACTTTGGAATTTCCTAATTTGAGAAAATATTCATCAATCTTAAACAAAAACCCCCACTAAATTCTATAATCATGCTAAAAATAACTTTAATTATCGGAATTATTTAATTTAAAACCCAAACAAAAAATCATTCACATTTACAGCAAAAACAACAAATTTTTTTTAATTAATGACTCCATTAAACAATTTAACTGACGTTACATTACATGGGAAAACCTTCCCATTTGCTTTACACAAAGAATTGATTACACGAATGGGTGCCGTCAAACAATTAAACACCACTTTGCTCAACCAACATCATCAAGTCACTGTGTCTATGCGTCTCTTAAAGACTCTACGCATAGTGAGAGAGAAGAGCTTGCTTCTTAATAAATTCTAAATGAAATGAAATTTGACTTTATCATACCAGCTACTTGAATCAATTTAAGTTCAAATAACTTTCATTCCATTAAGGAATACACAAATAACGAGACTTGCCAAAGGAATGTAAATAACAAGCGAACGAGTATTTTGAAACTCAACTTCTCAACAACAATGAGTCTTAAAGTATGCATAGCAAGCAATACATACTTAATGCTGTTACTTACTTACTGAACTTATTTAAACATTGTTTATGTGTATTAAATAAATAAATAGTATGTACATACATATGTATATACTTGTTGTTATTTATAAATAACTTTGTTTTTGTTGTGTTATTGTAATTGTAAATTTCGTAAGGTATTGTAATACCGACAATAGCACTGACTGACTGAATTGAAATTGTACGCTTACGTGTACAATACGACTAAAGTCTGCAAATTGCAAAGGAAAACTGTATCGTTTTGTGAGTTAATTTGAGCGGTTATGATAATTGAATAATTCCTTAATTAATGCAATTATTTAATACATTGATTTTGCTATTATTAGCTAACACTGTCATATGAGATTTTTATCAACGTACTAATTTTTGAAATAAAATTTTTGTTCATCAGTTTTCTACGTTTTTTTGTTTCGATTTTCGGGATTAATTTTCAACGGTTTTTTCCACCTTGGAAAGATTTCTGTTCACAATTTTTACTATAGTTTTGATCCCTCTCAGCAATGGGGTATTTAGTTCCTCAATTATACAAAATATCTTTCTCCTCTTGGGTTTCCTAAAATACAAAAACAAGGAAATGTGAACAGAGATCCAAGCCATCGGCTAAAAAATGCAAGCCAACGATAAAAAAACTGCAAGTTATCGACCAAAAACTGCAAGCCGTCAATCAAAAATATGAAAATCATCAACCAGAAAATGCAAGTCAGCGATACAAGAACTGGAATCCATTGACAAAAAAATCTAGTCATAAACAAAACAGCCTGTAGTCGGCCAAACGGCCCATAGTCGCCGTAGTCTAGTAAGTAGTGTGTTGACTTATTAGACGTAAGGCTACGTTTCAAACCCCACGTCAGACATCAAAACGAAATTATGAAAAAATAATTATTCGGTGACTTCCTCTCAGCAGATTTCTGGCAAAAAATCTGAGAGTAAAAACAAAATTGTCATGAAAACTTTGTCAAAAATCTGTCGTTCGCAGTCGACTTTAAACTGTAGGTCCCGCCACTCATGTATACAATTCTGAACTGAAGGGTTGTAATGACAAAATTATGTATTATGATACCATGGCTCACTAGGTCCATTTCACTTACAAGTCTATTTTTATCCGATTTAGCCCCATTTATACAGAGCACTTTTTTCGCTCACTTTAAAATAACAATTAGCTTCGTCGGCTATATCTCCGGTCTCTAAAGTTACTCGACCGTAACGAAAACTGTTTTGGAATCCTTGATCAAATAGCTACCCATCCCACGAAGTCCAAAAACCGCACCTTTTAAAATTTTATCTAATTTTGCCCTATTAATGGAAAGTATATTTAGTAAAAAATACTTATATTTTGGAACTCTATTATCTCCAATAAGAAATTGTTATTTTATTTTATTTATTTAATTTTTTAGTTTAGGTTTAGCTTCGTCTTCCTTTAATTTTTTTTTTCAATTTGACTCTATTTTCGTGATTATTTCGAATTTTCTTTCTTCACTTTTCCAATTTTTTCAATTATGTTAACTTAACAGTCTTTGTTAACATAACATTTAATATACCATCCATCCAGATTTGTCATTGCCATCTGTTTGAAAAACGTAGCATAAAGGAGAAAATTTACCATGGGCTTCCAGGGAGATTCAGGGATGGAAGTTAAAGTTTTAAAAGTGAACAAGTTTTTTGTCGTAATTTTACTTCCATGCTTTAAATTTGGTCAAATTGTTACAGACATTGTGTCCTTTTACTCCAGTTTACAAACTGTTTGAAAATAATGGTCTGCATTAAAAGAGACATTTCCTAAGTATATAGGTCCATATTGTCTGCCACTTGATAGTTATGGAATTAGGTTTAATAGCATTGTTTTGGAGTGTTACAACTATCAGCACAAACGTTATATATCCTCTGAAATTATTGTTATTATTATTATTATTACGACTTGAAAAAACAACTCTGAAATCAAAATTTGAATAAATTAAACACAAATTGACAAAAATTCATAAGCAGTTTGATTCAGTTTGTAAATTCTAAAATTAAAATCGAGTTCGGGTTATTTTCATTATTTTAATGAACCATAATTCTGTTTTTTTTTTTTTATTGAAAAAATAAACAAAAAATTAAAAGTAATTCTAAATGCGCCATATGTATAACAAGTTTAGTGACTGTCTTAATAAAAGGCAGTCAAATAAACTACAGTAGAACCCAAAGAATTGCGGAATGAAAACTGTAAAATCATGGATGTTAAACAGCCTTTACTGTAGACCCTGTAAAATGCATTGTGTGGTGGTCGTTGTATTGGTTTTTTCTTTCTTTAAATAATTTTATGAAAGCAATTGATTCATATTTAATGGACTAATAACATCTGTAAGTATGCATAGTAATGCGAACATTAATGGCTTTTCAAGTATTAGCCGGTCATGTGTATATATGTATGTATGTTTTATAAGTACAATACAAAACAATGGCACTTATTAATTAAATTCAAAAACACTTTTATGCATAAGAACCAGGCCAATTAATACTTGCATGCTAAATATAGTTGCCAAAAAAAAAGAAGAAAAACTTTCTCTGTAAACAAACTTATTTAGAATCAAGGCGTTAAGAATACGTTGACCAAAAATTGTTGATGGTTATTATGTTTTTATTATTGTTTTATTGTTTGTATATTTTTAACTTGTCGCTTAATTTATTAACTTGTTTTGTTTGTTGTTTTCAATATGGTTTTATTATTATTATGCAATTTACCAAATTTATATGGCTTCACACAGTTTAATTATAAATTTTTAAATCCAATTTGGTTTTAAATGTTGTTTTAGAGAATGTGTCAAATAAATTATATTCTTGTGCATTCCACTTGCTGGTATCTTGAAATCTGAGAGCTTTTTTATCTCCCTAACTTTCGTCTGATAAGCCAACAAACTACCTATTGGGTCCAATTTGTCCACAATATCAATCATCCTTCCCAGGCATTGTGAAAAACAAGATTAATTTGTTTGCCTAAGTTTTTCAATTTTCAAAACAATTTACAAATTGGCAGAGAAGCTGTTCCACTCAGGAACGTGTGAGTTATAATTTTTCATTTTTTTTCCATTCGCCGATATTGTATATTTGGGTGATTTTTTCTATGACCAGTTTTTGTGTCTTCTGTTAAACATTTAATATTGCTAAGTTAGCTTTACCATGGGCTCTGTTAAAATTTTTGGTTTTTGTCTTTGCTAGTTAAATTAAAACTGCACTGCTGCGGTCAGGCAGCTTATATGAAAGTCGAATATTAGAATATATCACAAGCCAGGTAGGAGATAGTGTAGTTTTCTACCTCAGATAGGAACATGTAGGAACAAAAATTCATCGTGCTCAGTGTAGTTTACTAACTCAAATCTAACTCTTAAAATCTGAACAAAAATAAAAAAATATATGATAAGATTCCTGATTTATACTCAATTGTAAATCGTATTCTAAAGTTCACAGTATGACTTAAATTCACCATAGAAATTCTTTTAAAACTGTATACATACATATGTAGATGTCACAGTATTTGTAATTTTAAAACCTTTTTTTTTGATGTAATTTTTTTTTAACAAGATTCATCAACAATGCATAGCACTCAAGTCTATTTGAAATTTGTCAGGCAAATTAGTTGTTGGTGATGCCAATTTCAATTATCTGATGTAAAAACAATATGACATTCGAAACGTTGTTCTCTTCTCTAATAAATTTCAAATTCGAATTTATTAAATGAAAAACAAAAAAAAAATTAAATTCTGTTATCATCTTGAATGTAGCAACGAAATGACATCATTAATAAAGAAAAAATTAATAAAATTTTAATTAATTTTTACTTTTCTGTTTCATTATGATGAAAATCCGCACATTATGCTATACAGACGCCATTACACAAGGTCTTTTGCCCTCCTTAACCAACAGACGCACAAAATAATAGAAAATAAAATTCGCGTAATATTATTCTAAAAGATTAAAAGATTTTTAAATACTCATCAGAAATTGAATTGCGGTGGCTTTTAAAAATATGTTTTACATTTTGTGCTTGTGGTGCTCATGACAGCCGACTGAATAAATATTAAAATATTAAATATTTTTAATTAAATATTTATGAAAGAAACTGTTTTTAAATTGTTGTAATAAAAATATGTTTTTATACACTATGAAAGACACATAGGCAGACAGTTTAACAAAAACTATTAAAATATTAACGTTCATTAATAGGTGTAGATCTAGTGGTAGTGCTGGAAGTAAAAAAGTTTTAAATAAAAAATTTTCTTAAAAAGTATAGGCTTTTAATTGAAAACGTCTGTATATTTTGATTGAACTACGATGTTATCGTAGTAGAGGTCTACAATGAGAACATCAAAATGTTATCAATAAGCAAACCACTCAGAAAGCTGGATGAGAGTTTCCCAACACCATAGAATGAAGTTTTGTATGACTTTTATATCGAATTGTTCACTGCTGTTTTGTCATCTGATCCTCTAGCCTGCTTTTCTATTGTAAGGGATGACATCTACCTCTTCTGTCTAAACTCAAGACTTTTGGGAAGTCTATAACGCCATTAGAATGTGTTAAGATCCTGGAAACGTTAGTATTTCAATTTAACTGCTAAAATTATCATTTAACATCAGATCTCAGTTACCATTCCCAATTATCTAAGAATTCTCAAATTTGGGGTACATGTCCGCTGTCCTCAAACAAAATGTCAAAATGCCGAAAAAGAGTAGACTTATCAGCCAAAATAATATAATTAAAGTAAAGGCTTTCGAATCACTCTGCGATGTGATTGACAGGAAAGACCATCATTTCTCGCTGGCAGATCCTCCCTTGAACAGGCGAAAGGCCTCAGAATAATTGTCGAACAATCCGTTTGATATCCTTTCAAATGAAGCGGATTTGACTTTGTTATACTGCAAAGAATCTCGTGGAAGATAATAATTTTAATCGCTTGCAAGAGGACCTTAGGCAAGTTCTGTGGTCTCAGACCAACCACAACATATTTGTTCTTTTGGGCCATGATGGAGTCAACCAGGCAGTTAGCTGTTCTGATCACCAGTGCGCTCTGTTCCACTTCAACCAAGGGATTATTTGTTCTACGCAGTTGGCTCCTCACTGATCTCCAATCTGGACTATGGACGTACTGCTATCCTAATAAGATATACCACATTGTGGTCGATTATATGATTTCTTACTGCTTTCTGAATAGAACATACGATTTTAGAATTCCATCTATTGAAGTCTGAACTAAAGATCTGGAAGTTCCCAATGGAACTCTTGAGGTTTATACTGATGTTTACTGTTGTTTAGTTATTTTAAAACATCAGCCGAAACACAATATGCCTGTTTTTACAATCATTGCTAAAGTGTAGGGTACGAAAATCAACAAATTAATCGTAGTATTTTCTTATCATTTTAATGGGAATTTTAGTTAAAAAAAAAACAAACAAAAAAACATTTTTTATAATCCAATTATTAAATTAAGATTCTGCTGATAGATTTATTACAAAAAAAAAAAACAAAAGCTAGGTTTATTAAAAAAAAATCATTTAATTTAAACAAATAGTGATGCATTCATAAATTATAGAAATTTTAATCTTAGAAGACATTTTATTCATGAATAAATAAATATTTTACGTATAAAAAATAAAAATTATTTAAAAATTATTTAAATTTGCATACATTGAATGAATTAAGTCATCCAACAGATATACTGGCTATATTTTGTATAATTTAATAATTAAAAATAAAAACCTTTAAATTCTTTACGTTCTTTAATTTTCAAAAGTATTTCCGAATTGCCAAAGGAGCTGTTCCACTCCGGAACGTGTGGGGCATAATTTTTAAGGAATGAAGTAGAGATTCCATTCTCCGATATCGTATGTTTGGATGATTTCTTCTATCACCAGTTTTTGTATTTTCTGTTAAACACTTAACACTGTTCTGTTAACTTTAACATTAGATCTGTTAAAATTTTTGGTTTTTGTCTTTGCTGGTAAAATTCGAATTTATCTGCACACTCATGATAATCTTGCGTCTTCCAATATCTGAGTAATCTTATTTTTTAATTAAGAGCATACTAGGCTGTTTTCTCCAGGGAACTACTTGAGTTTGACAAGAAAACTGTTGGCATTCTAACAGGAAGCTTTTATGCGAGTGCCCCGTATTTTAGGACAGACGTCATCGGTTTTTGGGTGACAGAATGTTTGGAGATTTGGGTATGGTGGCGAACGTGCCACTGAGAGAACTGACCGGTTTCATCCGGAGCTCGGGGTGGTCGAACCCACCACTAACGGACCATGACAAGGAGTCTTACCTCACACTGGGTAACACAATGGGCCAAATGCACAATGATCATGACAAAACTTATCTATTTCATGAAAATATAATAATTGTTGACATTTTTAGAAAAATGCTCATGTTTTGTTGTTGTAAAAATATCGTGGAGTTCGATGTGATAACATCAATGCGGTGTTTCACATTTGCCCAGCTCAAATAATAAAATGTTTCACAAAAAAAAAAACAATTCCCTCTCTTATCTATCAAAATTGAAATATTCTTTTTGTAAATATTTACGATTTTCACTCCAATGAAATAACAACAATGAGTTTAATTTTTAAACAATTCAAATTAATTAGCACACGAGCTATAATATTTAAAATGTTTCCAGTCAGTATTTCCATTAATTTTTATGGAGAATTTTAAAAGTTTTCTCTTTTCGAAACTCAATTTTTAAAATGAACAAGTAGACTCTGTGAGATACACTCATGCAAAACAAATTTCAATTTCAATTTAACTTGGCCGAAATGAAAACAAACAATAACAAAAACAACAACAATATTTATTGTAAATAAAATTCACAAACGGTTAAAGCGAATAAAAAACATGTTACTGACGCGTTTTTCGACCACCACATAAAAATAGAATTTCAAAAACCAAAAAAAAAAATCTGAAAAAAATTAAAAAACTTTTTATTTTCGTATTTTTATGCTAAAGTTTTGCAAAAGCAAATTAAACAAATAAACCAGAGATGGATTTGTGTAATTGTTTCACAAAAGTACTTTCTTTTCAGAACAAAGCACAATTATTGAACTAAGTGAAGTCAACAATTGTTTATTTATTTATTATTAAACTATAATGGGCCTGTATATCTAAAGGAAGACTCAACTAAATTTTAATGACGTTAGAACATTCTTTCAATAGTTGGTCATAAGACTTTAATCTGCCATCTTTACGTACTTGGCGGAATATGAGTTTGAGAGAAGAAACAGAAGTGTTGGGAGAATGAACCGGGTTGTTGTGTGCCTAGAAGTCTAAAGCATTCAATAGCTAATGTTACAACAGGTTCGCTTCTTCGGTTTCTAACGGGGCACTGTGAGATTAAACCGCTGACACGGATCTGAAACATATCCCAGTTGATCTATTGCAGAGTATGTTGAAGACTATCCAAGGCCTGCTCTGCAACTGTCCAGCTCCAAATACATACATACATAATTGACAACTACAGCCCTTTAGTCAGGTTTACGATCTCACTTCTCACACCAATTATGTTGTGTGTGTGAATTTTCTACACGACAAATTTTTGAGAAACTTTTCATGGCAATTTTATTTACTCATTGTATATTTTTTTCATTATTCGTTTTGTTCGAGATGTCAGCCAGGGGCCTCACGACTAATATGTAAGCCAACATACTTCCTAGTAGACTACGGCGATTTCATGTGCCTAATAGGAAGAGATCAAAGACCCTGGGTACAGGTTTCTGTAATGGTTTAGATTCTCTGTCGAGAGCCGACATTAAGGCTCTCCTGAAATTTGTAATGAGATTAAGCTGGTTGAGAGGCGATAGGAAACCATTCGGCGCTCTTTTTTCCCTTTTTTTCTTCAAATTTTATTTCTCTCTTTTTCTCTCTTCTTATTTCTTTCCATCTATTTGAACGACTATAATGGTTCAGTAGACCTCTAGGTATTTTCCTTTTCTCAATAATAAATACACGTCCCCTAACATAGCCTAACCTAGTCCGTTTTAACATGTTTTTTCTAACAAAATGGTACTTTTGCTTTAAAAAAGGTACCAAAAAAAAAGTCATTTGCCAATAATTATGAACACAACTGTTATGAATCAATTTGTTTTCTACCTCGAATGTGTGACCATTTAATGGATGCTGTGAACAAGTATCACCAATGAATACTTCCAATAGCACAGCATTCGCATGATGAATCATGCAAAATCGTTGTCGTAGTCCAAACCAATTGAATAGATAAAAATGTCTGTCTGTGATGATTATGTATGTACATAAGTGTGTATCTATTCGTATGTAGATTTTGTTTAGATTTCACAAGGAAAATCAAACAGTTTTCCCCTAACAAAGCAAGCAATATGCTCTGCTCTCTTAGAGGCAACATGGAATCAAGGCCTTATGTGATGGCTATTGACTCATTCGATTACTGTGATGGGTGTTTGTTTGTTTGTTTGCTTTTTGGAAATGAAATTAAACTGATAAAAAGTAATTGAACTGTTTGGAATTTGTTTAAAACATTGCAATTGTAAATTCTATAAGAATGTTTATTTAAAAAAATAAACATTTTAAACTTAAAATAATTTTTGAAAATTTCCTTTAATTTACTAAATATTTGTATTTAAAATCTTTGCATGCACACCATTTCCTTTTAATAATGGAACCTTGTGCACAAACGCAATTTGATTTTAATTAATTGAGAGTGCTGTTGTTACTCCTCTATTTGATTTCATATCAGAATCATATTTTATAAAAATATTTATGTTTTTCTCATCCTTTGACTGAATTTCCATTATTATTTAATACTTTTTTTGTTGTCGTTGCAACTTGCAAGTCAAGTGACATCATCATGTATTTTTCAATAGGGATAATTGACACACATGCACTACCCCACTGTGATAAATTATTTAAAAAAAATTTTAATTTTTTTAAAGCACGAGCCAAATAATTCACATGAAAAAAAAGAAACGAAAGAGTCAAATAAAATAAAATGCAAGCGTAAATATTGCAATCATGCACGATACTCAGTTATAATGAATTTTAATTACCCTGTATAGGGAAAGCAGGTCAATAATTTTTTTTAAATTATTTTTATACCGGTGGTGACTACTTGGCGTATAAAAATGGGAATTCAAATGGCCTACTAATCTTTGATACTTTAGTGATGTATTTCTGGAAATAAAAAGCAGATTTGAATTAGATTGGATTAGGCTCATATTGTAATGAATCGTGTATCTCAGTTAAAAGCACTTTTTTAATTTAATGTAATGTTTTTGTGGGTATGGCAACGCTGTAATTTGACAGCTGTCACATTTGTTTATTCTTGTTATTTATAAATTATATTACGACTGTACAAAATTACAGGATACCTGTAATTTCTCGTGTTTTACAATGTTCTATAGAAACCCCCTACTTACGTATTTAGAATGAAGTATTTAAGAAATAATTTCCCAAACAGATGAAATTTCTTTAATTTCTCGTAGATTTTAAGTAACTGAACAGTTTTCTTGTATTTTCAAAAATTTTCTATTTTTCGTAATATGTATACAAATTTTGTATTTGTGTTTGAATTTTTATTAGTATTGCTGTTGAAATCTATCCTTTAAATATTTACAAATAGAACGATCGACGTATAGAAAATAAAATATTGACATAAAAATGTCTGTAGATTACATGAATATGAAATTCGGTTGGTATTGCAAATATGTACTCGTACTACTACATCATAGCCATTCACACACACTTATGAATGTATGTATGTAAGTAAACAATAAATTCAGACATTCACGTTTATATACACACTTCGATTCACTTGTTAAAATAAAAAACATTCTTGGGTTGAATGATTGCAATCACTTTAAACAAAAAAGCAAAACAGCATGAAAAGTTTTAAACATTTGTACACATTTCTACGAATGTACTCTACACATACATGTACATATATTTATTTGGTTGACATTAGGATGGCACTCATTTGCTTTTATTAAATATTTGTTTTTCTTAACTCTACCGATTACAGTTCTATACTTAACTCTAAAAATTTGAATTTGGCTAGCAAAGACAAAAACCAACAATTCAACAAAGCCAATATTAAAGTTAACAGAGCAATGTTAAGTGTTTAACAGAAGATAAATCAAGTGGTAATGGTCTTCCATCATCCAATGGTCACCCAAAAAAACGATATAGGAGAATGATATATCAATTCCATTCTTTAAAAATTATACCCTACAATGGTAGGGTACGTAGTGCTGCAGATATCCCACTATATAGAAATTGTAGCCTAAGGTGTCCCAATTAATGGTATATACCAAATAATTTTAAAATTGAAGAAAACGGGCCAGAAACATTCACTATGTTGACATGGTCTGGGGAGGATAATCGATATTTTAGAAAAATGAGACTTGCTACAGGTATATCACTATATATCCGTGGTATCAGGGATTCCAAAGGATTTCCTTTCGTTCGGGCGTTACTTGGAACCAGAGACGAAGCTAATTGTTTTCTTCAAATGAGCAAAAAAATGTTCTGTATAAATGAAGGTAAATCGGATACAAAATGGCTTATGGACCTAGTGGGCTGGATTGCCACTCCATGATACCATGGGACCAGAGATATAGGCGACGAAGCTAATTGTTTTCTTCAAATAAGTACAAAAAGTTTTCTGTATGAAAGGGCAAAATTGTCCAGAGATATAGGCGACGAAGCTAATTGTTTTCTTCAAATATTGTCGTATTGCAATCTTTGTGTCGGTGCCTTGTTTTTCTTGTGGACGGCTTCCATTTCTTGTGTCGATGACTTGCAAATTTTTAGTTCATAACTTACATTTTTTTGGTAGATGGCTTGAATATTTTGGTCGATGACTCGCATTTTTTTGCCGATAAATTTTAGTTTTTTATTCGTTTGGCTAGCATTTTTTCGTTTGATGACTTGAATTTTTTTGGTCGATGACTTGCATTATTGGACGTTGACTTACACTTTTTGGACGATGACTTGCAGTTTTTGGTCGATAACTTTCATTTTTTTAAGACGATGAGAATAATATTAGCTTCACGCCTATATTAGTTTCTATGCCTATATCTCTGGTCGCAGGTAAGGCCCGACTGTAACGACGACTTTTTTCGGATCCTTCCATTTGGTATTGACGTTAGGCCAGAATATTGTCATAAGCTTCCTCGATGATCTCTTCAGGACCAAAATCTAGAATTGGATGTTAAAGACATTTCTGAATTTATTTTGATATCGCCACATGATATCTTATTTGTAACAAATTGCGATGTCTCAACAAACTCGATATTAAATTGTTAGCGAAAGCAGCATCGGGAGTACCATCCCATCAAATTTATGAATAGATTGCGAACAGTTTTCAGCTTATGAAAGCTAAAGGAGCGTCAACAGATCTTCAAATTGATCCTTTGAAACTTAACACTTCAGAAGATTTTAGCAAACCTAACTTTACGTTACTTTTAAAAATTTAGAGGAATTTGCAAGTGTTTCTGCCTCATAATTTTTCATCTTGCAACGTATTAGACCAATATTGTTACAGAACGAGTACCTGAAAATATTGCCTAATGGATAAGCAAGATGCCATTCGTCGCAGCAGATTTATGTACTTTTTTAACTGGGTCCTAAACTCAGAGAATGCCCCCTACGTGTGCAGCGTATTATGTTGAAATTCCAGAAAGAGATTTAGGCCGCGGTTGTTTTTTTTAATGACCAGCGTTATACTTTTGTCAATTGAAATGTCAAGAATATGTCGTAGGAGGGAGTAGAGTATGTCATTATTTTTTTGTCTTCAATAAACGACAAATTTATGTGGGTGTAAGAGACCGTTGTCTCTAGTTTGAATTAAACCCACGACCCACACTCTAACCACTAGAGTACTGAGTGATAATTAAGAGAGAGGGTAAGATTTAACGGACAACGCCCTTTTACGTCGTGCTGTTTTCCCTTATAATTTGTACCACCCTAATGAACCCAAAAAAATTTGAAATTGGTTTAAATATCTCTCACTCTTTTCTCAATATTTCTCTCTGACATTTCGTGTGGTTGCAGTTAAGAGCAGTAAAACATGCTTTAAAAACCGCGCATAAAATTTAAGGTGGAAATATTCGGTATGAGACTAGGGCGTTTTAGATTTAGAAAAATTATTCTGACAAAAACATTTTTTATTAACATTAAAGGCAGTCATTGTAATTTCATCTGTAATAGTGGGTTGGAAATGGGAAAAAACCTTCCTCAGATTCACGATGCAAATGGAATTGTAAACTTTTAACAGAAAACAGAAAACACTGAACATAAAACAGTCATAATAAAACAAAGCGGAAGTATCAAGTCCTGTATCTATTTCCATTCTATCTCTCTCTCTGTACATTTTGTTGCTGCTACTCTCGACTTTTGTTTGGATTTATTTTTTTTTTTACTTTTTTTGTCGTTGTAATGCCAAATGTGGTTTCCTAACCATAAACGACTGGTATGCATGAGTAGAGGTGAGGAAAACAGACTGAGTGGGATAGTAAAAACACAAGTAAATTGTATAACAACAACAATGTTGTAAGTATGTCAGAGTAAATTGTTGTTACGATTTTTTTATGGCAAAAGTAACAAGAAAAAGTCATTTAGTTTCGCCACAGACATTAAGGTCCTTCCCTGTACAAGTGATAGGGAATGTAAGCGGAAAGTGGAAACGTATCGAAATAATGTAAAAAAACATGGTGAAATTCATAGTACAACTTACATTAACGAAAAAATCAATAGACTTTAAAAGCAGGTATATAAAGGCCTTTTTAGGGGCCTTTTTGTGTAAACCTGTAATAAAAATTTTAGTTATCTGCCATACAAAATTGTAATAAATTCCGTATTGCTAAGTTATTTACTTACTTAATTGATAGTTAAACAATTTAGTAAGGATTAGAACCCATCTGCTCATGCCAATCATGTTGTGTGTGTTAATTTGTTCCATGAGTAGCAGAACCTATAGGTTAACGTCGACTTCGAATCACGGATTTGGGAAATTTTTCATCGCAATTTCATTTACTCTCGGAGTTTTTGCCAGAAGACTAATGAGAGAAAGTTACCGAAAAAAGTATTTTTCATATTTTGACGTCTACTTTCGTATGGCTAATCAGTTTTTATTGATATTCTCTTCTTTACTGGCTATATTACAATCTTGTGATCTCTAGGCTGAATTAGAACAGAATGCCAAGTTCCTCGATTATATGCACTCGTCTCCAATTTTTGGTGTCTCGATCGTTCTCCTCTGCGTTTTCCCTCGGGTATAAACTCGAAAGATCTTTTCGTCGGAGCATCATGGTATTAAAGTTTAATACCTTCAATATCAATGGCTCTAATCACACGAGAACAATTGTGCTGGCGTAAAATGATTATAGGCAAGAGAGGTGAAGAGAATGGTTTTTCGGCATTACCAACACAAAACTAATCAATGCACATTTTTAAAAATCAAATGAAGGGAAAACCACTAATACATACCAAGCTGTGTATACGTATACATTTCATTCCAAACTAATTCTCGTGTGATTAGAGCCAATGTCAGCAGCAAAGTCATACAGTTGCAGTTCGTGATTCATTCGATGTCTATGAACCATTTTATGAAGAATTTTTTTCACAAAAAGTCTAGAACTTAAGCCTGCGCATAGTGATTCTGTGTGTGATTTTAGTTTGTCGAGAGAGACCTTGGTTTTTAAAATGCTGACTAAGACCGTAATAAGATCTAAAGGCTGCACTGGCGAATAATTTGTGGCAACCAAGTTGAATGGATTTCGAAATACACCCGGATTTCACATATTCCAAAGACGACTGGTTTGCAAATTCTGCTTTCAAGAATTATGCTGTGCTAGTGTCCCTTGAAGACTTGGAAATGAATGTACAAAGGGTTAACCCAACTCACTGAAACAAAGGCGGTTTGTGGAGATAGTATCACAGCAACATGTACAAGGGCAAAATCCAATTGGATTCAATTCGGTCACTGAGCCGACTAGCTGGGAATATATTTAAGCTTGTTTGGATATCGTGGAGGTACAAACATTTTTGTAGTAGTGAAATAAGTGGCCATTTCTCTTGCACTGTACCACGTCCGAAAAGTACGGAGTTCCACATTATAATATTTCGAATATTACTCCAGAAAACAGAGACAGAACTTACTCTTTATCCAAGAGTAACCTAAGGTTCGTAATCGGTCTTTTTGCAGCATACTGTACACTCAGAGAATACTTATTCAGAGTGAGGGTTGCACAGATCACAATGTATAGTTACTGTGATGATGACAATGAATCATCGGAACACATTTTTGAAACCTATGGGACGTTAATGCATCCCAGAAGAAACTTACTTTGCACTTTGGAACAATGATCATCTTAACAAGGCCTTTGAAAGAGCGTTACTTATTTATTTTTCCCCTCTTTAAAGCAATATTGATGATTTTTACATGCCCCAATCGTTGTCAGTGTATTTAAGTATGTCGTGAAATGATTTTGTATCAGTTTATGCGACATCTGCATGACAATGACACCCTCTTATAAAATTTCAAGTGCTGTTTTGTCTTTTACGTTTCCTTTTTACCATATTTTTTTTATTTTTTCTTTAAGAGAAAGTTTAAATGTGTACTTTCGTAATTGCAAATAAACTTACCAACACAACTACATAAAAAACAACAAATTTAAGATGTTAAGAAAGAAGAAATATTGCAAATGAAAAATGCAAGTTTGCTTTGGTAAAATGCCACTTGAATAGTTACTTTTCTCTGTTATTGTTTAATTACAACAGAATGACTCACAGTTTAAGGGGAATTTATAAAAACAAATAAATTTAAGAAAAAATTAAATTAAATTTCTTGGAAATATTTCAACAATAGCATCATGAACTTGCCAGCTATCTACCTGCAGTTTAAATTGCTCGTTTTAATATTGATTGCTCATATAACGGTTTTTCTTTTTGTATCGGAATTAAATCCGCATTGTAAATGAAAATAATTTTTATTTCATATCCTTTTTAATGTTAAAGTTCAATTTAATATTACAGGAATACATACATAAATCTTTATTATACAATCAACAAAGCCGCCGCACAACGTTACACTCACTGCATTGTTTAAGCTAAAAAGGCGACATCAATTTCAATACAAAGAAGAAAAAACACACACACACACACCTTTGCATTAATTTAACCTTTTCATTTTCTATGTTCTTAACATTTATTTTTCATTCTCTTTTTTCTATTTTTTTATTTACAGGCACAAAGTGAATAGACTGTAAAATAATAATAAAAGCAGAAGAAGAAGAAATATAATATTGCATTTCCTGGGTATATTCCCTTACAGAGAGCAACAAAACAACCAAACAAAGCACAACAATACGTTTACAATCATCAAACATAACGTTGCACAATCACTTCTTTTAAAGGTCTTAATAAAAACCGCAACTACAACTACAACACAATAACTAAAGGGAAAAACTAATACGCACAAGCTAAAAAGAAAAGGCACACGATGAGTAAAGCACCAGGACCTTCACCACCTCAATACACGTATGTGCCACCACCATCGGCTCCACCTTCTTATCAGGAAGCTGTTGGCGGCGTTAAGCCAGTTGGTCCATTTACACCCGTCGCTCCACCTACACATGCAGCAACGGTCACAAATGCCACCATTGTTACCACAGTGGTGCCAATTGGTCGTGCCGCTACACACATGATCTGTCCACATTGTCATGCTGAAATTGAAACGACAACCCGTACGGAACCAGGCATGATAGCATACTTGTCCGGTTTTGTTATTGCTTTACTCGGGTAAGATTTTGAAAAGTACTTTTTTTTAATTATAAGAGGTAGTAAAAAGAAATCCATTATTTGTCCATTATATAGAAGGCTTCGCATGTAGTTTCACTGCCTTTTTTCCTGTTGACAATGAGTATTCAGGAATTCTATTTTCACAAGCTTCTACTGAAGCGATTTTTGAACAACACAATTATTCACCATATTCAGAGAGTTTTGGTAACAACTTAATACCGATAGGGTGGGTGCATAGGTACCATTCATCAGAGTCACAATAGATGGGTTTACGTAGGACTGATGCAACATTGGTTGACAGCATAGGTCCCAATTAAGATCTTGCTCGTATGAAAGTAGTTCATAGTAGATAAGATCAACATCTTCCAAATCTTTACCCAATTTGACTTCAAAATTATCGGAACTTAATCTACTTTATTTGCCAATTACCGCCTCGAAGCAGACTTTTTTCATTTGGCTCAACCATTCTCGATAGTCTAGCGAAAGTATCATTATTAGATAAAGGTTCGTTCATTAAGTGCATTAAACTATCAGGCTGATCTTCAACTTGATTCCTAATGTTGATTGCCAAGACCGTTTGAACAGAACTTGTTAGTCTTTGGAGCAGTGCTTCATTTGATACCAGAATGGATCTCTATGTATGGTCAAGTAAACTTTCGTTTAACAAAACCGCCACTACATTTTATCCTATCCTAATACGATACGGACCATCAACAATATTAAAGTTTCAGCCACCTTTAGAATGATTTTACCTTCATGACAGAAAATCTATAAATCGAACTAATTTTCGATACTGAGTCAGGCAAACGGAAATCTCTTAGAGAATGTTTGATGATGATGATTACATTACCCAAAGCTACATAACCTAATCTAACCACAGTTATACGGCGATAGATACCTAATATTAAGGTCATTAATTGCAATAATAATTGTTTTCTCCTTAACCACACTATATAGTTTTTCTCTATTTTTATAAAAAAAATGTTAATTTCGAATATTTTTGTGTTACAGCTGCTGGTTGGGTTGTTGCCTGATACCCTGTTGTATTGATGATTGCATGGATGTCCATCACACATGTCCCAATTGCAAGGCTTACTTGGGACGCTACAGACGATAAATTTTGCACAACTATAACTGGGCCATCGAATATATAAATATAAAACATACACACACACAATCACTTTAGAATACGCTTAGAAGGTTTTAAAAAAGAATTAAAAATATGAATTGAAGAATAAAAATTTAAATTCATTTCAATTAAATGCGTTATTAAAATGTCCAATAACGCGGCTGGAGAATAAATCCTTAAATATAAAAGTTTTAATAACAATATTTCAGAATAACAACAAATGGCAGCTGGTGGCAATAGTGTTAAAAATGTTTTCTTTTTTTTTTCAATATTTCACCTTTACTGGGGATATAATTTCTCTTGACCTTTTTTCTTTTAATAAATTTTCTTATTTGCATTAAAGGAAGGAAATTGTTTATAATTTTTTAAAGATTTTCAATTGATTGATTTTGATTCAATTGTTGTTATTTACATTGTATTAACACAGTTTTGATTTTATAAAATAAACAATCTGTAGAAAGAAATCTTACATGAAGCTTAACTTTATAATTCCAGCATTAAATAAAATTTAATTCTTTTTATGTTTTAAATATTTAAATTTGCTCAAAATTTTTAATTCTTTTTATATCTAAAAATATTCCTTTGGATGTTCAACTCAGTTTTGTTTATCGCATGGCATAAAAACATTTTATAATCTTTGTATAAAAATTCTAAAAAATATTCGAAAATAATCTAAAGAGCAGCTAAATGTATGGTTTTTATTCCAACATTGTTTTTAATTTTTTCTTTTTTAGAAATACAAAATAAAAGTTTTTTTCTTCCAAAACTGTTGCGATTTATGCCTGGCTTTACTTTGTTATCTATTTATTATTAGTATTTAAAAGAATTAGAAAATATTCTACCTGTCGGCAATCTTATTTTTCTTTTCAATTAATTTAAAAATGCTTAAAACTAAATTTCGCCTTTATAATTGTAAATTTTAATCATCACACGCACTTGCAGCAAGATTTTTTAATAATAATTAAATCATATTTTCTTTTGCCTTTAAAACTATGCTATTGTATAATTATTCTAATTATTTATAAATTACTTTTTTTTTACCATTTTCTTGAAATATAAAATAATATAAATAAATATTATATATGTATGTATTTATTTAAAAGCCGTAAATTACATACTTTGCAATTGTAATAATAAAAATAAATAAAAAGAAAACTCAACTCGTATGATATAAATAAACTACTTTCGTAAATAAAATATATGTAAAATTTTTATGTACATTTTTAAAATGTTTTATTTTAAAAATATTTTTCCACATGTTTATTCGTTTTTTTTTAAGTGGAGCGCTTAACGAAAGAACTACGTGTTATAATTTCTACTGAGATGAGGAAACCAGCGTCTTACCAGTAAAGACACACAATATGATGTTCTCTAGGAAATTCCTAATGGCACGCTTTTTCCACGCTGTTCAAACAATCACATCCTGCATTATAATTACCACTGGCACATTGGAAGGAATGTTCCACTTAGATGAGGAAGTCAGTGTCTTACCTGCAAAGCCACGCAATATGATGCTCTCTAGGAAATTCCTAATGGCACGCTTTTTCCTCGCTGTTCAAACAATTAAATCCCGCCGTATAATTACCCCTCCGGGACATTTGGAAGGAATGATGTCGACTTTACCTCTTGGACATCCAGGTCTTTATACCCACATTTTGGACGGCACAGCAATAGTTAATGCACAAAAAGCTCAACATCAGATTGCTGAGGAAAGTGCAATTACCAATTTTAATCTAAATCGGTAGCTGAACGCCTATCCTCCTGGGGTTTAAGACAACACTGATTTCATATATCAGTGCCTGATATGCCTATCCTCCTGGAATTGCATGCCTAATATGCCTATACTCCTGGAATTGAAGACATCACCGATTTTATATATTAATGTCTGATATGTCAACAAGGCCAAACGCCACGGCACACGAATTTGATAGTCTAGGGACAGTTAACTTTCTACAATTAACAACATCTTAACGGTACACAAACCAACAACACGACCGTCCAACAACATGCCCGTTCGTCATTAGTTTCCACAGCAATTGGATTTTCGTTTCGAAACGACCCGTGTATCATTCGGCCTAAGATATACAACCAAGCTTCGATCAGAGGAAAAATCTCAACATTAGATCTGTCCCAACTATAACAATAACAAACCCCTCTGAAACTGAGAGATTTTAGTAGTTGATCCTGTTTTTGCCTTTGGAGGCTAATTTTAGAATTAGTGCACCTTAATTGTTAGGTTGAATTTGCAGCAGTTCCATGGGCATAATTTACTTGAGTCGGACAATGTGCAGTTGTAATACTGGCACCTTATTCCGTCATATAATTTCAACTTCCGGTTGGCATCCCTCAGTGAAGATGTGAACTTTATTCGCCTTCTGCAAGCGCATCGGCTTTGTAGTTAATTTCAGTTCTCCCGTGTCCAGGAACCCACGAGAGAGTAGCAATCGAATGGCGTGCTATCTGCTCTAGGGACACCCGATATTCTTGGGCAATCTTAAAGGAGATGTATACATTCTCTAGGCCACTTGGTTGTCAGTAAATACGGGTATATCACTATTCCATATTCTATGATACCGGATGTAATCGGTAATCGGATGGTGCAAGGGACAATCTAAGACTCAGTTATCCTGAAAAGCTTACACTTCGCGTAATTTTGATAGATTAGTGAATGCATGGATAACTATCTCCGGGAGGTGTATACCATTACCATAAGAGCATCTATCCGGTATCTCAGTTGTAAAACCACAATCATGAGCAGGTTCAGATATCGTGTAGACAATAGATATATTCGGATAAAATACACCTAAAACTTTGAAAAAAATAATGTGTTTTCCTTACGAATTACGAATTCAATTCGAAGTTAGATCATTTTTATTCCAAACCATTAATATTTCTGAAAATTGTTATATGTTATCAAAGTTATTAAAGAAATGCGGTCCCATCATTACACTATTAATTATTAAATTTTTAGCACAATGGTAACACTCTCATTTGTTTAGTTTCATCTTGTATCGATAATTGTTTACAGTACCATTCTCATCACTAACGGTATCAAATTAATAAGAAAGTTTCGTTTTGTTGCAAAGTAAATAAAAGTTTGAAAAGAAGTCAAGGCTTTGCGCCATAATTTTTTATTATTATAAAATAAAGGTGAGTGGCACACATTACCGTAAATACAAAAATTTATAATTGAAAATAAAAATTATGATTTACCTCTTAAGCAATCAGTAGAAAATGTCTGATGATGATGTGGTGGAAATTATTGAAATTTGCCCTGAAATCATTGTAATTAGCGATGAAACGGATGAAGAAAGCAAAGATTTTATAGAAATAAGTTATGATTCGGAAGACTTGGAGAATGGAAATAATGAAAATGGAGTTATTTTAATAAAAGAGGAACCGTCAGAGTCAACCGCTTTAGGCGGGAACGCAACGGATGTCCAAAACCTTAATGAGATATGTGAAGTTACAGGAGCAGAAACAGCAAACAATACAACAAATACTTGTCGTACAAACACAAGGAATATTAAAATTGGAAACTCCAAACGTAAGAGGCGTAGGAAATTACGTCGACGTTTAGTAAATGCGGCGAATGGAGCAAACCTAGTTTTACACACGGCTAACAGCCCGAATGGCATCTACGACAAAGTGGCAAGAGGCAGCGGTGCTGCAAATCCAGAAAATTCAGACAATCCTAGTCAAATAATTAAACAGGAAAATGAAACAAATACAGAAACCTCAAGAACTGATGAAGAAACCGAACAAAATATTGCAAATTCCAGTGGAGATGAGAACAATGCTTCACAGAACACTTCGGACACTAACAATTCTCATACACATCAACCAAACACCTCTAGTTCAAGAAAAGTACCACGTCAGAAGCATTATGATTATTCAAAACTTAAGTGGCTGACGCCATTAAACAGTCTATCCAGTCCACCGCATTTGCAATTGGTGATAATCGATCGCAGTCATCCTGATTGGAGAATAGGAACTGAAAAATGGCTTATGATAGAAAAGCGTTTACTGGAACGATTAAACTGTGAAATGTTACGTTCCAATGACAGAGATATTGGTCTATTTGATGGTGCCAAATGGCAAAGAGGCATTAAAATTGTGGGTTGCCATAATAAAAAAGCTTTAAATTTTGTTAAAAATTTTATACTTAATTTGGATAGACTGTGGACTGGCGCCAAACTCGATGTGTTTCCCATGTCCTATATTGTACGACAAATTTGTAAAGTTTTCATACCGCCGCCGATTTTAAAAACCGATGTTGTGTTATCTTTGATTAAACTACAGAATCCTTCCATAAGCACTGAAGATTGGGAAGTGCTAGGGGAGCGTGAAAGAAACTACGGCATTGATATTTGGCTAAGCGTTAGTGAACAATCGTATCGAGATTTACGCAGATCAAGAGGAGAAATAAAATATGGAATAAATCGTATTTTTTTGAATCCTGTTTTATAACGAAACATTCCTTCAGATTTTGGTTAATTACATAAATAAGCCCTAAAGGAAATTTTTTTTTAATTCTACAAGTGTCTACGATTGTTGGTGTCTATTGTTTGGTAACTGATATAAATTTTTCTTTTAAAATAATATAAATTAATGTTTTATTTTGATTTCAGCAACAGTGAAGAAGAGAGGAGGAGTAAAAAATCAAATGGTGAGTAAAGTTTCCATTTACTATTAATCTTATTTACAAATTCATTATTAGAAGACAATATTTTGTGCTTTTTTATAACGCTATTGGAATGAAATGTATGACCATTACTCTGTATTGTTTCTGTAATATTCATCTCAAAACTCCATATTAATTTACCAGTTCGCAAATGGCATTGATAGGGTTTATCTATTAGCGTTTGAATACTTATGTAATTAAAGATAGTGTTTTTAATTAGGAATTAAAGAAGTTTTCCAAAAAAAAGCTTTCTGGGCAGCCGCTTTTTGAGAAAATTTTACTCCAGATGCAAAGGTTCAAAAGATACGCTGGTATGTGACACCAGAGTCCAACAGATTGAAACAAAGTTAACATTTTTGTAATCACATACATACATGATTGGTCATTACAACCTTTTCGTCAGGATTACGACTTAGCTGTTCACACCACTTATGTTGTATGTGTTAATTTTATACATGAGTGGTGGAACCTACAGTTTAAAAACGACCCCGGACGAACGACCTTTGATAAACTCTTCATAAATTTTATTTAATCTCAGACTTTTTGCCTGAAATCTGCTGAGGTGAAGTCATCGAAAAAATATTTGTTCACATTGTGTTTTGTTGGCGGTTTCTGACCTGGGGTTCTTGGCCTCACTCCCAATAAGTGAACGCACTACCTACTACAGACTACGGCAAATTCTTGTAATCGGTAAGACTAAAAATCCTAGAAATTTTATTAATTTTGTTTTGTTTGAATGACCATAAAAATATCCGAAGTTAAATCTTTTGCCAAATGAAAGATTTCGAGAATTTCCACCAATCGAATTGTATAAATGAATTTTCGTAATAGTTTCCCTTTTATTTTCACGCACTGTTGTATATGATTTACAATTTTTATTTTAAAAATATATATTTTTTATTTTATTTTTTTTGTTTGTTTCAGAAATCATTAATTTTGTTTAAATATAAAATCTAAGAAGAATTCACAATAAAAACTAAATAATTTAAAAATTTCTTTCTATAAATTAATACAATAATAATTAACAACAGTATCCATGTACTATTTATTAATGACTAGGAAGCATTACATCAATTTAAAGTCAAAGACATTTTATTGTTATTTATTGTTATTCAGTATACATACTTAAAGGACCGGAAAATGTGTAAATAATCTGAATATCTATAATTGTTATATGTAATGAAACCTTGAGGCGGGAGGTTCACATTAAGCAAACTAAAGTATTTTCTAAAAAGCAAATGCCTAATTTAAAAGTCGATGCTCTTATTGAAATATTAAAATAACATTTCAGGCTAATTGCCTTTATCCAATTCTTGTAAATCCAAACTAAACTTGTTTATTAATTTAAAATTAATTTTATTAATTTAAATTTTATGCAATTTATTTAATGTTTCGATTACAATCAATGCTTCGGAAAATTAAAAGTAAATTTATAAGTATATTTCTAATGAATATAATAATAATAGATATTTTTAAAGACATTAGTTTTCTCTGCACCACTGATTTTAATTTTGTATTTAAACTTCAGTCTATGACTGTATGTGTTTTATATACCGTTTGAAATTTAGAAAATAAGAAGCAAATAAAACGTGTCTGAATTACATCAGTTTTTTCCTGAAGAATTTTAAATATAAAAATTCGTTTTCAGTCTCCTCTTGAAATTTATATTCCTTTTAAAGCTATAAAATTTGATTTGTGTAGTAAATAAAAGTTTAATAAAAAATATTGTTGAACGTGTGTGATCATAAATTTAAAATATAGAATGTGTTGAAAATTATAACAAACTATTTAAAATACGTACGATGTAAACGTGATTAGAAAAGAGTCTGACCTAAAAAATGTTATAAATTGAAGAAACTAAAGAGATTTATGGAATAATAGTGATAAGTTTTCCAATTTCAAAGTATTTTTTAAAACTATTTGTGCCGCAATTGTTTATAATTTTTTCCTAATGCCTTTTTTTTACAAAAAACAATTTTATTTCAAATCACAAATAAATTTAAAAAAGTAATCTAATTTCCAAGGATTTATTTATGTTTCCAATAAGTATTTCCTTACTTATTACATCAAAAAATTATAATCATACTAAAAATACGTGGTATACTTTCGCAACAAAATTGAAATGAACAAATTAAAGTTTAAAAATTTAAAGAAATTAAAGGAAACACATTATATTTGCGGACATAAAATAATATTCACAATATTAGCGAATAAACCTTTATAGGCAGCGGGTTAAGCCATTGTACATTCTAAAGTTATTTATTAAATAAAAGAAATGTAAATATTAATAGGTATTTATATTTATTTTTATGTACCTATATTTTTTGATTTAAGATGCACAAAATATTTAAATTGTTATACATAGTTCCTATCAAAAATGTATAAAAAAAATACATTTAAAAAATATTGCAAACTTTGATTAGTATTATTACTTTTGGCTATGAATTTGTGAAATTTTCTCAATATTTTTTATTGCTATTATTATTTACCTTTTCCTAATACTAATTAATATTGAATACCTACCTAAATTGAAATTTAGAATTTCAAAACAATTGTTATTTGTAAAAAAAAACATAAAAATCAGAAGACTACCTACCTATCATCTGGTTTTCTTTCACTGAATTAAATTTTTTTTTAATAGTTTATTTTTATTTTGTTTTTACTTATAATGAATTCTTCTATACAAAAATTTAAATAAAACAAAACTAAAAGCTAAAAACATTCCATAACATCAATAAAATATTTTATTATTAAATAATCATTTCTACACAAACACAAAACCTCTGAACGGCCATCAAAGAACGACAAAAACAAAATACTACACCACAGATGTACTGTTATTGTTTTGTCTCGAATTCCCTTATTAACTCGTATTCGTAAACAAAAACATTAAATTTTGTAACAACAACAAATACCATGAAATGGTGCCCATACACAAGTAGTAAAAGCAAATCAAGAATACCATATGGTTGGTCGTTGATTACAATCATACCCCAACTTGTTGTTTGTTTATTTCCCGTATTTGTATTTTAGACTTTTGCTTTCTTTCTCTCTTCTTTTATTCTATTATTTCAATAATTCTTTATTATTCTTTTATAATGTTCTATTAATACTACGCACACATTTGCAACTGTTAAATGAGTTTTTATATTAATGAGACAAAGCGTAACAGAGAAACACAGAGGATAGATAGAGAGAGAGAACGCGAATAGAGAGAGAGATAAGAAAGAGCAATTGTGAATAAATAAATGTACAAGAAAACGTAACAAGAAGAAAATATTTATTAAAATGAAAGATTAGAAGAATTTTTCATTTTGACAAGTTAACAAGTTAAATGAAGGTGTACAAAAAATATTTCAAAAAAATTCGCATTAAAAAGTATCCAAAATAATTTAATTAAATGAAACAAAAAAGAAATACAAAACGCAAAATTAAATTAAATTAAACAAGAATCCATATGTACATAAATATAGCCAAGTGTTTGTTGTTGTTTGGAAAAAAATAGAATAAAAAATTAAAATTCTTTTTTATGATTTTATTTCAAGTGGAATGTGTCTGTGCGTGTGATTGTTGTTGTTGTTGCTGCTGCTAGAAAAAATTGAGAAATAAAATTAGAAAATAGAAATTTTTTTCCCTTCACCAAAATTAGTGAAATTAAAAAATAAATACAAAAGGGAAAAACGTTTGTTTTTAATTTCTACTAGAAAAAAATGGTTTTACGTTCGGGCATTATTTTACCATTTCAATTTCGAGACACCAAGAAATTATTAATGATCGGAGTGCCAGAGGAGAATCGTGATTTAAGCATTTGGGATTTGAAAAATGTCGGTGAGTGTGTGTTCTCAGTCAACGGTTTAAAAAATTGACACCATTAGTTAAGTGTTTCAAAACAGTTCCTTTTCTTATCGTATTTGTACGTACTGTGTTGTCCTATTGTCCATACAATAAAATTTGATAATCAAGTCCCACCTCCCCTCAAAATAATATTGTAAAAAAGAAAAATTCTTTAACAGACTTGGGCAATACGATTCAAGTGTGTATACGGCGCTATTAATTTTTACTGTCTTCATTTTTGTTCTGCATATTTGTGCCGTTGTGTTTGTGTGTGTTTCGTACAGTAGTTTTATTGTTTTGCTTTTTAGTTTCGTCGTTTTCAATGTTGTCAATAAATGTTTTTTTTTTTGCTAAGCATCGTAGTCAAAAAGTATTTGCAAATAAATACTTAACTATGAAGTAAACTAAAGTGAAATTATCTTTTTTTACATATAATTTATTTTTTTTATTAAATTTATAACATATCTCTTTCTATTTAACGTTGAGTCTTATTTTTTTTACTGAGAGATTTTTGAGAGTTCATATTATAATATTGTTTGCATAATGTTTCACTACCCTCTAAATTCATTCAATGCCCTCAATATTCTATCGACTATCCAGCCAATTCTGCCTACGTTCCTGCAGACAAGATCAGTTTCGTAAAATATGATAGAATGTTTCTTCTCGTTACATGTACTTTGTATTTTGTAAAACGATGTCATTTAAGAGTACCTCGCCTATAACTAGTCTAATGTTCCAAAGTCAAGGGATAATCGAGTAGGCACGGTCCACGGTCCACAAAGTCTACCGATGTCAAATCCAATTATCTTACGTTTCTGCATATAGTTTCGTAAAATATTCAATTTTTCTTCTCGTCCGAACATAGCCTACAGAGATCAAAAGCATCGCTGTAGTTTATTTTGTAAACGATATTTTGCCTATGTAATGCCGGTCTTTGACATAGTTCCACAAAGTCTATTGAATCAAATCGCATTATTTTGGTAGCCAATTGAAATATTCAAAGCTTAAAATTTATATTTTAGGAAACAGTCGATTATACGCTACACATTCTCTAACAATAGATATTTTCGGTAGTGCGTACATTGAGATAATGCACAGTCTTCACCAGAAAAGTGACCACGTTTGTATCACCTTGTAGTTAGTTTTAACTACTATTCCAATTCTTCTGGTGTTAAATAATCCATATTCATAAATAGTGTAAAGATATTGAACAGCTGATAGGATATGAATAAACAGATGTGTTTTGTAATATCCATATTATAGCGATTATTATAAGATAGCAATAAAAGTGATTTGAAGTTCTAATAATATGTTCTGATAACTCATCCTATCGTCACAGCATCTACATGTTGGGCTCGAAACCAACCGCTATTCCGAATTAGAATACTTTGACTCTACAGTGTCCTGTCAAAAAAAAAATTATCAAGTTCAGGTTATTTCTTGATAATCTGTTGCATGTCTCAGTTCTCCTCTTATACTAATTTCCCGGCTAGAGTTTTATTTGCCTCAAACTCACTCGGTTTGAAAACAGTCTTTGCTTCTCTTTATCTTTCAAACATTTGCCTCCGCTGTAAAGAAGACTTCAGTCTCCATCAATGGCAGATGATAACTTATTTTACCTCCCTAGCCGATTCAGCTTAACCAGAAAGTCGCGTACTATCTTCAATTTAACTTCATAAGATCTGAGTGCTCGAATGACGACTTGACTATCAATTAGTACTGCTATTTCCTGTCTTTTATACCTCGTATCGAAATTGATTTGACAACATCTTTCGACGGTATAAACTACCGCATGGGAAATACCTGGGACTTTCTCCGCATCCTGTGGCAAAAAACTCCCGTTCAAGCCGCAAAATGCTTTCTTGATCTAAAGTCTATACATTATAAAATTCTCTCAGGCGGTAAAGTTGACGCTTACTAATAATGGTTCATAATGTTGCGTAAAAATAGATAAAGTAGCATTATCTAATTGATGGTATAAGTCCATAGCTAATCGTAGATGATATCTGACCAAATTAAAACAAAGCAGAAAGCAAAACTTCTTGACAGTCTGTCCTGGTTTTGGAAGAAGAAAAGTTATTTTAGTACGAAATCCTGTCCAAACTGCTGTTACAAGTTATTGAATCATCTTTTCAAATGAAAATAATGAATATGAATTGTATGAATTACACATTTAATTTAATATAGTTTTCCAAATGTAGCGTTTTTTTTTCACATTTAATATTGATAACATTGATTTTGCGATGTTTTTCAGTTTTGCCCGCGTTTTTATTGTTTTTGTGTGTTTCTCTGGTCTGTCAAAGTTTATTATTGTCTGAACGTATAGTTGTTCTTGTTGCTGTTATTGTATTTGCTTCTATTTTTAACTTTTTATTTTTAAACTTCTATATTTGTGCTGCTACTACTAATACTACTCTACTATTCATCTATTATTGTATGATATTTCTCTCTGTCTCTCTCTCTCTCTCTCTTTCTATGTGTGTCGAATCTTTTATTTGGTTCATACGTATTTTTTTGTTCAGTGCTGTTATTGTTTTTTATCTCTTATTATTCTTGTTTATGGTTTTTACGTCTGTCAACCAATCTATCGTAAAGAGCGCGCAGAAAAACATACGCACACATGCTCACATCTTGCACACACACGTCAAAATAGCCGTTAACACATGTTTGTTTGTGTGTCATATTGTTGTTATTATTTTGGTTATTGTTGTCATTTAGGTGGTCGCACTCACTACTCTAAAAACAAACTAAACTGTTGATGTACCGTGTGATGTTTGTTGATATTTTTGTTATTTCTTGTTTTTCTATTCTTATTTTTGTTCTTCCTCTTATCGTTGTGATGTTTTTGTTTTTTTTAGTACGTGCTGCTTTCGGTATTTACAATTTTGAGTTTCGCAACAAAAAGATTGGCTTCAATATACCCGATGAACTTTTGCTGCAATATTTAGCACAGCGCCACGATCTAACAAATTTCGTTATAGAAATTGGACAGGGTAAGTTACAAAAGAAAACAAATCCAACAAAAAGATATGTTTTTCGAATTATTATAAAATTACTCTTTGTTTTTAATTAAAATTTTAGTATTTGCCATAACGGAAGTTGTCTTCCCTATTTAGTTTGCGCTTTAGTTTCTTTTTTAATTACAGTGCTGATCGGATCGAAATGGATCGGATATCTTATCAGAAAGTGTATGTTTTGATTAAAAACTAGACGGTTCAGATTCCTCATCCAAGGATGATGTTGCAGTTTTAGTTGTAACAACAGGGTCAATTCTAATGTCTTTAGGAGACAATCATAAGGTTAACTTTAGGGTTATAACTTGGTTGTGCAAGAAGTCTTCAGCAGTCAATATTGTGCTAAACGTTAAGGGAAATTTTGAAGAGACTAATTGCGTCCTCATTTGAAGAGTTCTTGAAATTATTATCGATAGTGCGCGTCAGTGCAGTTAATGGCAATATCAGAAGAAGAAAAAACTTCCTAAAAAGACAGTTATTCCACTCTTGAGTGAGATGATACCATGGAAAATGAAGGTAAAATATCTGGTAATATTATTGCTGACAGTTTGCATGGAAGGCTCATGTAGAGAGTATTAAAGGAGTATTAATATTCAGAAGGCTTGCAGGGAAAATCTGGGGATTGAGCTCATGCAAGTTGGTAGGACCAATTTTGGGCAATTGTCTGCTCTGTTGGATTTAAATACAGTATACAGCCCCAGAGTTTTGGAGACTATGATTAGAGTAATGAGAGACAAGCCTACACAAAATCCGTTAGGAGGCTTCGAGACAGCACCCTCCTTAACTGTCACATAAACAAAACCAGTAGGTTCTATTTTTTCGGAATATGCTTCACAACGAGACTTGATAAAAAAAAGCGAATAGAGTAATCTGTAAGCTACAAACAAGACAAGAATGGATATTGGTCCAGGAACGGCAGTTTTAGGTTCCAGAATAGAATGTGTCGGGTCCATGGAGAAACTCGCGTATATCTTCCAAACAATAGCATTGATGTGCTCAATTCAGCTTGAATAGAAAGTACAAAGACCGTCATCTGAGTTCTCGACCATTGTGAGCTTTAATCGCAAATAATGTGGGACTGTGTCTACAAAGGCTGAACTATCTAGATAGAAATGATGGGATTGTCATCAGTTGGGTCGCAGGTCATCTGGAAATTCGTGGCAATGTACAGGCGGACGATCTTGCGAGGTGTGGATTTTCTACGCTGCTTAATAGGAATAGATATTTGTAAAGGCAAATAAAGAGAGAAAGATAGAGCTGATTATAGTCATGCATCGATCTATTTATAAATAATCTGCAGTTAGTAACTGGTCTATTGACGGCGCATTATACGTAGACTCAAAGTTCACTTGCTTAGCATGGGGATCATCTCGAACCCAATATGACATTCTATGATGATGAGAATAAATCATTAGAACATGTGACAAACATGGATGAGGTAATGCTATTGTATAGTGAGAGGCACAGTTGAGATCTGGCTGATGTAGCATCTTCAATTGCTAGCAGGAGAGGACTATTTCCAGCATTATAAGCTTTTGCTCTACTTCTTTTAAAAGCCCTCATAACACCGTACTCTTATTCAATTGTCCATCCAAGCCCTTAACTTTGCTCCCGGCGGTGATTGGGATCTGTCAAGGTGGACCATTCATCTAACCATCTCATCTCTGCACCATCTCAACTAACATTCCAACACTTTTTTATATTTTAGTTTCAGACTTTGAGAATTAGAATCTGACGATAAGATAATTATGTCACCTAATATTCGAAAATATAGATCTAAACTCACTAGTGGCTTTAAGTACTTGCAATTACTGTACTTAAGTTCAATTAACAATCTTTTGAGTATTGTAAATTTCTAGTGTTCAAGGTTTCTAGTGAGAAGGTTCGAAGGGTGTAGCACCTGTTAATAGCCAAAATTTATAGGAATATTTTACTAAATTTGAACACCATTTTCGACATTTTTTTAACAATTTTCCGCGGTTATTTAATATATAGTAAACGTTTTATAAGCGGATCCTTAAGCTAAAAAATGTTGCAAATTTCTTTGTGAGTTAAAGAATAATTATAAAATTTACTTGGTTTTAATTTATAAGAAATCAAATTATAATAGTAGTGTCAATGAATTAGTGGCTGTATCAATTGAAAAATTCTTATATTGTGCAACAATATGATAAAAAAAAAGAAGAAAAAAAGATTCATCGGAGAATAAAATTTGAAAACACAAAAAGAAATCAAATTCAATTTGAAGTTTTCTTTAACTCCGTCTACATCCCGTTTAATATTATTGCTTGTAAGTCTAGAAGTTTATATTGTCTATTAAAACGCAGCATTTTAAAATGCTTTTTCTTGCAGGTAACGATGATCCCATGCTTAAGGAGCAACTTAACTACGAACCATCATGTTCACAAAAACTCACAGTACCTCTGCCACAAAAGTCAAACGAATCGACAGCGAATATGGATTCACCTTTAACGGCCACACAAATGCAACAGATATATGCGGCCAATAATAGTGTGACAGCAATAATGAGTCGCACACGTTCTCCTTTGGAGGGTGTTGAAAATCACTCTGAGCATTCGAGTAATTTGGAAACGGCACATAAGATAAGAGTATCACAGATGTACAATGAAAATACACCAGAATCCTTAACGCAATCCATGGAGCCCATGGATATAATACCAAAGGCTGAACGGGAAGAGACAGAAATGATGGAATCGAGAGATTTACGCTATGAGCGACATCAGGAGGTATTGCAGCAATTACAACAACATCAACAGCATCAGCTACAGCAGCAGCAGCAGCAGCAACAACAGGAGCATCAGCAGCAGCACGACCAGCATCAACCACAGTCTCTGCAACAACAACACCAACAACCGCCACAAACACATCAACACCTAACGCAAACACAACAACAAACGCCACCATCACAACAGCAAACGCTGCCGCAACACCAACAATCCCTACAAAGTCTACATCACCAGCATCAGCAATTGTCACAACATTTTGTTGCCAATTACACACATCACAGCATGATGGTAGCCCAGAACAATACCTCTATGTCACCAACCTCGCCACCACCTGCACCAGCGCTAAATCAAACGGCAGCTATAATGCAATCAGCGGTAGCGAATATGCAACAGCATACAACGCCTACCACCGCTTCACAATATTCGCCTTCAATGATAAATCGCTTTCGAAGTAAAATTTCTTATTATTATTATTGTTTTTTTATTGTTTTATTGTAAACTTTAATTAATTTTTGCCGTTCATTTCACATTCAAGGACGTGGCGAACGTATGTCTAAAGACCAAAAAGAACTGTATGTGAAATTTTTCGAAGATAATCCATGTATGCTTACCCAAAGACGCAACGATGTAATGTTAGAACCGTTATGGAATAAATTAGCCAATTTGTTAAATAGTGTACCACAAGGTGCTGTTAAAAACGTCGAAGAATGGAAGCAGGTTTGTAGTTTATGTTTTAAAAATTTAATAATTCTTATAGAATACCGTTTCTTTTTTTACAAATTCATAGACTTTCGATGCTTGGCGTTATCGTGTTTTCATGTACACTCGTTATAATTCGAAGTTGGCTGGTGCTGCTGCTCAAAACCCAAAAAACTATAAACCCTTAACACCCACCGATCAACGGGCTTATGCGATGTGGACAAGTCATAAAAGTACAGCACCTCAGGATTTTGAAAAAATGGAAATGTTTCCCAGCCTCGATGAATCCCAACCGGATTACGATTACTGATTAAGACGAAAATTATTGTTTGTTTTGTGTAAATCGTGAAAAGAACTCGAAGTTCTCTTACGTTGCAACACAAAAACAATAATTTTTGGTTTTATTTAAAAGAAAAGTCATATTTTTTAAAAACACACATAGGCACATAGTAGAATCCTTTATTTTAAACAAATTATAATTTTATTAGTAAAAGTGAAATGAAATTTTGTAAATTGTACATACAATGATACATTTAGAAAATAAAATACAAAACTGATAAATTGTACTTAACTTAACTATTGTAATTTTTAAAACAATTAAAGAATGAATGAGTGAATCAATTGAAAATTTTAGTTGAGATCTCTTGTATAGTAAATTATTTTCAAATAAAATTATTTTTAAAAGAGAAGAAAAGAATTCTAAAATCAATTAATTTATTTAATATACTCGTATAAGTAAATTCATAGTTATTGTCGTAAAATTTGAATATTTATTGTAATTATTTTTTTTTTGTTTTTATTCCATGTTCCTTTAGATGCTGTGCGGTAACACAGTTTTTAATTGTTTATTCATACATGTGAGACCCTTTTTTACTAATAAATTTTCTTTTATTTCAATTTCAGTTTTTGATCCCTGCAAAGACAATTATCACACACTTATATCCAACTGTTTTTCCTGCCGATGTGGTTCTACCCAGAAGCAAGCCTTAGATTTACATGAACCTTCAAAGCATCCTACTGCAACAGACACTGCCAATAGCAATGGTCAACATTTGATACATTCACAACAACAACAGCAATCCCAAACACAGCAACAACTACAACAAAATCAAAAATTTCTTCACCAACACCAACAGTATCATCCACAACATACACCGAATAGTGCTTCCAACTCACAACATTCACAAAATAATGATGAACCGCCGCCATTAAAGATACGTATTACCAATGTAAATACACTGCCGCCTTCAAGTACAACAATGTCAGTGGACAATAATAATCCAACTGAAACCGAACAAATTGAAATAGAGCCTAAAATAGATTATGATGATATATCATCACCACCGCCACCGTCAAATTCTTCTATAACACACACAACAATAGCACAACATCAGCAACAGTTACAGCAACAGCTGCAACAGGAACAACAGCATCAGCAACAACAATTGCATCTACAACAGCAACAGCAGCAGCATGAACAGTTACAGCAACAACAATCGCTATCATTACACGAAACTCAAACTGCCCAGGCAGCAACGACGACTGCTTTATCGTTAAGCTCATCAACGTCTGCCTTGAATTTGCACAATAATCCCGATACCGATGAGGAAACATCGTATATGGAAAGGGAACTGCAAGAACAAGAACTGCATTTAGAACGTATGCATGAGTATTTTATGCAACAACAGCAACAGCATTTACAACAACAGCAACATCAACAGCAACCACAACACCATCAGTCAACTATAGATGCCCTAATGCAAGAATCATCCTCCTCAAACAGTTTAAGACGTAAGTTGTCAAAGCATTTTTCTTTGTTTTTCTTTCTGTTTTTGACTACAATTTTCATTTCAATTTCTTTCATTATTTAAGAACGTAAAGAACGCATGTCGAAAAAGCAAAAAGAAGTTTACGTCAACTTTTTGGAACAGCATCCGCTTATAAACGAACATCGACGCAATGATCCAGCTTTAAATCGTTACTGGATTAAATTGGCTGACATATTGAATTCTGTACCTCAGGGCGCTGTTAAACACGTAGCCGAATGGAAACAAGTGAGTAGTATAAAGGATTTTAATTCCTTTTTTAAATTTTACTTTAAAACTGAAATGCATAATAGAGCGTGTATTTTAACTGAAAAATAATAGAGCGTGTATACAAACTGAAAAAATCATTTATCAGGTTTAAGAAGAGTTTAGAAACATTAAAAGATGTCTTGTAGGTTATGTTTACAGTTTTGAAAGGTTGTATTGAAAACATAAAAAAAGTATGTTTAGATAATAAATTAAGTTTTCCTATTTTTTTCTAAAGGATTTGAATTGAATCAGAAGATTAAATTTTGCAAATTTTCCCATTCGGTTTAGGCCTTAAAGAAATTTGAATAGAAAATAAGATTATTGCACTGTATTATATTGAAATTGAAACTGACTGATCATAAATACAATATTTGCAACGACATTTCGGTTGTTGTTGTGAAGAGATATCGTCAGTTTTCTAATATAATTCGTTATAGGGCAGGAGCTTATAGCTTATAATACACGATTGTTTACCAATCCTACCAAATACACAAGAAAACTCTATTCAACGTCAATTCTGTCTTGGTATTGTTTGAGTAGGCTAACTGTTTCTTTCGAGCCTTTCATAAAGTGCTTCCTATTTTTGCATTTAAGTAAAACGAAGTATGTGTGAGATATCAATGAATTTTTTTTATTCGTTTATAAGACCTATTGTTGCCGCTGTTTGTATAATATAACATCATCCGGCACGCTTTCTCTCAATGGAAAGCATTCAAAATATCAAATTTTCCAAAGCTCTGGCATATAAATGAGGCTGAATTTCACCGATAGCATAGAATAGGTTGGCTTTGGGGTCCACCGTCGTTTTGCAGCTTATTTGTATACACTAGAGGTTTAAGAAAACTTCAGAAGCAAATGTCTAACAGGATCAAATCCCGGTAGCCAGTTCATATCACCTCCATGGAAACAATCGTACCTTCTGATCGCTAGTGTGGTGTTTTCCACATCTACACAACCTGAGAGTGAACCTCTATTAATAACTGAGTGGCCACCATTAGGCCCGATTAATAGTCCTGGCACCTCAGGATTCTTTGCAAGTACTTTTCGAAGCCTCGCTAGTAAAAGCGATAACCTCACAGAATTATCCCAGGAATCTCTCTCTTTCTCTAACTATATAGGCGAGTCTCTATACTCCGTTTGACCTTTTTAAGATGCCTCCGATAACCTCCTAAGATCCCCAAAAAGATGCTGGACAGCATTCTAAAACAAAAAGCAAAAGCCAAAAGTTCCTATCGTGAGAAGTCAATGCTGAATCGAAAAAGGACTCACGTCTTCTGCTGATGTCTGTGCTCTCCCAAACGGTGTGGTGAGCGTTGGCATCGCATTTTATCAAAAGCTCCTGCCTGATCCTATGTGCCCAAAGCATCAGGTGCTTGAAGGCAGGCTGTGGCAGCTCATCGTCTTCTTCTGCCAGATAGGCGGATGCTATCAGGAAGCTACTGATCCCAGCGCGTTCGCATACTGCCACGGTAAGGTCGAGATCGCAGATTTGTCATAAGAAAAGAACGTTAATTATTTTACCGAAAAGTATACAGGTCCTTAACTTACCGTTTGCTGGTGGAACAAGAAGTATGTATAAGTTAGACCGTAATCCATGAACTCTGGCTAATCAGAGACAGCGGATTCTCGCTAGAAGCCTTAGAATGGTGCAAATTAATAACTGTCTCACTGCTGTCGTTCAATGGTAGGAATGGCCTTAACCCCATAACTGATTTTGCGGCCCACGGGGCGCAAATCTTCAGCTTCCGGACCTGTTGTGAGTCAGCCATCCTTCCCAGCATCTTTGTCTCATACCATACTAGCCATCTGCAATACAGCAAATCACCTAGACAGTTTTACTAGCCAGATAGTCACCTATCCAGCTATGCTAGCCAGCTTTACTTCCTATATTAGACAGCTATACTAACTATACTTGCCAGCTGGACAGCTATACTTCCTGTACTAGTTACACTAGCCAGCTATACTTGCTATACTAGTTATGAGCTATACTAGCCACCTATACTTGCTATACTAGCCAGCCGGCGAGCTATACAGCAAATCACCTAGCCAGCTGTACTAACTATGCAGCTCCACCTATCCAGCTAATCACCTATTCAGGTATACTAGTTGGGCAGCTAGACAGCTATAGTATCTATGTACATTAGCGAGCTATACTAGCTACACCTCTATTCACCTAGCCAGCTACACTATCTAGCTAATCACCTATTCAGCTGTACTACACATAGCTACAGAAGTATACATACGGATAACAAATTTCAGAATTTTTTTTAACTAATCCGTTTTCGTTGAAAATCTTTGTAATTGTTGACAACTTTCCTCGATTTTAACCAATCCATTTTTTTTTTGAAAATATTTATAATTGTCTGACAACTGTCCTCGATTTTAAGACGGTCTTTTGCTTTGGTTCAGAAATTTGTGAAATTTGTAAATCGGATGCATACCTTTGTGGGCCTGTGCAGGGCTACAATTCAGTTCAATTTCAGAAATTTTTTAACCAATGCAAAAGACCGTCTTAACATCAAGGAAACTATAAAGATTTTCAACGAAAACGGATTAGTTAAAAAATTTCTGAAATTTTTTAACCGTACGTATAATTTAGTAACTGTGTGTAGCTCCACTAGCCAGCTGTACCAGCTACAGTAGCCAGCTTTGCAGGTAGCCAGCTATACTAGCTACGCTATCCTGCTATACTAGACATAATAGGCAGCTATACTTGCTATTCTAGCCATCTTGCCAGCTATACTTGCTGTACCGCTAGTCACCTAGCCAGCTATACTACCCTGCTGTACTAGCCAGCTAGTCACCTATCCAGGTATACTACCCAGCTATACTAGTCAGATGGCCAGCTATACTAGTTATACTATCCAGCTTTGCAGCTAGCCAGCTACACTAGCCTAGTGGTCAGCTATATTAGCTACGGTAGTCAGCTGGCCAATTATACTAGCTACATTAGGTGGGCTGGGTAGCTAGCCAGCTATACACTAGCCAGCTATACTTGCTATACTAGCCAGCTGGCCAGCTAAACTTGCTATATTATTTATACTGGCCAGTTATACTAGCCCCCTTGCCAGCTATACTAGCCTTCTCGCCAGCTATGCTAGCCATACTAGCTGTACTAGCCATCCATACTATCCAGCCATACTTGCTGCACTAGCCAGCCATACTTGCTGCACTAGCCAGCCATACTTGCTGCACTAGCCAGCCTAGTAAAGTAACACAAGCTCGGGCCCAAGGGTGAAACATATAACATCAGGAGCGGCACAGGGATCTATACTCGGCCCCGACCTATGGAACGTCAACTACGATGGAATTCTGAGAGAGGATATGCCAGAGGGAACTTTTTTGGTTGGATACGCAGATGATATTGCAGCTGTTATCACGGCCAGGAACACGGAAGAGGCACAACGAAAACTGAGACGTGTCATGCTTAGAACGAAAACATGGCTGGATGCCCACGGCCTGGATCTGGCCATGCATAAAACGGAATTACTGCTGATCACTGGTCGTCATATCCCCTTGCAGGTGGACATGAGTATAGGAGACGGAGTAATTAGGACCAAGAGCTCGGTGAAATACCTGGGAATAAGGCTGGATCCCAGACTAACATTTTCACATCAGATCCAGTACTCGGCTAACAAGGCCCAGAGGATCGTTGGACAGCTCAGTAGATTAATGGCGAACATTGGAGGCCCGCTACCGGCGAGACGGAGACTCCTGATGGAGGTTGGAAACAGCATTATGCTTTATGGGAGCGAAATTTGGGCCGAAACACTGAATGTTAAGAAGCGGACACACGCACTGGTAGCGGTACAGAGAACGGCTGCATTGCGTATCGCGTCGGCATATCGTACGGTATCCGCCCCAGCCGTAGTGGTGATAGCGTGTATTATCCCTGTGGATCTGCTGGCAGCGGAGCGGATGGAGATTTATATGGCGAAATCGGCTGGAAGCCACATAACCGCTCATTTCAGGGAAAACACCATTTCAAAATGGCAACAACGATGGAACGAAGAAGATAGAGGAAGATGGACGGCGAGACTTATTCCAGACATAAGGCCATGGATTGGTCGGAAATTTGGAGAGATAAATTACTACGTTACACAGATGTTATCGGGTCACGGATATTTTAGGAAATATCTGCACAGGATGGGAAAGACCGCCTCACCTTACTGTCTTTACGAGGAAGGGGAGATAATTGATGACGCAGAGCACACCGTTTTCGAGTGTGCACGCTGGCAGAGCTATCGCTCTGCACTGACGTCGATAGTTGGGACGATCACGCCCGGTAACATTGTCGGGGTTATGACCGCGAGTAGGGAAAATTGGACCTCAGTGGCGAATTACGTGGAGAGGATTCTAAAACTGAAGAAGAGGGACCTTGAGGCTGCAGAACATGTGGGCACGCCGGAATAGATAAAACTGGCACACGTGTCAAGCGAAATTCGAAGCAAGGATCTGGAGGAAAGGAATAGTGGAGACACTTAGATGTCTCTTCAACTTTCAACACGCAATCCGGACGCGGATATGAACATGCAGGGGCCAAAGAGCCAAAGGGACTCCACTCCGAAGTAATACCACCGTAGTTCCGGAGTGGGCACAACAAGTCCATGATACGAGGGGGGGATTTAGTGGGTGAGGGCCCCTCACACGGAGGATGTGACGACTTCCTCTATGCTGCGGTTAGGTACATTTAACCCTCCTCGGCGTGAAAAAAAAAAAAAAATACTAGCCAGTCATACTAGTTACCTTGCAGAATACCAACCCAAGAGGCAGGCGAATGTGGAGATGGCAGCTCGAACCGGCCTGATCTTCGCGAATGAGGGGAGCGTAGCTACCTTTAGACTACCAGGCTGCAAGGGCACCATCCCTGATATAACTATGGTCTCGGAGAACATGTATCACAGAATCGAGGACTGGAAGGTCTTGGAAATATATACGGGCAGTGATCACCAGTACATATCGTGCACCTTTGCTTCAAGGAATAGAGTAGAGGAGGACAATCACACCACGAACGGTCGAAGATGGGATGCACGGAATTTGAATGCGAATCGGCTAATCTTAGAAGTGGACAGATTGTGTAGCAGAGTTGAACTCTCGGACGATGCGAGAATAAGAGTAGAACAAACCATGGAGATAATAAGACGCGAATGTAAAAAGGCAATGCCCTTGTGGAGACCCCCGAATATCAGAAAGAAGGCAGTGTACTGGTGGGACGACAATATCGCAGCACTCAGGCGAGAGTCCTTACGACGGAGGTGCAATAGAGCCAGACCTGACGTACCAGCTGCTGACGAAATGCGGGCGTATCGGGAGGCAAAGAAATCTCTGAAGAAGGCTATAACGCGCAAGAGAAATCAGGCATTCCAGGAACTACGCGATGACGTAAACGTAAGCCCTTACGGATTTGGATACAAAATTGTAATGGACAAACTGAACAGGAGGAAACCAATGGAAATTATGGACAATCGAGAAATGAGAAATATAGTGGATACACTATTCCCTACTCATGAACAAGCGAACGAACGACGACAGAATACGCTCAATGCGGAATTTTTATCATTTCTCGCAGAGGAACTGAAAGTAGCTGCAGTCGAACTAAAACCCGGTAAGGCACCAGGGCCCGATGGCATCCCACCTGAGGTAATGCGGGAAATTGCCAATCAAAGACCGGAACTCCTACTGGGAATGTACAACGCGTGTCTAAGAGAGTGTATTTTCCCCGAAATTTGGAAGAAACAACGGCTGGTCTTAATAAGCAAGGGAAAGGGCAATCCGGAGGACCCACCCGCGTACAGGCCACTGTGCATGCTGGATACGTCAGGAAAGCTGTTCGAGAGGCTTTTGAAGCCACGGCTTACTGCTGCTATTGAGAATAGTGGCGGACTGCCTGCTAGACAATATGGTTTTCGAACCGAGAGGTGACTGAAGCGGTCATGGTCACACAACGTGGAAATTAGTCTTCGAGGCCTGTGCTACTGCTTGCGACTTTGGACGTTAAAAACGCGTTTAATAGTCTTAGATGGAGCGATGTATTGAATGCTTTAGAGTACAATTTCTCGGTGCCACACTACATCCTGGCCATGATACGTAGTTATCTGACAGACAGCTGGTGTATAACACAAGCTCGGGACCAAGGGTGAAATATATAACATCAGGAGCGGCACAAGGATCTATCCTCGGCCCCGACCTATGGAACGTTAACTACGATGGAATTCTGAGAGAGAATATGCCATAGGGAACTTGTTTGGTTGGATACGCACGGAAAACTGAGACGTGTCATGCTAAGAACGAAAACATGGTTGGATTCCCACGACCTAGACCTGACCATGCATAAAACGGAATTACTGCTGATCACTGGTCGTCATGTCTCCTTGCAGGTGGACATGAGTATTAAAAACGAGGAAATTATGAACAAGAGCTCTGTAAAATACCTGGGGATAACATTTTCGTATCAGATTCAGTACTCGGCTAAAAAAGCCCAGAAGATCGTTGGACAGCTCAGCAGATTTATGGTGAATATTGGAGGCCCGCTACCGGCGAGGCGGAGACTCCTGATGGAGGTTGGAAACAGCATTATGCTCTATGGGAGCAAAATTTTTGGCCGAAACGCTAGATGTTAAAAGCGGGCAAACTCACTTGTATCGGTACAGAGAACGGCTGCATTGCGTATCACGTCGGCATATCGTACAGTGTCCGCCCCAGCCGTACTTGTGATAGCAGGTATAATCCCTGTGGATCTGCTGGCAGCAGAGAGGATGGACATTTATAAGGCGAAATTGGCTGGAAATCACATAACCGGCCACTTCAGGGAAAACACCATTTCCAAATGGCAACGATGAAGATAGAGGAAGGTGGACGGCGAGACTTATTCCTGACATAAGGCCATGGATTGGTCGGAAATTTGGAGAGGTAAATTCCTACGTTACACAGATACTATCTGGTCGCGGAGATTTTAGGAAATATCTGCACAGAATGGGCAAGACCGCCTCCCTTTACTGTCTTTACGAGGAAGGGGAAGTAATTGATGATGCAGAGCGCACTGTTTTCGAAAGTGCACGCTGGCAGAGCTATCGCTCTGTACTGACGTCAACAATTGGAACGATCATAGCCGCTAACATTGTCGGGGTTATGATTGCGAGTAGAGGAAATTGGGCCTCACTAGCGAATTACGTGGAGCGCATTCTGAGACTGAAGAAGAGGGATCTTGAGGCTGCAGAACACGTGGTCACGCCGGCATAGATGATACTGGCACACGTGTCAAACGAAATTCGAAACAGGGACCTGGACGAAAGGAATAGTGGAGACACTTAGATGTTTCCTTAACTTACGATACGCAATCCGGACGCGGATATGAGCACGCATGGGCCAAAGGGCCAAAAGGACACAACAAGACCCCGACACGAGGGGGGATTTAGCGGGTGAGGGCCTCACACACGGAGGATTTGACGATTTCCTCTATGGTGCGGTTAGGTACATTTACCCCTCCTCGGAGAGAAAAAAAAATACTAGTCACCTAGCAAGCAAGCCATACTAGTTGTAATAGCCATACTAACCAGACTAGCTGTACTAGCCAGCTAGCAATACTACTTACCTAACCATACCTACACCAGCCATACTAGCCGTACTAGCTATATTAGCCAGCTAGCTATACTAGCTGTATTAGCCAGCTAGCTATACTAGCTATAGAAGCCAGCTAGTCATCTGCCCAGCTATACTAGCCAGCTGGCCAGATATACTAGTCAACTATACAAGCTGTACTAGCCAGTTATATTAGCCGTCTAGCTGTACTAGCTAGCTGCACTAGCCGGCCATACTAGCCGCCTAGCCATACTAGCCGCCCTAACCACCTATACTAGCCGCCCTAACCACCTATACTAGCCGCCCTAGCCACCTATACTAGCCGCCCTAGCCAGCTATACTAGCTGCACTTGGCAGCCATACTAGCCGTCAGTTATACTAGCCGCCCAGCCAGCTATACTAGCCGCCCAGCCAGCTATACTTTTTTTTTTTTTTTTTTTTTTTTCTTTTTTTTTTTCGCCGAGGGGCAAATGTACCTAACCGCACCATAGAGGAAGTCGTCACATCCTCCGTGTGTGGGGCCCTCACCCACTAAATCCCCCCCTCGTCTCCTGTGGACTTGTTTGTACCCACTCCGGAACTACGGTGGTATTACTTCGGAGTGGAGTCCTTTTGGCCCTTTGGCCCCTTCATGTTCATATCCGCGTCCGGATTGCGAATCGAAAGTTGAGGAGTCATCTAAGCGTCTCCACTATTCCTTTCGTCTAGATCATCGTCTCGGTTACGCCCGGCACGTGTGACAGTATCACCTATGCCGACATGCTTACTCGTTCTGCAGCTTCAAGATCTATCTTCTTCCGTCTCAGAATGCGCTCTATGTAATTCACTACGGAGGTCCAATTTTCACTACTCGCAGTCATAACGCCGACAATATTAGCGGCTGTGATCGTTCCGACTATTGACGTCAGTACAGAGCGATAGCTCTGCCAGCGTGCACACTCGAAAACAGTGTGCTCTGCGTCATCAATTACCTCCCCTTCCTCGTACAGGCAGTAAGGGGAGGCGGCCTTGCCCATTCTGTGCAGATATTTCCTAAAATATCCGTGACCCGATAGCATCTGTGTAACGTAGTAGTTTATCTCTCCAAATTTCCGACCGATCCATGGCCTTATGTCCGGGATAAGTCTCGCGGTCCATCTTCCTCTATCCTCCTCCTTCCATCGTTGTTGCCATTTTGAAATGGTGTTTTCTCTGAAGTAACCGGTTATATGATTTCCAGCCGATTTCGCCTTATAAATCTCCATCCGCTCTGCCGCCAGCAGATCCACAGGGATTATACCCGCTATCACCAGTACGGCCGGAGCGGACACTGTACGGTACGCCGACGCGACACGCAATGCAGCCGTTTTCTGTACCGATACAAGTGAGTTTGCCCTCTTCTTAACATCTAGTGTTTCGGCCCAAATTTCGCTCCCATAAAGCATAATGCTGTTTCCAACATCCATCAGGAGTCTCCGTCTCGCCGGTAGCGGTCCTCCAATATTCGCCATTAATCTGCTGAGCTGTCCGACGATCTTCTGGGCTTTGTTAGCCGAGTACTGAATCTGATACGAGAATGTCAGTCTGGGGTCCAGCCTTATTCCTAGGTATTTCACCGAGCTCTCGGTCCTAATTGTCTCGTTTCCAATGCTCATGTCCACATGCAAGGGGATACGACGACCAGTGATTAGCAGCAATTCCGTTTTATGCATGGCCAGGTCTAGGCCGTGGGAATCCAACCATGCTTTTGTCCTTAGCATAACGCGTCTCAATTTTCTTTGTGCCTCTTCCGTGTTCCTGGCCGTGATAACAGCTGCGATATCGTCTGCGTATCCAACCAAGAAAGTTTCGTCCGGCATATCCTCTCTCAGAATTCCATCATAGCTAACGTTCCACAGGTCGGGGCCGAGGATAGATCCTTGTGCCGCTCCAGATGTTACTTGTTTCACTCTTGATCCCGAGCTTGTGCTATACACCAGCTGCCTGTTACTCAAATAACTACTTATCATGGCCAGAATGTAATGTGGCACAGAGAAATTGTTCTCCAAAGCATCCAGTACATCGCTCCATCTAAGGCTGTTAAACGCGTTTTTGACGTCCAAAGTGGCAAGCAGTACCACAGGCCTCTTAAAGTGACTCCCACGCTGTGTGACCATTGCTGCTTCAGTCACCTCTCTCAAAGCGCCAATTGTTGACCGACCGGGTCGAAAACCATATTGCCGGGCAGACAGTCCTCCTCTATCCTCAATAGCAGCGGTAAGCCGTGGCTTCAAAAGCCTCTCGAGCAGCTTTCCTGACGTATCCAGCATGCACAGTGGCCTGTACGCGGATGGGTGCTCCGGGTCGCCCTTTCCCTTGCTTATTAACACCAATCGTTGTTTCTTCCATATTTCGGGGAAAATACATTCTCTTAGGCACGCGTTGTACATTCCCAGTAAGAGTTGCGGTCTTTGATCGGCAATTTCCCGCACTACCTCAGGCGGGATGCCATCGGGCCCCGGTGCCTTGCCGGGTTTTAGTCCGGCTGCAGCTATTTTCAGCTCCTCTTCGGTAAATGGTAAGAATTCTATACCGAGTGTATTCTGCCGTTGTTCGATCCTCGATTCATGAGTAGGGAATAGTGTATCCACTATATTTCTCATAACTCGTTCGTCCATAATTCCCACTGGTTTCCTCCTGTTCAGTTTGTCCATTACAATTTTGTATCCTAATCCGTAAGGGTTTAGGTTTATGTCATCGCGTAGTTCCTGGAACGCCTGTTTTTTCTTGCGCGATATCGCCTCCTTCAGAGATTTCTTTGCCTCTTTGTATAATCGCATTTCGTCAACGGCCGGTCCGTTGGGTCTAGCTCTAGTGTACCTCCGTCGTAGTCGTAGACACTCTCGCCTGAGTGCTGCAATATTTTCGTCCCACCAGTACACAGCCTTCCTCCTGCTATTCGGGGGTCTCAACAAGGGCATTGCCTTCCTACACCCGCGTCCTATTATCTTCATAGTTTGTTCTACTCTCGTCCTCGCGTCGTCCGAGAGCTCAATACTGCCACACAATCTGTCAACCTCCAAGATCAGCCGGTTTTTATCCAATTTTCGTGCATCCCATCCTCTACTGTTCGGAGTGTAATTGTTCTCCTCTCCTCTATTTCTCGAAGCAAAGGTGTACGATATGTACTGATGATCACTACCCGTATATATTTCCAATACCTTCCAGTCCCTGACTCTGTGACATATGCTCTCCGAGACCATAGTTATATCAGGGATAGTGCCCTCGCATCCCGGTCGTCTAAAGGTAGATACGTTCCCCAAATTCGCGAAGATCAGGCCGGTTCGAGCTGCCATCTCCACAATTCGTCTGCCTCTTGGGTTGGTATTCCGCATTCCCCACTCTACAGCTCTGGAGTTAAAGTCGCCTGCCACTATGAGGTTGCCGCCAATCTGCGTTATTGTATCCTCGATTCTGGCCAATTTCTCCTCAAAGGTTCCCACGTCATCATTGGGAGTCAGATAACAACTCATTAGAGTAATATCGTCAAACTGTATCCAGGTGAAACAATCCCCCCTACCAGATCTTCTCGGTCGCGGGCCCTGGTTATCCGTTATCCATATAGCCGCTGTAGATGTTTCATCACCCAGCCAGAATCCGCTATTTTTAGCTGCATACTGTTCGCTTATAACAGCTACGTCAACTTCCTGCTCCCTGACTATCTGCGATAGCAAAGAAAAAGCCACCCTCCCTCTATGCATATTTAGCTGCAATATCTTCATGCTGCCTTCCGTAAGGTCCTCTCACAACCCCGCGATCCCGGGAGGTGATCCAGAGATCTTCCCGACCCGGCAGAGCAAATACAACATTTCATTTCGTTTCGGCATTCCTTTCTCTTATGCCCCTTTTCTCCACATTTCATACATAGGTCTGACCTGTCCGGTCCACCACACTCCCACCGTCTGTGACCTATTCCGAAGCATCGAAAACAGCGTGTCGGTTCTTCCCTGATAGTTATTCTACAGCTTGTCCAGCCTATTTTGATCCTCTGTAGTTTCAGAAGCGCATTCGCACACCCTGCAGAGGTTATTACAAAGGCTCTTTTCTGCTCCCGGCTGTTCGCCCCGGTTATACGAACGGATATATCCGGATTTATTTCGCCCGCTTCTCTTTGTACCGCTGCCAAAACTTCCTCAGTGGTTGTGAGGGCATCCAGGTCTCGAATTTCTAAAGTGACCGTAGGTACAAGGTCCTTTACGGTTGCCTCTTGATTTAGGACGCTCTTTAGGTTCTCCCTGAACTCGTCTCTTTTGCCTCCTTTACCCATTTCAATGAGAATAGCACCTGTTTTCGTCTTCCGGACGGCTCGTATCGCTATCTCCGATTCCTCTGGTTTTATTTTGCTCCGTATGTTCCTCAGAACGTCAGCGTAGCTGCGCCCCTCGGTTGGGTGGATGATTACAGCCTCTGGACGTTCTTTCACAATTTTTCGTCGCTCCTTTTTCTCCTTCCTTGCCGTTTTCTTGCTCTTCACTGTTTTCCATTCCTCGTTCACTGTATCCCTGAGCTGTGCCGTGTCCGTCGGTTTTCCTCTCGGCCTCTTTTCCGGGCGGGTATCCGCGGGGCTTGAGGCGCCTCTCTTATTGAGGGAACTAACAGGTGTGGAGACATCGTCGTTCCTGTTATTCCTGTTAATCTCAAGAGCCCTACTCGCTTCCTTTTCCATTTCTGCAGCCTTCCAGTTTTCCCTGTAGCTCTTCATTATATCGATGAGTTCCTCTAATTCTGATACTCCGCTCTGAACATCCATGCTGATGTTCCTTGCTTTCGTCATTGCCGCTCTTATCCTGCGGATAACGCTTTGGCACTTAGTAAAGGTCTCCTCCTCTGAGTTTATCATCTTACATATGAACTCCTGTCTAGGGGAACTGTGCCCCAAAGGCGGTTCTCCTGTTCCACCATGCACTGGTTGTGGTACATGCGATTGCGCACCCTCCTGCGCAGATTTTGGTGTCGTGCCACCCTTCTCTAGCCCAGTGCTCCTCGCAGATGTGCTCTGAGAGTTCGCCGTTGTCTGGGATTTTTTCACCGGTGATCGCCTGATTTTCGGACTGCTCAGAAAGGCAACCTCACCCTGCATCATTTCTTCCACTTCTAATATTTTCTTATTCATTTTTTCTTTCGGGTTCCATCTTCAAGCCGCTATCTCATATCGACTATGCAGTTGTCCCTTAAAGACCCCGAGGGTGCCTATGGTGATCAGTGAGGTCCTCGCGAGGGTTGACGCATATCTTCATGGGAGTCTGCGTTCAGAGCCAGGTCGGACACTAATTAGGAGTCATCTCAACTAAACCTGCATCACCAACTAAATGGCGACGATAATCGAACGTACTTGAAGCCCTGCCACGGATTTAACGGAACGGAGGCGTCTGCAACATTAGCCTGAAAGCCATTTCGACCGGTTTTCATTCGGTGTACTCAGGTAACAGAATGCAACAAACGTCAGCCCACTTGCGTCATTTTCAAAATCGATTTTCCATACATAGTCCAGGTCGAATTGCCGAATCGCCAATCTTGCCAGCTATACTAGCCGCCCAGCCAGCTATACTAGCCGCCCAGCCAGCTATACTAGCCGCCCAGCCAGCTATACTAGCCGCCCAGCCAGCTATACTAGCCGCCCAGCCAGCTATACTAGCCGCCCAGCCAGTTATACTAGCCGCCCAGCTAGCCATACTAGCTATGCTAGCCAGCTAGCCATACTAGCCGCCCAGCTAGCCATACTAACTATGCTAGCCAGCTAGCCATACTAGCCGCCCAGCTAGCTATACTAACTGCACTAGCCAGCTAGCCATACTAGCTATGCTAGCCAGCTATACTAGCTGCACTAGCCAGCCATACTAGCTGCACTAGCCAACCATACTAGCTGAACTAGCCAGCTAGCCATAGTAGCTGAACTAGCCAGGTATACTAGCGGCCTAGCCAGTTAGCCATACTAGCTGCACTACCCAGCTATGCTAGCTGCCCTAGCCAGCTATACTAGCTGCACTAGCCATACTAGTTGCACTAGCCAGCTTTACTAGCTGCTCTAGGCAGCTATACTAGCCAGCTAGCCACACTAGCTTGGTAGCCAGCTAGCCACACTAGCTAGGTAGCCAGCTAGCCACACTAGCTAGGTAGCCAGCTAGCCACACTAGCTTGGTAGCCACACTAGCTTGGTAGCCACACTAGCTTGGTAGCCACACTAGCTTGGTAGCCACACTAGCTTGGTAGCCACACTAGCCAGCTAGTCACACTAGCCAGCAGCTAACCACACTAGCTAGGTAGCCACACTAGCTACACTAGCCACACTAGCTACACTAGCCACACTAGCTACACTAGCCACACTAGCTAGGTAGCCATACTAGCCAGCTAGCTATAATAGCCAGCTAGTGACTTATCCACCTTTACTAGGTACACTAGCTGGCCAGCTATATTGGCTACACTAGCCAGCTTGGCAGCTATAGTAGTCAGGTAGGCAGCTATGCTATCTACACTGGCCAGCTGGCCAACTATACTAGCCAGATAGTCACCTATCCAGCTATACTAGCCACTGGCCAGCTATATTAGCTGAATAGTATCTCACTTCTGAAATTTCAAAAATATTATGAAGAGTAACGTTTATAATTATAGGAATAAAGGAAGAAGGAATAATAAATATTAGAATTATAATCCTAGGAATTTGTTTTAGAAATAATATAAATTAAAAAAAAAAACAAAGTAGGAAACTTAACACAGATTATTTAACATTTTTCTTTAATTCTCTTTAGACATTTGATAATTGGCGATATCGTGTGTTTCTTTACGCCCGCTACAATTCGAAAATTTCCGGTGAGGAGGCTCTTAATCCCAAGTGTTTTAAGCCATTAACGCTGACCGATAAGAGAGCCTACAATATATGGATACGTAATCCGGATACAGCACCGCCAGACTTGGAACAAATGCGCAACGTTTTTATGAATCTAGAAGAAGCTCAACCTGAATAACCAAACAAAACGTAACCAGTGGAGCTGTTGGCTTTAAAGCTTCTAAAGAAATCTAAACAAAATCGAAAAGGAATTTTGTAAACGTGCTATAATCTTATTGAACGCCATTTTTATTTCTTGTGCTAATATTATCACTATAAAATAGTTTATTATGGTAAATACTATCTATTATTATTAAAATTGTAACTGCTACTATTTACTACATATATACATATATATGTATAGATTATATAATTGTTGTCTGTTTAGTCATGTAGTTCATATGCTTAGAGTTTTTGTGTGTTATTGTTTTTTTATATGAATAATTTTAATCCTATTATACAATTTTATCTACATACAGTGATATGCATACATTGGGCTACGTTAAGTTGTTTTTATTTCGGTTGAGTTACGTATTTTCATAGAGTTCGAACCGATAAAAATATGTTAATACGGCCTGCCTTAACACTTCCTTACAGGTGCCTCTGCTTCTGGCGCGCCTTTGTCAGTTGGACACGCCAATCGATGATAGGGTTTTCTCGATTTGGTCGTTCCAACGCAAACAAGGTTGTCCACTTCGCCGATTTCCGCAAATCCCCGCATCGTATACCCGTCTTGCCGGAGAATCCTCTTCCATTCAAATGATATAGCCGAGCTAGCGCAGCCGCTGAACGTTAATACGCTGCGTAACGTCCATTACGTTCAGGATCTCACACAGCTATTCGAGATAGCACTGGACCGAAGATCTTAGGTATGTCTTTTCTCTCGAATACTCTCAAAGCTGCTGCATCACCGCTTAATAGTGGCCATGCTCCTGTGGCAGAAAGAAGCATGAGCGTCTTGTAGAGCATGAGTTTCGTGGTCCTATTGAGAACATACTAGCACCTGTTGGTAAGAGCGATCCTGATCCTTGATCTCTCTCGCCTTTCCTGCTCACTCTTTTTGCGCGTGAAAAGGCGTCGCTCATCCCTCTTGTATACGACGTTTTTCGTTGCATCTGCCTTACGACCTTACTTATCGTATCCTTAGTTTCGTTGGGATGGGCGCTCGAAACCAAGGACTATTTCCGCAGTAGTGCGCATTGAATGGGAGATGTTGGTCCACAGTCCACCAATATCGCTGTCATTGGCGATATACGTCTTCGTACTTAGCGTAGCAGGCTTCTTTAACCGCATTGTCCTTTTCTGCCGTCGAGAAGTGAGCACAAATTAAGCTGATGTCATAAAATATTGCTCTGATGCGGATTGTGGTTATTCTTTCGTTCATGGGAATGAACACAGAGACTAGATGGCGAAGTGTCTTATTAATCATAAATCCGCATCCGAATTCGCGCTTATCCGCATGACAGCTGAAGTATATATCGCACGATGCAAGCCTTTTGCATTCTTGTACTATCCATCCCATTTCCTGTATGGCAGTGATGACAGTCCTACATTTCATGAAAGCATCCGCAAACTTTTTTTTCACTAATTTAATTTACTTCACTTTTAATTTTTCCACTAAAAAAGTATTGTTTTCGCCACTCAATGTGATTTTTTATATAAAAAATTAAAAGGTTATAAATATTTTCGCGTTAAAAAAAACAAATGAAAAGTAAAAAAAAGAACTTGATTTAGTCGAATGATTGTCTATCACTGTATACACTATTTGTATGTATAATGCTCAATAGCTGTTAAGATGTCCATTTGTTTTCTATAATTTATAGTTTCTAGTTTTAGGCAACAAGTTGTTTTTTAATATACAAATTTGTAAATATACCCGTGTAATATTATATTTTTTGTTTTTGTAAATAAATGTAATTATTAAAAAAAATAAAACAAGAAAATATTTCGAAAAATTCAAAACTTTTTGACATTTTCGCCAATACAATAAATAACTTGTCACTTGCAGGTATTGGTTATAATGTTAAAGCACTGATATATACAACGATTCGCACATATTAATCGAAATCCTTACTTGAAAGTAAAGGATCATGTCTCTGGGTTGGTATAATTCTCGCCGCGGCCTGTATTGCCAACACCCCCGCTTGAAAGACGCTGCAATGGCAGCCTTAGACTCGGTTATTCCAACCGATTTCGAAAAATTTCCACTTAGAACAGTTCCGTTCAATTTGGAGCCGTCGGTGTAAATTTGCACGGAGTTCTTTCCGAGGTGGGTCGCACTATTTTTCCAGATTTCGTTTCCCGGAATGGATGTCCTGAATCTCCATGTGAAGTCGAACCGCTGTGTCATGTAGTTACAGCTCCCGACAGCTCCAACATATTTCAGGATTCTTGTGTGGCCAGCATCCAACTCCAGTGCCGACGTAGGTGTCGTGTGCAGGGCACCACTAATGATCGTCAAGATAGATCTCTGCAATCGCCGTATTAGGTTCAAATTCGTTGTCCTGTCAAGGGGTTCCCACCAAACTAGGCATCCATAGTTTTGACTACCGCTGTACAAACTCAGTGGGTCATCCTGGGTCTTAGTGGGTCATCCTGAGTCTCCTTTTTCTCCCTTTGTTGCAAGCGTACAGGGCAATGGAAGCCTTTTTTCATTCTGTTAACGTTCGATTTTCAAGACACCTTCCTATCCAGAATAAGTCCTAGAATGTGCACCTCATCCTTGAATTCCAGATCCGTCCAGTTCAGTTTTAGTGGATTGAAAGACGGTGTCTTGTACTTCTCCGCCGGATATAGCGCCAAGTTTCACATTTCCGGAAAGTAGCTAGTGTATACTCCTTTTGAGCCAGCAATTTTTCTATTCTACGCGTCAGGCTATGCAGTGCAATTTCAAGATCCCGTCCCTCGTCGTATGCGTGCTGTCACCTTGAAAGAAAATTTCCGTCCAGGGACTGATGCAGATTAATACCAATTAGTCTCTCCATAGTCTTCAATAAGAAGGAGGAGAAACTTATGGGTCCAAAATCCTTAGGTGTAGTTTGGGAGTTTCACCAACCTTCGATATGAAGACTACCCCCACTCTACACCATTCCTACGACACATGGTTCGTCATGGTTCATCTGAATACTGGCAATGAAAATCACCTCGTGTAATTTCGATGTATTTAAGTTCCAGATGTCCGGTTCCGGTGGTTCCGGTTTAAATCCACCTATCGCCCATTTTATTGCGTTCGTAGACATAAAGTGTGGTCTCCTTGTGATCTGTCACGGTGGAAAGTGGGTATCCATCTTTTCACTTTCAGAGTTGGTTCGCGAGCTATCGATTCTTTGCAGCACATTAGGTACACAAGAATTTATCTTCGTGTTCTTCTTAGCACGTCTCAGAATTCTTTTGTAATAGCCTAGAGGCAGTTTATAATTTCTTCAATGTTCCGCGTTAGCCCTTTGTAAATTTACCTACCCACAGATTGGCAATCGCCCTTACACTACTATTCCCTTTATCAAGACAAAATTCAATAAAATTATGATCAGAGAAGGAGTGTTCTTCTGAGGCCTTCCAATCTCTGATGTTATCGTAAATATTCTATTCTTTTTTTTTTAAATTTTTAGAGATAATCAAAGAGTGACTCACCCCATGCATTGACGTCCGTGCTGTCCCATATAGTCTGATGAGAGTTTTCGTCACAGCTAACCAGGAGGCCAGGCGCTTTAGTCTCTTCACTTGATCTGGTGTATAATGCGGCATTTAACTGGAGAAGATCCAGTATTGTTTACAGTTGATCTTCGCCGTTACTGTAGTTAGGCCTTCATTGCTGAAAAGAGGAAGGAAATATGCCATTAAGTTCTTTTCCATGAATATATTGAATCTGGTCCTACCTATACATTTGGCTTGAACCACCCTTGTTGGTTATAGACGATGGTAATGTCTTCTCCTCTGTTCGCCAGCCGGAGAAGTAGTGAAGCCGACGCTGCTTTAGAGTGGTGGAGATTTACTTGATTTGCTGATTAATCCTGAAGTTCGCCAAGTATCCAGGATACTCTGTTAGCGACTGGGATATTTTTGATGGGCCACCAGCCAGACTGACTATTGGTACGGATCCAATGATGGGATCCGTACCTCTATCCTATGATGGGAGCCATAATTCACCAGACCATATGATTAAATGAGTATGAATTACCACCTTTGCTGATGCACGCTCTAACGGTCAACTACCTTTTCCAGCCGACACCCATGTGGAGGGTTCGGTAGAGGATTTTCGTCGTGCATCATGGTAGAGGATTTGAAACAAGTTTTCACAACATAATATTGAAGTTGCTTGAGGCTTGATTATTGCCAAATACCATTAGTAACGTGAATCTTCTGTTTATAAATCACCTGTCCTTCAGAAATGTAAACGTAATCAGGAGCAAATTTCGAAGGCTAGTGGATACCTTAAAATCCGAGATTATTGTCACAACAGCTATAAAGCACAACTCTCTTATCGCGTGACGTCATGTTCACCCAAGAACTACATCTACTACGGAGCAACTCGAAAAGCATGAGATCAGGACAGCTGGAATTAAATTCTAATTGAGATTGTCTGCTAAAAAGCTGGAGAACCGCGTAACATCACTGTCTTGAAACGAATTTTTAACCAACAAAATTATTTGCCGTGGACCATAACATACTGTAATCATTACAGTTGTCCTCATGAAACACAATTCCATTCATTCATTGGCCAAAACTGATCGCTTGACTGTTTTGCACTCTGGCGTGCGCCACCTTCAGGAGATATACATACTAATTGCTGAGTTTTGTCGCAACTCGGGGTTCGAACTACTAGATGGATTCAAAATAAGCTCCTAACCCCCGAATTCCTTTGGATTCAGACGCGTCACTATTTCTATTTGTGGCTTAGAGTTAGAGTTGGTCACCTAATGATGTCTGCAACCTTCAATGCGGGTTTCGATCTATAAGGTGGATGCAAAATAAATCCTAATTAAGCTCCATTGGTTTCAACCCACTATAGACACTTGTAGCTTGCAGGTGTCCTAATACAAGATAATTTCATTCTTGTACAGAAAATATTCGCTCGAGGCTGTCTGCATCTTTAAGAAGGTATAATTGCTGACACTAGTTTTTAAATTAAAAATTTCTTTAAAGTAGAAGAAGAACTCATGTGCTTGTCTACCAATCTCACCAAATACCCAATGAAACTCTCCTCAACGACAATTCTGGCTCGATCACTGGTTGTGTGGACTACAATTCGACCAAGAAGAGCTCATATGATTGACTACCAATCCCACCAAATACACAGTAAAACTCTCCTCAACGACAATTCTGACTTCATAACTGGTTTGTAGCTCAAACTTTTTTGTTTAATTTTGGTCGTACGTGACTTACTTTTCCCCAGCTGTCACCATGCAACGAGGTTGTATTTGCATTAATTTATGTTGGATACATACATCGAAATTATATTTGGAAGCACACTCGAACTCTACTACGCCAGGCTATAATTTAAACCTTCACTTTCCAACGCCAATTAACTTAATCCAATTGGACCTATACAGATTACTAAAGGCTTTATTTAAATAAATTATTGGTACCTTTTTTTGCATTTCTTATACTCCTGCAGTGTCTGAAAAAGCATTAGCCGCTAAGGAAAAGACTTGATGTTACAAATCCATGGAATAATGTAATGGAGATGAATTTTGATTGGTCCCATTGAAATGATTTTGAATGATTTTGTGGAACAACTAATCTAAAATGTATGAAAAACTTACCATTAGTATTAGCTTTTAAAAAAAATGAAATATAACGTCAACTAAATTGCAAAGTAATCTCAAATTACAACGTTTTTATCTTTATACCAATTTTTGATTAGGAGTTTAAAATTTTGCTTATAGGAATAAAAATTTGGTTCAAAAGCGTGAATTATTATGTATGTATAGTAAAGGCGTTTTTGCATTTTAGTTACCGTTATATATAGATTTTAAATATTATCTTTTTTTCTCATATACATGTATACATATTTCAATTTTTTTATTTTTAATTTTATTTTCATTCACAACATTTTCACATAATATTATTATTATTATTTATAATTTATGTATTTAATTATTTATTTTGTTTCGTTTCGTTTAATTTATTATAATATTTATAATTTGTTTCATTTAATAATTTACTGTATAATGAAATGTGTTTTGTTAAATTTATTTGTTTTTTTTTCTTTTTAACAGAGTTTAATTTCTTTTTCTTTTTATTGTATTTCTTTTCCGTTATTGTATGATTCTGTTTTATGCATTAAATACATAAATTTTCTTTAGTTCATTCATTCATTAATATATTTATTTTGTTTGTTGGTTTAATTTGTTTAAATTTGTTTTGTTCCTTTTTTACAATAAATATTATCGCGTCTATGACATGGTTCTTTCATTTCATTTCAGTTTCAGTTTAATTATAAAGCCTATCTTTAGTTTTTTACTTTTCCATTGAATTTACTTTAAAGTTTATTGTTTTTATATTTATGAAATGTTTGTTAATATGGTTTCCATCATTTAGTTTTATTTTATTTTCTAATTTAATTGTTAATTTGTTTCGTTTTTATTTTAACGTATAAAATTGTTTAACTAAAAACTTAATACTTTACTATTGTTTTCAATTTATTTATTTGTTTTTGTTTTTGTTTTCGTTTTGTTTTATTTTATTTTAATACTTAAATAAAATAAACATAAATTTGTTTTTAAGTTAAAAAATAATTTGTTTTTCTTCCATTTTTAGCTTATTACTTAATAATTGTTTTGTTTTAATCATATATATTAAATATTTGTTTGTTCTTTTTTTAAATACAAAATATACAAATGTCTTAATTAATTAATTGTTTAACTATAAATATTTATATTTATTGATTTATTTATAATCTAAATGATTTCCGTATTTAAATTTCATTTCTTTTATCGTTTAATGTTAACATGTGTTGTTAATTTTAATTTATAATTATTATATCGTATAATTTATTACTTATTGTTTCTAATATAAATTTATTGTTTTAATTTTGTTTTTTTTTTATATATCTCCTTAGATTTTTTTTTTGTTTAAATTTATTTAATTAACTACAGTTTAAGTTCGCTTTAATGTTGAATTTATTTTTATTTCATATTTTAACTATGTTAACAACATTTTAATTAAAACAAAAAAATGTGTAGTAGGTGTAGTAAAAAGTGGGTGTGGCCTTGGTTTTATAAAATTATTTAAACGTCTTTAGTATTATAAAAAGGAAATTTAAATTTAGCACATTAACTAATAATAAATGCTGTAAGTTAGAGAAAAGTGCCTGTGAAATTTTGCCCGTTATCATTATTGTTTTGTAATTCAATTTTAATTTTATAAACTTATTTAAATTTAATGCCTCTTGTTTGAAAACTTTATAAATATTTTCAAGTGGTTTTATTAATTTGCAATCAGTTGTTTTATTCATATTGTTTTCATTCTTTATTTGTAATATAGAAACTATTGAAGTATCATAATTAGTGCCTTGCAAAACGGAATTATTTTTATGGTTTTAGTTTTATAACTTTAAAATTTTATGCAGAAAAAAATTTTAGATACGTGTGAGATCTTTTTCTAAAATTGAAATGCCTAAGCTTTATAAGCCACAAAATATAGGTCATTACTTTATATATTCAGTCCTTTTTATTGTGTATTGTAAGTGAAAGTTATTTTCTTTAAAAAATGTAATTCGTTCTATAAAATCATTAAGAAATTTTTTGCTGTAAGCCTATCGAGAGTTGTAAAATCGAACGAAAAAAGTTTAATTGGTGGGGATACAAAATGCGAAAGTCCGAAAACGATTCAGCTTGACAAACGTTCGTATTCACAAATGTGTGGAAAATACAGGCGGGGAACGAATTAAGTTCAAATAATGTATTCCGGACTGCATGAAACTGCTGTCAATTAATAAAATTCAATGGGCAACATTTCTTGTTGCCTTATTTAACAACGCAAAAAAGCAACAAAACAAAACACTAATTGAAATACATTTCTACTATCTAAATAAAATGTTATTCTATCTGCTCTTACGAAAGTATTGTACTATATTCAAATTAATGTGTGGTGCCATAAATTATGTTCCGATATTGGTTACATTTTTCTTTTCCTATCTGAAAATATTTGCTTCATGTATATTATTAAAACGCAAAAGTTTCTGTATATTTTCCCAGAAAAATAAAATGAATAAATCCCTGTTTCTGCACGATAAACATTTCCATGCAATTGAAAATATTTAAGAGACGAACTACAGAAACAGTTGATTAAAAGGTTTTGTTCTCATTTCGTTCAGCTTTTTAGAAATTAATAACGAAATTGATTTATTTTATAGTTACTATTAAAAAGAAAATATTGAATATGGCATTTTGAAGCTATAAAAAATGAATTGTTTGATTTACTTTCAATTTTCTTTTTTTAAATTTAAATTGTAAAAATTTCATTTCATAACATGAATCTATTTTTTTTATATTTGAGCTAAGCAGTTAAAATTCATATACATATGTTTTGTATATCTGGCCTTTTTAATAAACTTTTTAGCATAAAATTTTTCTAGCGAACTACTGAAAACTGGTAAATGGTAATATTTTTTATATTTTTATTGATTAATCTTAAGTATTTTTTTAAAAATTTAAAATAATTTGCTAATGTTTCCAATATTCCTGTATACCATGGTTTAACATTGCCAAGGGTATGAGAATATTGTTATATTCGAAAATCATTTCTAGATTGAATATTTAAAATTTTCTACTGGTAACACATTGTAATTTGATTATAAGGTTATTAAAACAACACAAACCACTCTTTTTTAAAAGCATTTACAAAATTTAAAACTCGGACAAGTGAAAATCAATACATTTAAAAAAAATCGAATCTTAAAACTTCTAACTGTTGTCGATCAGCGGCATTTAAATGTTTTTTTTAATGAATAAAAAATTAGTTTTTAATAATTGTAATAATAATTTAAGAAAGCATTTAAATAAGGACTCTAGACTGATGGAATTTTGAAATTGTTTAACAAAACAACTATTGTTTTGAATTATTTGAAACAACTTTTTACTAGAATTTTTAAAAGAATTGTTTGTCACAGAAACAAACAAAAAAAAAAACAACAAAATCTAAAATGAAATTTTTAAACAATTCAAGAAAAGAATAAATATAATTAAGCAATTTAATAATATTAATTAATACAATAAAAACAGTTATTTGAATTCTAAATAACAATTATTTTAAATACAATCATTTAAAATATTAATATCGGTTAAAATAATAAAATAAAGAAATAAGAATTAACTAAATTGAAAGGGAAGTTTTAAACTAATAATTAAACTTATTAAATAAAATATTAAAAATTAATTACAAGCCAGTGTATTAAAAACAAATTAAAGAATTAAATTATTATTAATAAATAAAATTTAAAAAATAAAAAAATGATATACGAATTCCTGAATATATTTTTTTAAACTACACAATTAAAAAAAAAAAAACAAAGAAATTAATTTTCAAAACAATTCCTTACTATTTTTACCAATTAGCGGTGGTCACCATTACCAACATCACATGATGAGAAATTGAAAACTTGCTTAATAATCTCTCTCTTTCTCTCTCTATTTAAATTAATTTTACTAAAATCATTGATTATCTACATACGATATACATATATACTTACATACATATATAAACAGTAATTGAGGGGGGTCTTGAAGGCTTTCTATGTATGATTACTTAAACTTTAAAACCAATTGAATTGCTTGTTGGTGGTGTTTTGTTGGACGACGATGATGTTTTCACTAAACAGTTTGCCGATGTATTGGCTAAAGCGGCATCGTCTAAACTATCTAAATCTAAAGCGGTATCAATCATAGTTGTATCGTGTAAAATACGCAAACGATTTGAGCTTAAATCGCTGGCTGAAGACATTTGCAATTTGACCGTATCAGTGGCGGAAGCGCTTGTACAAGCAATGGAGTTTATGGGCGTTTGCAAAACATCGGGTACATTGTTGGTAAAGGCTAGCCTATTGCCATATTTACGTTTACCGCTTTTGGTTTGGGCTACAAAAGAGGCACTCACTGGATCATCTAAATCCAGATCATCACACAGTAAAGTCGAGGGTAAATCTAAGGGATTGTTGGTTATATTCAGCGCTAGACCTGCAAGCGCCGTTGACTTTCTATTACTCGTTGTCGATGTTGTTGTAGCGGTTGTTGTTGTTGCTGTCGTTGTATTACTACTGTTTGTATTTGTTTGTGTAGGCCTTTTCTCATCAATGAGATTGGAATAGACATGAAGATTCGTGGAGTCTTGTTCTTTGTTGGCAACATTACCAGCTGTTGCTGCAACATTTGGTATGTTGCTATACATGTTCTCAGTTTGCGAAATCGATTTGGGCAAATTCTCCGCTAGCGGAGTACCCATTATGGCAGCCGCTAACAAATTAGAGCCACTGGCTGTTAAAGGTGGCATTTCGGCGAGGTGAGGTGAAGTAGCTGTTGTATTACAACTGGACGGTGTGGCTGTATCCAAGTCACCATTAAATAAATTATTATAACTATCGGAGAGATTATGGCGTTCACGGGCTTTATTTGTAGCTGCTATGGCAGCTACAGCAGCTACTACTTCAGTGGTACCCACTACCACTACCTCCTCATCGTTCAGCGTTTCTGTGCTCAAAGCCAAAGCATTTGCATTACCCAATTCGACATCGTCTAATTCATCGCCCGAACTGCCATCGCCCGCTCTATGCTTATGATGGCGAAAACGTCTTGTTGACTGATTAAGGCTGTGCAATTGCTGTTGATGTGCTGGTGTATCCATTTGGGACAACGGTATCTCATTGTCTACCAAATGGGCTAAACTATTGGAATTACCTAAAATAGAGAAGAACAAGAGACAAAAAAAGAAAAACCAAGAAAAACAGAGAATTAGTAAAATCTCATCAAAATATGTTTTAAAATATTTTTACAAAAAATTATTTACAATAAAAACAAACAATTTTATTAGCATTCCAATTATTTGTGTTTGGGGTAATAAAAAAAGAAAACAAATTCTTATAAATAATCTAAAAACAAAAACAAATTATGAATTCTAAAAGTTAAAGAAAGAAAGGAACGAAAATAAAATAAATTTCAAAAAGCTGTAAAATAAACATTTTGAAAATATTAAATAAAATTATTTATAAATAAAACTATTATACGAAATAAGCAGCAACAAATTCAATAAACTTAAGCCAGACATTAGTTTCAGGTATCAAGGAACTTGTGGTTTGACAATCAATTAGAATTTATTTTTAGAAATGGAAATTCAAAAACTTAAGTAAATAATAAAAAAAAGAACAAAAAATGTTAAATTTCAGTTGATTATTACAAAAAAGCCTGAAACATCTAATAAAGACATCGCAAGGTTAAGAAAACTGCTTTAGTATAAGAGAAATAGAGAACACTATTGCCTCGATAATTTGAAATACAGATTGTGGCCGTGAACAAAGAGTTGTCAATTCGGATTGTAGTATTCGTTGGGCATTATTATTTGAAGAAGTTTGTGCTTATCCACCAACTAAAGTGGAAACAGTGAGGATAGCCGGGTAGTGCTTGTAATATTAACATTTGAAAACGCGATAGAAGTGATTTCCTAAGAACATTTTCTACGTCCACTCAGAGCTGGACAATCGCACAAAAGTCGCTCTACGATATTTAGTTCATCAAGACAACTGCTGTAAATTTTCTTTCATACTTTACTCCATCGTACAATGGATCGTATAAACTTCGGTAGGTGGTACCATATTCTACTTTGAAAGTTGCGATGCCCTCTTATGATTTTGCGTAGATCATAAAGAATTAAAGATCTTACAAGATTTTTTCTGCATGAGGATGATTCATATTCGGGAGCTTATAACGACTCTGTATTTCTCGTACCCGGTCCAGGCGCTTCGTTAATAATTTGTTATCATTTGTTGCCGAAATGTGTTAATTTTCGATTCGAACTGTGCAGACATTTTTGGTTTACCAGGCTTGGTTTTTGAATAATAAAAATTCCAAGAAATTGGGTACAAAAACTAGATGAAACCCAATGACTTTGAATGGTCTAGCATGTCGTAAACAGTATAAAATGTATGAAAAATTAAAAAACTACTGATGGGAAATCATCCAATCATTATCACAGATGTCGTTTATGTTGGCTTGTATTATTAAATGCACATACTGTTAAACGATTAACGATCTGATTAGCTCAAAAGATACGTAACTCTTTACGACGTCAAAATCAAAACCAATTCGTCCTAGCGGAAAGATAATTCATTCGAATCTTACGCTATAAAGCATTGTGTTTCGAGAATTTTTATTTCGAATCGAAATGCATAATAACCCTCAAAAAAGCAGACCGAGTTATATGAAAGGTTAGGGTAATACCCAACCACATTATTTTTTTTTTGACGTAAAACTGAAGAGGCTGAGATTTCCAACGCTTTAGGAAATCTGCTTATCACAAGCAGACATTAATTGAGCATTCGATTAAGCCTTGCTTCAATCAAAAGGATGTGCAACTTAAACGAACAGTAAAAATAAAAATTAAATTAAAGAGAGTAACAAATGAAGAACAGAATATAGACCAACTAGCGATATAGAACTTTTCATTTTCAAATACCATTTAAAAGGACCTGATGTTACACATTTCATCTTTGATACTTAAAATCATGTCTTTAACAATTATTTACAAGAATTAAAAAAAATAAATAATTAATAAATTAAAATAAATTCTTAAGGCATTTTAATCTAAAATCTACATTTGCAAAGTAAATTATAAAATTATAAATAAAGAATTACAAACAGTTTAAAATACTTAAATAGGGTTGTTTAATTACTTTTTTATTTTCAAAACAAATTTTTGGCAAATATTAAAAAGTTTTATTTTTTTATTATATTATTAACTACTTGCAATAAATAATTTGTATATATTTTTCGAAATGAAATATATAATTTATGTTTTTGTTTACATCCTCATTCAAAAACTTTGAGAACGTTCTTCAATTCCAAGTAGGGGTTCAACTAATTCAGGGGCTTCAAAACAATAACGAAATAGAAGTCGAAAAAAAAAACAAAGATAAAAAGAAAAAAAAAAAACAAGAATACAAAAAAGTAGTATTAACGGTTTTTTTTTTAAAGGAAGATAGTTAAGTTTAGTATGAAAGAAAAAATAAAAGAACGAAGAGGAAGAAGTTTTTAGTTGGCCGAAATGTTGGTAGGAGGAGAGATTGTTGTACAGTATTAAGCAGAAGTAGGCGAAGGTATTGAATTTTAAAAATTTCCGATTAAAATATAAAATTTTGTACAAAATTTTAATGTAAATTTGATATCAAATGAATGAACATGTTCTTATTAAAAAAAAGATGAATAGTTTCTTTCGAAGTATTGTTTTTTAATTTAAAATATTTTGCATACTGCTCGCCTTATCTCCATACTCAATACTGTTTGTGAATTTTCGAAATTTTATGATTCATGATTTCGGAATTCAATGTTTATAACATGATTTGGAAATGTTTTGTAAGTCGTATTTGAAATGGTACGCATTTAGATCAGTGATTTATTGTTGGAAAATATTTTGTTATTTTTTTTTAATTTGTTCGATTTAAATAATATATTTAACAATATCTTATTAAAAACAATACAAAACTCAAATGCTTAACTTGTACTAAAAAAAAAAACAAAAAAAAACAAAAGAAATAAAAAAAAAAATTAAAACAGAATCTTATAAAATATTTTTAAAGTAAAAATAACAAAGAAGCATTGGCTTATAAAATACGAAGAAAAAAAAAACGGAAAAGGAAATCATTAAATATTGCAAAATATATTTGTAAACAGTGAATTACCATAAAACAAAAAACTGAACAAAGTAGTAAACATTTATTACAATAGAAAAAAAATTGAAAAATAAACTTTTAAACAGAAACTAGTAGTTTGCATATTTAAATAGTATTTTTTTTTTTAAATTTTTAAGTACATATTTAATTTTTTTTTGTGTTATAGAAAATATAAAGGAATAAAAAATTTCGATATTTTAAATTTACAATGAACTATTTTGCTTTTTTTTTTATTTTTTTTTTAATTAAAAAATAGTTCTGTAATTTTGTTTGTTTTTGTTTTTTAAACTCACCGTTGAAAGAATTGCTCAAAAATATCATGTTTATTTTATTTTTTTGTTAACCGCTCAAATATTTCGCATTTTATTTATTTGTTAACGAAGCATAAGTAAGAGTTAAAGAAAATTTTTAAAACGTTTTGATTTCGTTTGTTTTTTAAGAAAAATTCATTATGTTTTGTCAAAATAATATTTAAGTAAAAAAAAAGATGGAGAGAAAGAAATTAGAAATCTAAACCAAAACGAAATTTTATTAATCGATCAAAGCCGATCTAAGGAAAGATATAATCTACACCATACTTGTTGTGTTTTAGTGCATACGGTGTCATGAGTGAAATAAACCAACTTTGTTAAACCGTAATCTGTTAAAAATTGCTGCTATTTACGTAAGGAATAGTATCTAAACCAAGAATATTTTTAAAAAATTTTGTTTAGAACTCTAAATTGGTCTAAGTTCAATGGACAGCAAGTGGTAAAACCGCTCTTAGCTCCAATGAACAAAATAAGTCCTCAGTGGGATTATGTAAGACGAAACTAACGTCCTATATTGGAAATTAAAAGCGGCTAAATTTTATATTTCAAATCAATTTAAAGTTCTCTGGAAACAATGGATCCCATACGTATAGCCTTAGACAGGATTACAACCTAGCTTCCCACACCAACCATGTGAGTGTTAATTTTATCCATGAATGGCGGGGTTTAGAATTTAGCGGCAATTCCAACCTACAGATTTGAAAAACTGTTCAAGTGAATTTAATTTACTCCCAGAGTTCTTGCCAGAAGACTGCTGAGAGGATGTTGCTGAAAGAAATATTTTTAGAAAGAAAGAAATAATTTTTATTGGAAATGTTTGAACCGCGAATTTTAATAAGCCAACACACTACAATCCAGACTACAGCGATAGATTCCGTTCTATTTTAAGGGCGAATTTTTCATACTGGCGGTATTTTTTAAACGAGCAGAAACATGGGTGTTTATTCAACATCAGAATGTTCGGTTAAAACGCACAAAAATCTTAAACTTTATTAAAATCTCGAATGTGATGAATATTTTTTAATACAAAGGAAACCTCCAATAGTCCTGCGGCACGGGACTTGGGAACATAAAAAGAAGACTATTTGAGCACACCGAATTTATTGGCAGAATGTGTATAGCCAAAAACGTTTTGTCCACTGAATTAAAGAATTTCATTATCCTTCCATTATCGCTTTTAGGTTATTAGTATTGGCTGATTTTACAGGTGGTATTGGCCAACTAAGTATTTCAATTTCCTTTTCATATGGGCTAATCAAGGCGCATGAAAGAAATACTTTTAAATATTTATTCACAAATTAATAAATGATATCAGTCAGTTTCAATTCGGAGTAAAAATATAAATAATATACAGACAATATAGCATAGACCATGTTAAGTTTGGAAATTTGAACAGTAATGTTTTACGACATTGAATTTAAATTTAAAATCATGGTGTAGATTATAACTTTGAATGCGGTTTAAAATAGAAGTGTCCTAATGGAATAGTTAATTAATAATTGTAAAATGAAGTTTTAAAGAAAAGTTATCCTTAATGTATAGAAGAATAAAAAGTATGTATGTAAAGAGAAAAGAGCACTCCTTAAGATAAATAGAAAAAGATAAAATAAATGAAGAATAATTTAAACAATTACCCTAAACAAAAACAACATAAAATTAACAAGTTGCTAATAAATTATATGGCTAACTTAATATACAATAAACCAAAAACAAGAATTAAAAATATTTAAATAAAAACCAAATACATATTGAAATTAAAAATATAAATTTATAAAAATACTGTTTTTTTCTTTAAAAAAAATACTAAAGACGTAATAATAATCATAATATATTTTGTTTAAAAGTTAATAAATGTTTAATGTATGGATAATTATTAAAAGAATTCAATTAGTTTTTAGTTATAGTGTTCAATGGTGTGATTTGAATTGATTTTTTTATTGTTGTTGTTGAATTTCAGTTAATTGTTTAGGAATTTCTGAAGATGATGTTGAAAAAAAAAATTAATTTTTAATGGTTTATTTGAAGCTTCAGCAACATCCATTTTGTTCCAGTTTAGTTTTATAATTTAATTAAAATTAATATTTTTGTTTGGTTTGTTTGTTTGTTTAAAAAATATTTGTTTTTGTTTTCTTGTTAAATGACAACAATTAGTTTGTTTTCTTTTTTTATATATATATATACTATTATGTATTAACACTTATTTAATTTCGTTTATTTATTTATTGTATTTTATTTTTGTTTTTAATTTTAACACTTAATATTTAATAAATAATTTTTATACGTTATAATCGTATGTATGTATGTATATATTATTTTTTGTTTATTAAAAAATTATTATTATTATAATTTTTGTTGTTTGTGTAAAGGAACTTAAATATGAGTTTCTTTTCTTCATGTTTTCTGTTTGTTTTCAATAATTTTGTTTAAACGGCAAAATAATTTCAATTTTTCTTTCTTTGTTTAATTATTTCGTTTCTTATTTATTTTTAAACTATATTTTTGGTTTTTGTTTATTCGTTAATAATTGTTCTTTTTGTTTGTTATTTAAAATGGCAGTTTTTAGCTATATTATCAATAATTTTAGTTTCCTTTATTCCGTTTTTGAATATTTTCAATTATTTTAACTTTATAACTGTATAATTTCGTTTCATTTATAATTGTTTTGTTTGGTTTTCTGTTAAATTATTAAAATTTGTTTGTTTTCTTTAGTCGAGTTTTTATTACTAAAACTACAAATATTTTTTTGTATTTAATTGATTTCTTTTCTTGTTGTTTTTGTTTTTTAACCATTTCAAATTGAAACCTCATATAAAAAGTTACAAAATTTTCTTGTTTAACTAAATTTGTTTTTTTTTTTGTTTTAGTTTTAAAAAAGTATTCCTTTTCATTCAGTTATTATGTATGTATTATTTTTACCGTAAAAACACATTATTTTTATAAATATTTTCCTATAATTTAAAAATAAATTGTTTAATATCTAATTTAATAAATAAGCACAGCTCTGGATTTTATTAGAAAACAAATATTTTATCGAACGTTTCAGAATGTTTCTATCGGAAATCACACTTGAAAGGAACTTGTCTAAGAAGTGGGAAACGACTTTTGCATGAATCAGATAGGCCTTGTAGAAGAACTGTTTGTGGAATTATTCATCTTCACTTTGCAATTAAATTTCCTGCAGCCACACACGCCACTTTATTGTATTTTTTCTTCAAGCAACATCAGTTATTATTTTATTTCTATTAAAAAAGAGAATAGATTTTGAGTTACCATAGTCAAAAAATATAAAAAACATTTTTTTGAATCTTTCTTACTTCTACTAATAGCTAGAGTTTTCCTTTTTGAAATAGTTTCCTGCTTTCTCAGTGATTCGAAATTGATTTCCAAATTGAAATCAAAAATTTCTTTTAGCCGGGCAATATGTCATCTACAGATCTCTTTGCTATTAAAGGCAAATGTCAATAGGAGGAAATTTGAGTTATGCACTAGATTATCCAGGTATTACCTGAGTAAGTACTCAGCCTTTTAACAAGGGCACTATAGACACAAAGCACACTTTTTCAGAATCATGTAGATTCTGTGAAATAATGGGAATAGATAATCGGAGTATATACTTGGAACATGTGAGGCTTTAATGTACACTACGAGGAAACGCCTGAGTGCATATCAGGTACTGGACAGACAATTATTTTTGTTGATACTGGTCAGCATCCTGAATAGGTTTGGAGGAGAAATATATCCTTGTTATGAGTGTACCCTATATAGATCGTATGGTGGCAGTAATATGCCACCTCTTTACGACACAATTTGTTGTAAAGACATAGTCTTCGTCGTTTTTGCAGGGCTCATTCGTCAGTTATCTATAGATTTTTTGTTTTGCTTTTTTAAGTTACAGAAAAAGTATTTAATTTTTCTTGTTACGTGGTGTTAAATAGAACTTGGTTTTCCTCGTTTAAATTCATTGCATTGCATAAGAAGGCTACATTGATATAAAAAGTTTTAAGGGTTATATATACATAGTATAGAATTATAATTATGATAACTTCTCGTATGGAATTATGTAACCTTTTTAGTTTTTGAAATAAACATATTTAACACACGTATACTAACAGTTCAGAATTAAAATGTATATAATAATCAAATCCCTGCTTCAGGATTAAGATGAAATTGGATGTTGAAATAAAACAGAAACTGCTTTCAATTGAATTGTAACATTACTTTTCTATAGAAAAGTTTCGAAATGTTTTCGAGCTGTGCCTAACATCATTACAAATAATTTCATTAGTTCGTTATACATATAAATTGTTTTTTAGCTTTATACTTAATAATATATAATAATTTTCTTCTCTTTCTTATTTCTTCTTCATTTTCTTTTTCATTTTAATATATAAACTAAATATAATATATAATTTATAATTCTTTAGGAAGCGCTTTTGTATATCAACAAATTATCATACAAATATGAATTTTTAATATCAATATTTTACTCTTTTTATAACATTTAATAAAAATAAACAAAAAAAAATTATGGTATTAAAAACGAATTTCAATTCTATTTCTTCTTTCCAAATTAAGAAACGAAGAAACTAAATTCCTGGTATTTTAAAGTGATGTAAACGTTTAACGTTTAATAGTTTTTTTTTTCTGTAGCAGTCATCGTCATATGTTTTCATTAAAGACTTGGAGGTGGCGGTGGTGAGGCTATATTGTTTTTTTCTTTTTTTTTTAATAAAACATTTTTTGTTTTAAAAATAACTTGTAATATCTGGGTAAGATCAATTAAAATCAAATTAAAAAGTAATTTTAAGGTTAAATTTTTGTTTAAAAATAATTTTTATATAAAAAGACAAAAAATAAATAAATTAAAAATAAAAAATAAATATTAATAGATTAATAACGATAATTATTATTATTTGTATTATTATTATAGTAGTAGTAGTAGTAATAAATCACTTAATTGATAATATAATATTTTTAATTCTTTTTTTTTGTATATTATCAATTAAGTGGTTTAAGTTAATATTGTTTTACAGGATATTTAGTTTAAACACTGTGCTAGAGTAATGAAAAATTTAAATGAACCATTTACTAGAAATAATAAAGAATAATTCAGTGTCTTAGAAGGTGGAGTAGGGGGTCTAACTACAGGCTTTACTTTACACACATTAAAGGTTTTACGAGGACTCTATCATATATTACATAATGCAGATATACCAGCAGCACATACCAAACAGCCAGATTCACATTAATACGTATAATAATGGATTGTGGGGGGAAATTTTACTGGGTTTAAACCAAAAAACAATTTTTTTTGTGTATATCTACAGGACATTTAATAAGTAAGGCAAGCAATTTTATTATACTTCTTAAAAATAAAGAGTTATACTGTATCATAAAAACAAAGCTTTTTAAAAGCCAAAGTATGTGTATGTATATATTACTTGTAATAAAAATAAAAAAAGATATTTTGAAGCAGATATCTGATCAATACGTTCAAAGTGTTTTAGGGTTTTTGTTTTCTTAACCCTTAAAAACGAATAACTTAAGCTTTTTTTTTCTTATCAGAGAAGGAGTTTTACAATGTGGCAAAATATGCAGAAGTTTAAAAAACAGTGGCAATACTCTTTATAGAATAACAAAATTAAAAACAAAAATTAATTTATTTTAAAGTGTTTTAAAAAATTAAGCAAAAATTACGCACTTCCTATAAAAATTAAACTTCTCGCTCTTATGCCTAAAAAAATATTAAGGAGCTAGTAATGAAATGAAATTATAAATAATAATAAAATTTACTAAAATTTTACTGGCTTGACTGTTTTGATAGCAGAAGAGTAAGCTAAAATCTCAGCTTAGGAGTTAAGTATAACAGAAGTTAGTAGATCAAATGACTACATATCTATACCAGTAGATTGAGATTTCAATTCAGATTACTGACCTTTTTCTTCCTCTATACTCTTCGAACTAAATAATCTGAGGTACTGTTTACTATACTTGAGATAGTAATAAGACAGGGTTTCACAATAGCAGAAGTTTAAGTCATATCACAATCAAAAGAGATACTAGCCTCTGAATACACAACTCCGGATACTGGGAATACCTTTAAAAAGCTTCTGCAGAAGCTGTAACGACAGGGAAAAAAGAGAGAGTACAGAATATGTTCTCTGTCATTGCCCGGCCCTTGATAAACTAAGAAGAATTCCTGGGCACACAGAATTTATTAACAGAACGTATCTAACCAAAGTCGAGTTGAGTAAAATTCATGCCTTCACATAATCTTTGGAACGGCTGAGAGATATCAACCAAAAGTTGTAACTATATGATGGAATATAATAATATTGGGATCTTAGAGAATCCAAGTAGCAGTGCCCATTTAGGTCGTAACTTTTTTCATATTTTTAAAAACACATTCATGCTGATTTCACTTCTAGCATTTAATGGTTGAGCTGAGCGTCACTCACTTAATAACACCGCTTTTTTATATAAAAAAAAAATCAAAAATAATCAAACAAAAAAAATTAAAAATTTTCCTTAAAGAATTTGCCACTGCCTTACGAAATCTTTCAAAACTTGCTGTAAAAAAAATTGTCCCTACACTGGATATTACAAAAATCATTCCAGTCTTTAATTTTCGAACTGCTTAATAATGAATTCACAATGTATGTATTTTTTTAATTCTTTTTTTTTAATAATTTTTCTTTTTTACTTCATAACGAATAATAAAATAATTTGCGTGTAATATTGAATTCATTAGAAAGCAATTCTTTGCTTTTGATTTGTTATCATCAAAATATTCTATAATCTTTAAGTTTATTCAAGCAATACTGACGTAATAGCTAGAAACTATTTTTCGAACATCACATCTCAATTTTCAATTTTCGCCCTGTTTACAATTTTATTGATTAAAGCCAATTAAACAAAGGAGTGGAAAGGTGATAATATGGTGAATAGAAAGTGGACATAAAAACTAAGACATTTAACAACAACAATAGGATTAAAGGGAATGACTCCATCAATTCCATATATTTTAATATATGTATTTATGTATTTATAAAGATATAAAATAACGTAGCATACTTTTAGGTGTCTCAAAAAGATTTTTTTTTCAAAACCTTTAAAAATTGTAACAATTTTTTTGGATAATAAATTCCGATTTTCAAAACGTACAAAATTTTATAAAATATTCTTAATAAAAATGTTTTTATCCAATTAAAACAAAAATAACAAAGAATGTAACATATCTTAAGGCGCATGTTTGTTAGGGGGTCTGAAAAAACGCTTATTTGAAAGAAGATATCAAATCAAATTAACTTTACAAGATGTTTTAAAGGATGTAGGAATCATTTGAAGAATGTAGGCATTATATTGCATAGAATGCTTCATGCTTGGCAATGCTTTAATGAATTCAATTCCTTAAAAAATTTTAAAACATTTACTTTAAAAAGTATTTATTATTATGTTTTAAAGAATTGGTCTTAAAATGTCCATAATTCTCCGCAAACTTTATGAAATAATTATGAATTTTGAGAAAATATTAGTAGCATTAAAATTAGTAGCATACTTTTAGGTACTTTAACAATTTTAGAGCAGACATGGATAATATTCTTTAGAATTATATTATTTACCACAGTTTTCAATTCTTAATATTATTTTGCAGACTTGGTAAGACGGTAACTGCGATTTAACAACATCAAAGATAATTTAAATCATAGCATACTTTTAGGTGCTTGAATATTTATAAGGTAAAGGGGGTATATTATTAATAGCATTTCACAACACATACACAAAGGACTACATTACAAGGCTTTCAATTTTCGTCTTTTTTTTCAAAATATCAATCAATATGATTTAAATGAATATTTCTTTTTCTGAATTTCACCTTAGCTTTTCCTCTCCTTTAGTATTTCTTGTATTTTTTTATTTTTCTTTTTTTTGAGGGTTTCGTTAATTTAATTTTGTGTTTCGAATCGTTTTCAATTTGTTTAATTTGAAATTTATAACAAAGGCAACAACAATTAATTTAATAACAACAGAGATAGAAGATGTAGTAGAACTATTATTATTATTGTTATAATTATATGGAGTAGACCCAAAATAGTATTCATGGATTTCGTACTATGACGAATCGCTACCTGCTGCATCTTCTATAATTGAATTAAGATCAATATTGAATGAATATTCATAAAGATTTGAATAACGATCACGCTCCTTCCATGGTGATCGATGATTCATGTAAAGATTTCGTTTACTAACACGAAATATTTGACTGTCTTTGATCGATTGATCGTCATCGCATGGCTCACCGCCGCCACCAAAGTCACATTCACGTATAGTCAGACGGTTCGTCGGCGATTTCAGTTCGAACAGCACCTCTTGATGTTTGTAACGCGGTCGCATTGGTAACGGCTGATAACCGGGCAGGGTAACTTTTTGTGAGTCCACCGATTGCGTCGATTGGCGGCGCACACCACGCCCCTTGTTAAAGGGATAGCTAAGAAATATGTTTGAACTATTCGAACTGTGTTGCGGCGAATAGTATTTGTAGTCGGGTGCGGGCGGTTGGGGTCCAGCCGTCTGCATTGTAGTCAGTGTAGTGGTGCTACCCGTCGGGGCTGCCGAGGCTTGCAGTTGCAGTGTAGAAGGACGTTTCGGTTGTTGCAATGAAACACCTGTCGCCGAAACAGGCGTTATGGCAGGCAAAGCTTGTGACGAGCCCATCTGTGAGGCCGTCGACGGATGATGGCTAGGATGGTGATGATGCAACAGTGGCAAAGGCGAGTTACGCGTATCGAACGACGGTGAAAGAGGTAAGTGTAGTGAACGCTTAAGATTTAATCTATACGTCGAAGCAGCTGGCGAATGCACCAGCGAGGGTGTAGCTAATGCACTGGGTGTCGCTGACATTGATGACATTTGTTCGGGGTGTAACTGAAGCTCTTGTTGTTTTTGATATTTATTATTAAATTGATGAGCAGGTGGTAATAGTGTTTGTAGTGAACATTTTTGATGTTGATGTTTTTGTTTTTTGTGATGATGTTTTTTACGTGACTTACCATTTTGTAAATTATCATAGCTGCGCGGTCGATAAACACCGCCAGCTGTAGCACTAGCATCCATGGCTGATGATGAGGTATTCGACTATATATGATTATATAGCATATACATACATATATACATAGATATGTATTGTATATAAATTGGTTTTATTTTTTTTGTTTGTTTTGTAAATAAAAAACAAAAAAATAAAACACCCACATGACCACAGTATATGAAAATAAGGCGTGGGAAGAGTTGTCAAGGTTTGGAAAAGTGGAGAGCGTGTGTGAGAGTTGAGACCATGTTGATGAAGAATTTTAAACCATAATTTTAAAATGTTGTTGTTGTTGTTGGTTTTTGTTTGTTGAAGTAGTTGTTGTTGTTGTGGTGGTGGTGGTGGTAGTTGGAGGTGGGTTGGAAGTAATGTTAAAGATGAAGTGTGATGAAGTTTGTAATTTTTTTTTGATCGTTTTCGTAACCAGAAATAAACAAGAAAAGAATAAACAAAGTGCATTATTAGAAATAAATTTGTTTTTTTTTTCTTTCTTTTAAGAAATTTATTTCGTTTTTTCTTAAGAAAATCAAAAATAAAAGAAGATAAGTGCCTTAATCTAAGTAGAAGAAGAAAACTTTAATTTTTGTATTTTTTGTTTTTAGTTTTGAAATCGTTTAAAAATTACACCGAGAAAGTTTTAAATGGAAAAAATCTATTTAAGCCAAGACGTAATGCTAAAGAAATGTTTTTGACGACAATATAAACTTACCTCATCGTAATATCTTGATTTAAGATCGGAACCGCCTATACTAATGCCACCACCGGCTCCTGATATAATTGGCTGAGAGGTAATCATGGCGCTACTGGCCACATGAGTGGCACTTATAACATCACTAAGTGGATGGCGAGGACTTGAATGCTGTTGCATTTGTAAAATGTATTCGTCTGTAGCAATGCCACGCCTATTAAACGTACAAACAAATTAAATTAACACTTTATTTAGATGGAGATTAAATACAAATGTATGAACCTACTAACCGATCTATTAGGGAAGGTGTCATAGGACCACATAGTATATGACAACAATTTAAACATATATTCCCTCTAGAATATGGATTTAAATTACGTTGGCCACCTTTTGAAGAAAATGAGCCTTTGAGCTGCAGATTAAAGAAATAAAGAAAATATTATTCACAGTTTTAAATAAATTTGTTTAAGAAAATTTAATTAAAAACAAAAAATAAAGGATGGAAAAAGAGAAAGAAAACAATTGTAATACATCTTCATTTGTTGTTTGATCACTGGTGGTTAAATATGTATGAAATCCGGCTAAACCGATCACAGACCAGATGGAAAAGAAACATATAAATACCACAACCACGGTAAATGGTGCCTTTTTTATAACTTGAAATACTTCCGGTTCAGTTTTCATTACTAAAGTGAAAAGAAAAAAATCATATTCTTTTATTCAAACAGAGTTGAAAGTTAAGAAATTAAAGGAATACTACTTACATAATACTAAATGCGTCACAGAGCATGAAAATATGAATACGGCTAAAAAAGCCAAAGAGACTAGAAACAAATAAAAGAAGCGATAATTACGTTTGCCCACACAATTGCCAACCTGAAAAAGAAAAAAAATTAATAAAAATTATATTAAATATTTTAATATTATTTACAGAGAATACTTGGTTATACTTTAAGGCTTATAAGAACAAAAATAATGGAGTATACCTTAAGGCTATTTCATAATTAAACTCTCTTATTACGTCTCTCCTGTAAATAATGTGTGTTCAAATATGTATTTTTAAATTGTTTTCAATATGGAGGCAAGTTCACTTTTAATTTACATTTTTTACTTTTAATTTCGAAAATATTTTTTTCTTATTTGCAACCCTCATACTATTTATGGGGTCTCTTAAAAGATAGGCCGACCAAGATAAATGCAGTTTGATTTAAATTTTTTCTACGTTAAGCAAAATTTTAGACTTTCCAGTTGGCACAGTAACCCAGCATTACTGTGCCGTAATACAAACCACAAACATGGTTGCCAGATGTTGATGGTAAACCCACATTTTAGGCGTTTTGCGTTTGCTTTCTATATTTTATCATTTAAGATATCATTTATTGGTGAGAGTATTTAATTATTGATGTGTGAAGTTACGACAGAGAAGAGATTTATCAAGTCTAACTTTCCTCTAGTGGTTTTGTTATTGTAAATAATAACCACATTAACTACTTTAAATCCAGATTATAATTTTGAAACTTATCTTTGTATGAAACTATCTTTCTAAATAATGGACAACAAATCATTTTAAAATCTTTAAATTTCATCATTTAATACCAATTTTGTCATAGTCTATCTACGTTATCTGGCATCATTGACCACCACAACATAAAAACATGCACATTTCAGACTCATACACCAGAACAAGTACTGCATAGGTATGTATGTATGAATGGTCGGTCTTATATGCTTCAGCAAATGTTGCATTTTTTTAAATGGAAGAAAACAGAGAGAACTTAATCCCAAGTGCAATCAAAAATTTTTGAACCATTTGCAGAAAGCAATCATCCTTATACGACGAGCTTTGAGCAGTAATGGATAAATTGTTTTCCATCAGAATATTTCCAGGTTATACACATCTAAAGACTATCACCTAAGGGACAGGATCTTGTTTGAAAGGTTCTTACAATTTTGATAAAAAAAACAAAAAGGTTTACGAAAATCGCTTTTGGCGAGTTTTTCTATAAGAAAAGCATAATGGAAGGCTCTCACAATGAATTTGTTTTTACTACACTTTGCAAATTGTATCTTTATCCACGAAAGAAAAGTATTTGGCGGTTAGTTTGGATCCGAAAGTCTTCTAGAAGAATAAAACAAAGGAGATGATGAAGTAAGCCATCACAACGCTTTATACCACTAAGAGGACTAGGAGAGTTAAGGCCAGCTATCAAGTACTAGTTTTATTAGGCCATAGTGTATCCAACTTTACTGTACGGTGCTCAAGTTTAGTTTACTGTGTATAAATATCAGCTTTACTGCCTGATAGACAGGGAGCACAGACAGGTCACTGTCATTATCATCAGTAATTTCAGTTCCATTCTAATAAGTAAGTAATTTCAGTTCCATTCCAATAAGACATTATTTGCTCAATCCTTAATTCACTATCCTCTAATAGTTTATTAAAACATCATGGTATAAGCTAGTGAGAGTAAGTTTCAATGCAATTAAATTCAGGACTATGTACACACTTCAGTATTGGAAAGCAATAGAAGGATTCGTGTTGAGTGCATGGTTGCTTATAATTTTCTGAAATGGGATTCAAAAGAAGGACTTCTTGCCCTATGAATCGGAGGATCTCCGTAGGGTCTTTGAGGTATAGGCAGTGGGATATATATTAAGGATTATGACTTAAACTTTCGTACATATATATAGACAGTGTTTTCGTGACGGCGGTCATGGCATGAGAGTTTTCTGAAAATTACTTATTTTATTCGGATAACCAGACTGCGAACAAGCCCTTTAGAAAGTTTGTTTCGATGTCCGTCCTTGTCTATGTATCCCTCAAAGGTATCTCTTAGATAGCGGTTCTAGGATATGGAAATATCATTGCAAATTTCTTTGCTGATGAACTGTCTAAGGATGGTAGAGAAATAGTGTTACAGGACATAAATATGTAGGTGTTCGGATTGCCCCACTTAAACTTGGTAGAGGGAAGCAAAAATTCGTTGACAGCATTAAGGAACATATAATATTGCTAGGATCTGTTGGAATTATGTGGATATGGAGGAATTTGTTTCTTCTTTCCTTAACAGAGGCATAAAAATGCATCTCAATATTGTGCCTACTGTGCTTTTGGAAAGTAAGCTGTTAGAATTGGCATTCTCTGGAATGACTTCCGCAAGAGCAGTGGATCTGAATTTCAGTCTATGTGTTAGTGCTCAGCTTTTGTTACGGATGTTCTTGACTTTTCATCTTGTCTTGTCTCGGATTGAACTTTATGAAATAAGGATGAATACAATGCCACGATTTCTTTTGGAGTCATAACAGTTTTCTATAGAGAATGTTTGATCCACAGATTGGATGTTGAGTTGCGGAATTTTTGATTAGTTGGACGAATTCTACAAGTATGATCTATCACGTAACTTGAGTTCGTTCTATTCTGTCCCTCAATTGCAGATTGAATTCGTAAAGAAATATTTAATTTAAAAAGTACAATGAGTTACTACTAGTAAGGATCAAGTCTCCGTAACAGTAAAGGTTTATTTCATAGAAGAAGGGTAAGTACTTATAGGCTTTACATACACCACTTACATGAACACTTTCACTCTCTCACACAGACACACACATACACTTACTCAAGAGCACACATAAATTTATTTAAGTAGCCATACTTGAAAAAAAAAAGAAATGAAACGAAGATGCATGAACAGAAAGTACAAAAACTGAACTCAAAAATGAAACTCACTTTATTAAAAAGCCCCCAAATGAAAAGAGAGCCACATGAGTAATAGTAGTTGTAGTTGTGGCTGTAGTAGTAAATAGTAGTAAAAGTAGTCGTAGAGTCACTTTTAAAAATGCAAGAGTAAATCTAACAGAGTGTGTGTGTGTGTGTTTATGTATGTGTATGTAATTAAAATACTGCAGTATGTTTAAATTACAGAATGTAACTCTTCTCTAAGCATAAGTATCTAAGTATATGTGTGTGATTGCCTATATTTTCTCTCTTTCTCTCTCTCTCTCTTGGGTAATATTTAATTTTGTTTCTCATTTTTTCTAAAGATTTTTTTCTTTTATAATTTCTTTATTTCTATTTCGTTTCTCTATTATTTGCTCTTGTGTTTTCTTTTTTCATAGTTTTTTTAGCCTTTTTTTTGACTATTCAATGTAGGTTGAGCGTCTTGTTGGCCATTTGTTTGCCTCTCCCCTAAGCTCTTCTATTTCTTTTAGCCATTTTTTTCTTGTATTTGTTACAATATCCCGCTTTTGCTTTTTATTCTATACAAACGCAACACTTTCACTTCAACACTTGTTTTGTTTTCAAAGCCTGCCTGCCTGCCTGCCTGCCTGCCTTTTTCTCTCTTTCTCTTTCACTCTGAAGGTCGATCATTCTTTTATTTGAGAATAAAAGAAGAAACTAAGCAAAAATAAGAAAATTTCTTTAATTTCTTTGGTTGCTTTAAAATAAATAAAAAGAAATAAAAGAAAAGAAAAGAAACATGAAAAGGTTTTATTTTCTTTTAGTCAAGACATGTTGCAACCATTCATTTGAATGCAAAATTCATTTGCTTCTTTCTTTTGTTAAGATCCGTGACTCAAAGATTTCCACTAATTACACTTTGAAGAAAAAATCCTAATGACGGTGCCTAACTTTGTTGTTCCCTTTTTTTCTGATTGTATTTCTTTATATTCGTCATTTTTTCACTCTTTTTGTTAAACTCTCAAGATAATGATAAAAATCAGACGCATTTTCGCAACAATTAGGATTTATAAAGAAGAAATAATCAAATACAGTGGCACTATGGGTTGGAATTGATATAAGGTTTATCGAAAATCAAAAGGACGATTTTCTAAGCTTTATATGTAGTAATTTTGCTTCTTGACCAAGTGAAAAACGTGCTTCATCACAGTTGAATTCAGCATTGAAAGTCAATTAGCAGCATATCTACGTCGTTGAAAATAATAAGCAGGCTTTAATGCGAAGTACATCATAATGAAATGTAATGAATCAGAAAAAAGCCGTAGTATCGACAAAATGGTATTATCCGCCATACTTGCTTTAATAGAAGCAATATTTAGGGAAGTGCGTATGCTGCGGTGATGCACAATCCAGACTCTGTAGATTTCTTTAACATCTCGCCAATCTATTCCACAGTAAGTCGACTATGACGATAAGTGATTATGCTTAAACCACCCTTTAGGCGATCTTCCTTAATTAAATGATCTGTTTGTCAAAAATCATTCACAATAATGTCATAAAGAGTTTGTAAGAAATTCTGATTTGGAATGTTTAACACAATACTTCTTATTCAGCTTTTCCCTTTATTGTCACAGCTCTTCAGAACTCTTAAATTGGGAACCAATTTTCGTCCCCAAATTTAGGCAAATATTGCCAGCTGCACAGAAAAACCACCAGCGAAATGATTTGCTACAGTCCTCGTAGTCTAGTAGGTAGTGTGTTAGCTTATTAGACGTGAGGCCAGGGTTCAAATCCCAGGTCACACATTTCCAAGATTTCTTTCGGCCACTTTCCCTCAGCAGATTTCTGACAAACACTCTGAGAGTAAATAAAATTGCCATGAAAAACTTCTCTAAAAATCTGCCGTTCGGAGTGGACTTTACACTGTAGCTCGCGTCGCGCCACTCATGTGTAAAATTAACACACACAACATAAGTGGTGTGAGAAGCTAGGTTGTAATCTTGACAAAAGGATGGTAATGACCAATAAACTAAGTACGAAAGCTTTTAATTGTTAGCATTTCTTCGCCGTCACTACTACACCACAGCACTTCCTGATGTCAATTTAATGCCGAATATTTTTTCTCATATTTTTTTTACACACATTAATCACATAACAAGGCCACTGTGTTTTGTCCTCTTTGTAAATAAATTGAATCATTAACCAGCGAACAATAGCACACAAACTTATGCATTCAAACATATACTCATGTATACAATTACAAAATTTTTATTCTCCAACTTACGCACAAAAGGTGTTGCTAACAATATTGTTGCTGTTGCCTTTACCATCGCCGTTATTGTTAATGATGGTGCTGTTGATGACGATGATGAGTTGGGAAGTTGAGAGAGAATAATGAATTTATTATTATTCATGTTTAACTATTGCCTCTCTTGTTATTGTTGTTTATATACTCTCTGCTCTGCTTTACCTTTTTTTCCTGTGTATTTGCCTTTCAACAATTAACTGTTATTGAGTATAAAAACAATAAAAACAAAGGCTCCGTACAAAGGATAATGAATGCCAGAGAGTGTATAATGAGACTGGCGAATGGGAGGGAGAAAGAGAGAGTGTGTGTGTATGATATGGTTGTTGTTGTTGTTGCTGATGTAAAACCATAGGCTTAAAGGCGTAAACACCTGTGGATACAAAATGTTGATGTTGATGTCGATTTGCTGTTGATGTGGTTGTTGTTGTTCGTGTGTAATTGTGGACTCAATAAAAGGCGCCTGGTTTTATTGAAACGTTAATAAAGAAGAAGAACCACCGCACAGAGTAAAGCAGAGAAATAAAAAAAGGTTCTGTTACACTTTTCTTTTCTTTTCTTTTTATTTCATATTTTATAAACAATTTATTCACACATTTTCTCATTTGTTTTTTTTTTGTGGCATAAACGTTTAATAGCCCAACAAAAGTAAAAACAACAACAATGACACCCTGGGGATGACCCAGAAATCGTGTTGGAAAACTTTTTTGTTGTTGTTTTTTTATTCGTTCATTTATTTGTTTGTTGGTTGGTTGGTGTATTGAAAACATATTAAACAACTTTTTTTTTATTTGTTGGTATTGTTGCTGCTGTTATTGTTTTCAAACACTTAAAGTGTTGAAAAGGTGAAATGGGTCAGTGTGCTGCTGATTTTTATTTTTGTTGTTTTTTGTAAGATACGAAAATTATTGCCCACAATTAATAAAAGGGCTTGATTTAAAAAAAAAATTTTTTTTTTGTATTCCATTAGCATTTAATTTTTTTTCGCTGCTTTATCTCAAAGGGTTTGCTTTTGCTAATTAACGCCAGTAACTTTTGAGAGGAAGTTTTTAAAATAATTTGCAATTTAACTTAATTGCCTACGGGTTTAATTTGACCTTTGCTTTGAGGGGTTAACCATAATTTTTTTTTACTTTAGAGAAACTTTAACCAACGATTATATAATGAAATCCTTGAGGATTGAAAGTGTTTTTATTTATTTAGAATTAGATTTTGGGATTGAAAACATTAGTTTCTTTTTTTAAAGAAATATTAACAAAAAAAAATTCGCTTTGGGACTCGGATACTGGAACTTTCAATTACGTACTATAATTAATGAAGACTGTTGATGTCTTTAATTATCAATGTATGCCTGAACGTAATTAATTTCTTACAAAAATAAAAATTTTAAATAAAAGATATTTACTCAACCAAAAAACAAAAAAAAATTGTTTGTCAAGTTATGTTCTTAATCAGACAAATGGAAGAAAAATTTGTTTACATGCCAGCCCTCGTACATATTTAAGGTATTCATTATTAACTGCTTAAATTAACACATACATACATACATAATTGGCCATTACAACACTTCAGTCAGAAGTTTCTCACACCACTTATGTTGTGTGTGTTAATTTTATACATTAGCGACGGGACCTACAGTTTAAAGTCGATTCCGAACGACTTTTCTTGGCAATTTTTATTTACTCTCAGAGTTTTTGCCAGAAATTTGTTGAGAGGAAGTCGCCGAAGAAATACTTTTTGTATTTTGTATTTGTATTTTCGAACCCTGGCTTTACGTCTAATAAGCCAACACACTACCTACTAGACTACGGCGACAATAATTCATTATCTAATGATATCCATTTATTATGCAAATTTAACACGAACAAATTTTTTTTTTGAAAGTATGGAATGACCTATCTAATAGGAAGCTTTTCCGTTGTTAACAAAAACTAGGATAACCTATCTTTACAAGTGAAAAAGGACCCAGATCTGAACCATAAAGTAAATGTAAAAGAAAAACTTAATCTTTTGCATTTCGCAAACTCACTATTGGGTGGGTATGCAACAAAGAAACACGAGTCCTCTTATAGTGACTGAAGCTAAGGACCTGAGTGAGCTTTTTTCCTTCAAAGGATGCAATGCTGCAATGGGTTTGATTTAAAAATGTGCACAAAAGTGGGCAACTGTTATTATTATTATTTTTATTAATGCCGTGTAGAGGTACTAGAGCATTGCAATCCAATTAAGCATCTCCCAGTCCTGTTGTCCTGCCAAATTTTAGGAGGTAATTCCCTTTTTATCACTGCACGCTGGTTTTTCAGTCCTGAGATGCATAACCACCACACAGGTTCGAGGTATGTATTCTGACGATTTATTCTCCTCATCATTTTCCGAAACTATATGTTAGGCTTGATGCGATCTCTACGTAGAGCCTGCAACGTGCGCTCTAAATACCGGTTAGTATCCCCAAACAAAATTCAGATTGCCTCAAATGCATCTGACTTGAGCAGAGTGTTCACATCTCCCCGTTTTCTCTTTCGCAAAGCATAGAAGTCCAAACATTCCTGCCTACTCCACAGAAAATATTCTAGTCCCATATTCAGAGTGGAAACTTCCCTCCTCTCAAGTTCATTTACCTGCTAATTGCCGTGAAGGCCCACATGATCTGGCATCCAGAAGAGACGGACACTATTCTTTCTGTCTAGATGATTCAGGTCTCCCAGACATACCCATACGATTCTCGAGTCGATGTTACACTGGTCGACTGCTAACTCCTAGGGGACCACAATGTTCTTTTTCTGTATATTCTTATTGAAGTAATATTTGCGAGTTATTTAACTCCATTGGTTCTCATTGGAATTATAATTGTAGACACTGGTTCAAGGAAAACAATACTATAAGATACGACATCTTTCCTCTTTGCAGGTGTTCATTTATAAAGCTTCCTCAAACAATACTGAGCCAAATATTTACAAAACTGTTAAAAAACAGTTTTAGTTTAAAATCTTATCTTTAAAATGCTAAGTATCGAGTCACACTTACGAATACTGTTTTTCTTTAAATTTATTTTAATTTAATTTCTAACATAAATGTTCCATGCACTCCATTCCATTATATTGTATTTAACAGAAAGAGTGACAGAATCGATATAATTTTATATATGAAAAGCAAATAAAAAATATCAGATGTATAATGAATGTTCTCTTTTGCACTTACCCATGGACAGTGATGGTCAAAACGATCCACACAATTGTCACACAGACTACAATGTGACGCTCTGGGTGGTCTAAAGATTTTGCATGTAAAACAATATTTCAGTTTTACTGTTTGACCTTTAACAAGGACTTCTTTTGTACGTGGTGGCGGTCGATATGTGGGACTATTTAAAGAATTTGGCACTTCTGCAAAAAAGTTACATACAACGAGAGAAAATAAATTAGAAAAAGAAAGAAAAAAACTAAAATAAATGAAGGGCAAAACAAATTTACTGAAGGCAAAAAGTCGCCTACAATGAATTCTGTTTCTTTTTTATCAGTTTAGTTTAAAAAAATGAGCCAAAGGGGAACAAACAAAGAGAGAGAGTGAGAAACTTACCAATTTGTTTTTCTATGTAGGCGGCCTCATCATATGAGGCGCGTGGTATAACACCAGGATCTGTGAAGGTCGTACGTAGCAAGGAACTCATTGTAAAAAAGTATAAAATAGCACCAACAATTGGTATTATGGGATTAATGTGTGTGGCCAAAAAGGGGCAGCTGTAATAAAAAACAAAAATAAATATTTATTAAAAATTAATTGTATTAGAATATAAAAAAAATAGTTATAGAATTAAAGATAAGAAGGTTAAGATTAGAAAGGGCATTTCAAAGATAAAATTCAATCAATTTCCTTGATAGTTTTGAAGAAAAAAAAAAATAAATTCTTCGTCATCTATATCTCCGGTCACAACTAACGTTCGGTTGTAAGGAAACCAGTCTTGAAATCTTCGATGCCATGCATATATAGTGGGATGATATCCAAAGCAAGTGCCATTTTTCCACAAAATCGTTCATTATCCCCAGATGATATTAACACAGCGAATTTTTCATATGCGATTTCTCAAGTTCCCATATTATTTGGGATGTACCACTAATTGGGTTTTATTAGGGATACATTAGGCTACAATTTCTATATAATAGAACTGGTACTTTATGGAATCGATAAGTATAAAACCTTCATTGGTAAGTAACAGGCCATACCTTTTAACGATTGCTGTCGACAAGCTTATTACCGCAAGGATGAAGCCAATTGATAACGGAATAATGGATGGGCGGGGTGATTAAAAGTTTTATTTCTCATAGTATTAGCGAAAGCGAATGAGGTATACATTGTAAATGATTTTCTAAACGCATTTAAAGAAGAGTTGTAAAGACTAAGGGGTAATTTTTCTAGGGCGGCCTGCTCTTTACAAAACGATATATGAATTAGCTCAACAAATCCCCGTTTAGAGTTTACCTTATCTTACGTACTAAATCACATTAAATAAAATTTATTTTCCCATGAGGCTCATGTATATATGACCTCCTATGATTTGAACTTTTATTATAATTTCTTCCATTCAATGGTTTTCCATGCCATTCGCTCTCTCTCTCTCTCTCTCTCTACATAAATCCCTTAACTTTATTGCATAAACGAAAAAAATAACATCTTTTTATAAGAATTCTAAGAATTTTTAAAATTAATTAAACATGGCACACTTTCTGGCATTGGCCTCCCCCCTTTCCTCTTATAATAGAAGAAAAAATCTTAAAAATTCATATAAAATATGTCAGTCTTAAGGGATTCCTTTTCAGAAACCAGCTCGCAAACCCATCTCTACCTACATACATAAGCTGATATACTATCTGTCACATGCTCCATGAAAGGGGGGTGGAGGGGCCTTTTTAGATGTTCGGCTGCGCTCTATTAAAAACACTAAATGTCTCAAAGGTCATGCTCAACGTTTTATGATGTGATGTTGCAACTGACACACTGATATAATGCTAGTGATGCTGCCACTAAACGCTGTTACCAACCACTGCCACTGTCAATGTGGTTATTCTATATAGTCTGTGGAATTCACTGTTATTAACTTAAAATAAATGCGTTTCACTTTTATTTTTTCTTCACACAAACACACATGTACACTTATTTACTCGTTTACATGCACAAAATAAACTTTCTGGGGCGAAAAAAGATGATAAAAATTGAAGTGGTAGCAGTGGCATAATGCCACACATGTATTACTTGCCACAAAACATTATGAACTGCATTACTCATCTATGCATTAATGTGTGCATTTATAACTGTGTTCGTGTGCATACAATGAACACAAACCCATACACACATACATAGATCTATTTATGTGCATCTCTATTAATGTAAATGTATGTGTTTGAGAGAGAGAGAGAGAGAGAGAGAAAGAGAGTGAGAGAGTGGAGAGGAGAGAGGAGAGAAGAGTGTGTTGTGTGTATTTTTCGTTGTTATTATTTATTCATAAAATGTTTAACACAGATTACAAACCAGCAGCATTTTGTAGCCGCAAGTGGCATGTCCTTTTATTGTTTGAGAAGCAAACAAAAAAATATACACACACATCTATACATGTGTGTGCATGTGAACAATGAAACCCAACATAATTTCACTATGCACTATGGCTTGTTCTAGCAAAATATTTTCAAATATGTTACCTAACAACAGAGTAATCATAAATAATAAATAAATTTTTGTTTCCACTCTCAGCCCATTGTGCAATAACTGCGCTGCCAATAGTAATTCAAAGTAGTCAGCAGCTGCATGGTTTTTATGTTTAAAGGGAAATGTCCCCAAACTGTTAATACTAAGAGTAGAGCTTTGATGGTAGGATAAGTTCATGTTATACAAGTTTTATGCTCAATTGTATTCTTCTTTTTTCCATTTGCAAGCTATTGTGCTCTGTGCTGGCACAGTACTGGGCCACTATTCAACATGCGTTTCATGTCATGTGCTTAGCTTCGTATATTCAAATTTGAATTTTTTGAATGAATGAATGAACGAACGAAATGAAAAACAACAACAACAAAATAAAAACGATATAAACACTGGGGATTTCTGTTTGCTTTTTCTTTTTTTGTAAGTAAATGTGTATGACTTCGTTTTTTTTTCTATTAAAAAAAGACAATAAAATTTAGATTCTTTCATATTTATTTGACATCCATGCAAATAATCGTTCTTTTTCTTGTTTTCGTAGTTGGGTATTTCAACTAAATCTCTAGTATTTTTGAAAATTATATGTTAAACATAAATTTAATAAACTAAAGAAATTTGCTAATTTTTGCAATTGGGGGGCCTATTTACTGAGTTACAATATTGCCAATTAGACTGATAATACACAGGAGCTGATGTTGAAATAATCAATTGAATTTCTATCAAAGAATATATATTCCGGACAGACATTTTCGACCCGGCGAAGTGCAATTTAAAAGAGCAGATTAGCACATTCTTCCCTGTAAAAATGCTTTTTATAATTCCGAAATAAAATTTATACTCAGTTTATGGGATTCTTGTTGATTCTACTCTCGAAGAGTACGGACGTTTTTTTTTTTTTCTTATCGCAGCGCGAGTTTTTCAGTGTGGTAAATTGTAATAGTAATAAAGTAATAAAGTGAAACATCGTAATAGGTGAAAAGCCGAATCAAGCGAATGTTCTTTAATAGGTGATAAACTTTATACAAAAAGAAAAAAAAAAAGAACAAACAAGTGGCTAAAGAATAAAATATCTAACGGTATTTTATATACACTTTTTATATTAATTCTAAAAATAGAAATAAAACAATAACAACAATTACATCGTTACAAATAAAAGAAATAAAAACTTTTTAATTGATGAGTAGTGAAAACGCCAATAGTGCAAGTGGATCTAGCCGAAATGCTTACTATGTAATATGCTCTGCAAGTGCTAATAACGATAAAATTACAGACCCCGAATATATAGTAGGAACTATCTATCCGTGAGACCAAATATAAAGCAAACTACAAATTTAAGTGCAAGCGCCCCGAACTTAAATAAATGTGTCGATCAAAGCTCAACCTGCGCAAAAAACTTATTTAACATAAATAAAAAAAATAACGAAGGGTCTTCCTCTTTGCGGTCTTCTTTAACTAATTTTGAAGAGTTGTCGGCAGTTTCAGTGAACACGGTAAGTCTAAAACCAAAGGACGGTACCTGTTTGGATCATAAAGAAAAGACGAAAGTCCAAACAGGTATGGATCGCTATATCCAAGTGCTCAAGAGAGGAAGAAGTCCGAAATCGGCTAATATTGCATCAGTTTCAAAATTAACAAAAGAAATCGTTAAACCGCTGTCGCAAAATCGTTTTGCTTTACTGCAAGATGAGAAAGATGCCCCAATTTCTGAAACCAGGTCCTCTAAGCCACCTCCAATTTTCCTTCGTGAAAAAAATACAAATGCCCTAATTAAATTAATCATTTCATTGATTGGAGAAAATTCGTTTTTCGTTTCCCCAATTAAACGAGGTAAAATTGAGAAACCAAAATCCAAGTTAGCCATGAAAACGAATACCGTAAAATCGTATCAGAGTTTGAAAAACTGAAAAAAAATTTTTATACTTACCAGTTGAAAAGCGCAAAAGGCCTCCAAGTTGTGATTAAGGGTATAGACTCATATGTTGATCCCGATGAAGTAAAAGCCAGTTTGGGCGAAAAAGGCTTTAAAGTTAAAGCCGTTTCTAACATTAAAAATAAAGACAGAGTCCCTCAGCCTTTATTCCGCGTAGAATTAGAGCCGGGCGACATCAAACTTAAAAAAAATGAAACGCACCCAATATATGATCTGCAACTTTTTATGCATCGCAGAGTCACAGTTGAAGAACCTCATAAGCGATCTGGGCCTGTTCAGTGTTTAAACTGCCAGGAATATGGGCATACCAAAACCTACTGCAAGTTACCTTCAGTTTGTGTTGTATGCGGCGATCTCCATAACTCGTCCAAGTGCGACAAACCAAAGAACGACACCACGGTTAAGAAATGCAGCAATTGCGGAGGCAACCACACTGCCAACTATAGGGGTTGCCCTATTTTTGACGTTGTTAAACGTTCCACGGCCTACAAAACTGTATCCACCCCTGCTCAGCCAACAAAAATACCTACTCTAAGTAATCCGCCACAAGCACAAGCAGTCACCAGCCAATTTTCGTATGCCAACATTTTGAAATCTAATGAGCTAACAGCGCAAAAAGAGACACCAACTAATGAACAATCAAATTCCAACTTCAGTCGTCTAGAAGGGATGATGGAAAAACTTTTACAAACGATGAATCACTTCATGACGAGTATGAGTAGTATGATGCAGGAAATGCAAAAAATGCAGACTTCGCTTCTGCAAGCCATACTAAGCAGGCCATGAACTCTTTAAGAATATGTTTCTGGAACGCAAACGGCATTCGCCAACATAAAAACGAATTAGAATGTTTTCTAATTAACGAAAAAATTGATGTCATGTTGATTTCTGAGACCCACATGACATCTAGAAGCTTTTTTCAAATACACGGTTACTCTTTTTATGATACCAAGGACCCGAGAGATAGATCATGTGGTGGCTCAGCAATACTAATCAAATCACGTATTAAACATTATTTACTGTGCGGACTTTCTGAAAATTATCTCCAAGCGACAAATATTTGTATTGAAAATTTTTATCACAAACTCGTTATTTCCTCTGTATATTTTCCGCCCAGATTTTCGATAACAGAAAATCTGTATCTTAACTACTTTAAATCATTGGGTCCTCGTTTCATAGCGGCTGGTGATTATAATGCCAAACATACATTCTGGGGCTCTCGTCTAATTAGCCCAAGAGGTCGTACTTTGTATGATACCATTTCCAAAATGGATTTGAATATCATCTCAACTGGGAAACCAACTTATTGGCCAACTGACCAGCAAAAAATACCCGATGTTATTGACTTCGGCATAGCAAAAAATATACCCGTTGAACGTATACAAACTGAAGCTTCACTGGATCTATCGTCAGATCATTCACCCACAATCATCACTGTTTGCACCCCTCTGCAGATTGAAGCAGACGATTTATTTTTTGCCAAACGCATAAATTGGCTAAAGTACAAAAAATATATTAGCACCCATTGTACAGAAGACCTATTGCTAAGGACACCAGGGGATATTGATACTGCTATTTGTAGCCTGAATGAACAAATGAAGAAAGCTTCCCATAATGCTTCTTCCTCCTATCGTCAGACTAGATGCACCAAAGTTTTTTCGACAGATATAGAACAACTTTTGTCCGAAAAAAGAAAAGCTCGAAGAGAATGGCAACTGCACAGAGCGCCACAGCTTAAAGCAAGATTAAAAAATTGTACAAGCCAGCTCAGAAAATTATTACAAACGCAAAGAGAAGCATCTCTAAGAAAATTTTTGCAAAGTCTAGATGCGACAGAACAGTCAAACTATTCGTTATGGCGTGTAGCTAAAAATTTAAAAAGACCCATAATGGCAATTCCTCCACTGCGTGATCCCAGAGGAAGTTGGGCGAGAAGTGATACTGAAAAAGGTAACCTGTTTGTAAGTCACCTAAAAAGTGTTTTTACTCCCAATTCAAATATTGACATGAGTGAATTACCACCTGTTGTGGCTCGACCACCTGTAAAAATAACATTTCAATTCAAAGATATTGTAAATGCTATTGACAATTTGAACGTTAAGAAAGCTCCTGGAATTGATCGAGTCAGCAACAGGATGATTATTGAGTTGCCCCATATAGCAAAGAAAATCATTCTCTATATTTTTAACGCGATTTTGCGGCTTGAATACTATCCGCCAGCATGGAAAGTTGCTTTACTAAAAATGATTCCTAAGCCTGGAAAAGATCCTTCGAAAGTGGAATCTTATAGGCCAATTAGTCTGTTACCAACTATGTCGAAATTGTTCGAGAAATTGTTAATCAACAAGCTGACACCTATTTTGGATCAAAACAACTGTATTCCTAATCATCAATTTGGCTTTAGACGAGAACATAGTACCATTGAGCAAACACACCGATTGGTGCAGGTCATACGGAAAACGTTTGAAGAAAAGAAATATTGCTCAGCTCTTTTCATTGACGTATCTCAAGCTTTCGACAAAGTGTGGCATGAAGGCCTGTTGACAAAATTGAAGCAAATCTTGCCAGTAAACCACTTCAACCTATTCAAAAAATACATTAGCGATCGACAGTTCATAATTAAAGAAGGTGATTATTTAAGTAGCCCACAACCGATAAAGGCTGGCGTCCCACAAGGTAGTATCCTAGGTCCTATATTGTACTTGTTATACACTGCAGATATGCCAACAATCAGTACTATACACACATTAACTTTTGCTGATGACACAGCTTTTCTTTGCACACATACAAATCCACAAGACGCCTCAAGTCAATTACAGCACCATGTAACCCAAGTCGAGATATGGGCTAATCAGTGGGGAATTAAAATCAACGAACAGAAATGCGTCCACATAACCTTTACCCTACGGAAAGAAACATGTCCGTCCATCAGTATTAATAACCAGATGGTGCCACAACACACTCATGTTAAATATCTCGGTATCCATTTGGATAGACGTCTCACTTGGAAACATCACATCGATGCAAAATTGACCCAAATGAAACTGAAAGCAGCTCAAATTAATTGGCTTATCGGTAGAAACTCCGTCCTTCGGCTTGACTGCAAACTTTTAATCTACAAGTCAATATTGAAGCCAATATGGTGTTATGGTATCCAGTTATGGGGCACAGCTTCTGCCTCTAATATTGAAAAAATTCAACGCCGTCAAAATAAAATCCTACGAATGATAACTGGTGCTCCTTGGTATATAAAAAACAGCAACATCCATAAAGATCTTGATGTCCCACTTGTCAAAAACGAAATATCAAAACACGTGGTTAAGTATTTAAAGAAGCTGGAAACACATCCAAATCCTCTCGCTCGAAACATCTTACAACATCGTGGACGTACCCGCTTGAGAAGGAGGGATACCATCGCTCTCAGATGACCGACTTAGGAATTCTGCGCTTTATTTTTATTTTCTATTTTTATAAGAGTTGAAAACTAGATTTTTGTCTGGCATTGGCTGGACATTAACATTTATTAACTATAGATATAAGATCTGAATACTTATTGTTAGTTCATAAATAATGAAGATACAATAAAAAAGAAAATTCCAAAAAAAAAAAAAAAAAAAAAAAAAAAAAAAAAAAAAAAAAGTTTATGGGATGGTGTAGCAAGAGGTTGTCTACCTCACAACCGTACGAACTGGAGGATACCATATGTAGGTGGAGTAATTAATATTTTTAAGACCTGTAAAGTTGCAAGACTAGATTGCAATTAAACAGCATTATTATTGCGATTGTTAAGAATGCATGTTAATTATATACACTCTTCTTCTATATTGATTATAGAGATAAGACAGCGGTTTGCACAGGAGATTTCTGTTGGTGTATTGTGCATCCATTTGTATATCATATACTTAGTATGACGAAGAATCAGACAAGTTCTAAAGAGTCTAACAAGGTCTGTTCACCTAGCGCAAATGCTTGTGGCCTGTATCTGTATCTTCCGTTTTGCCACAGTAATACACAATTGGGGATCAAGTGCTTCAAAATCTTTTCTTCCTCCCAAAATAATATTCAGTAGTATTGGATAAGCTTCTCCTAAACAGGTGTTTATAGCCTGGAAACCATACCATAGGGTATACAGAAAACACTAAAAAAACAGTAAAATAACTTCTGGAACAGTAGATAATAAACTGAATAACTGAAACACCAAAAATCCTTCACAAAAAATTGTTTTTGATCCATGTGGGACTTTTGGCAAAATGTTTCTATGAGTAGTAATACAGTGTGAAAATTTGAAGAAATCACATCTTTAACTATGCATTTGTCAGCCTTTGATAACAGTCTACTATACACGGTTTGAGAAGAAAATGAAAAGAATTTCCTAAATTTTACTAACGATTGCTCTCTCATGCGCTATATACCCCGGGCTTAGCCTCTGGTGGCTGGCTATAAGGGTGTTAGCCGTAGTATTTTAGTAGTGCATGTAGTTCTGTGGATGTAGATGTAGTCGAGTGACTATGAGGATGCAATTCGTAATATTCAGCCGTATATGTACACTCTGGCACTTTATTTAGATAATTCGATCCTTTTTTTTATATGGATTGCGGACTAAGGAACTCAAAAGGAAGCTGCAAATCCCAAGATCTTGAGGGAGGGTGCGAAAGTAATAGAAATTCAATTAAAGGTTTTCGAGGTCAACTTTGGTTAAACAGGACATGATTTTTTCCTACAGTTTGAGCCTAAAATGTATGAAAATGCACATGAGAGTTACATATATCATACAAATTTGGTCATTACAACCCTTCAGTCAGGACTAGCTTCTCACGCCCCCTATGTTATGTGTGTGTTAATTTTATACATGAGTGGCGGAACCTACAGTTTAAAGTCGACTCCGAACGACTGATTTTTGAACAAGCTTTTCATGGCAGTTTTATTTACTCTCAGAGTTTTTGCCAGAAATCTACTGAGAGGAAGTCGGCGAAGAAATATTTTTTCATATTTTCGTTTCGATGTCTGACCTGGGGTTTGAACGGTGGTTTCACGTCTAATAAGCCAACACACTACCTACTAGACTACGGCGACTTTCTGTTCATAGAGAGCGTTGTTACAGCGGCAGATAGACTTGATATCGGATCTGCTTTGCTGAAATAACTTGATTAATGCAACCAAAACAAACCAAAGAATTAAAAAAAGCCAAATAAACAATCCTAAGAGGAATACATACTAAAAAATTGTAATAAGCAAGCCACTGTGTGATATGACAGATGCTTGAACGAATTAATAATTTTTTAATGACATTTTTAAAACCCATCTTAACGATGTCAAGAAAACTCTAACGTTATCGGCTGTATGCATTTGCAATGTATAAAAGAAAGCTATTTGCTCTTGCAGCTAAAGACGTACATATTTAGTGAGTTACAATCGATTGATATAAATTTCAAAAGAAATCAAATTAATAAAGTGTAACGAAATACGCTTAAACGGTAAAGGAAAAGACTATAAAAAGTTTCTCTTTTTAGGATGCAAACATTAATTTCAATACTTTATCTATGAAATGATTGAATGTGAACTTTATGGACTAAAAATAGATGCATTAGCTACGAGCATTATTTGAAAGCCCTTTTCAAAAGAAACACACATAAACAGTATTAGGGATTCTTTTCATTTTATGTTAATAAGCATGTCTTTATTTACGTGAGTATGAGTGTGTATAGCAACAACAACAGCAAGAAAAAAGAACAATAACAATAACTGTATTTAAATGAAGGGTATTTGTGTTCATATTATCTGTCTCTTTATTAGAGAAGAAGAATAGTTACGATATTCGAACATGACAAAAAAAAAAGAAACGGGAAAAACAAAAAGTGCTGCCACATTTGTTAGCTTTTGATAGTTGAGGCTGTTGTTTCGCTTTCTTTTTATGACACAATTTCAATTCCAATTTCTTTTCTCTCCTCCTTTTCTCCCTCCCTCCTCTTTACACTCTTTGTAATGCCTTGTATTCATACAGCCATTCTTTCATTCATTTCGTTACTCATACGTGACGGTGTACAAAAAAAAAACGACACCACATAACTATGCAAATACAAACAACAACTTTGTGTGAATGAATGTGTATGAGTGTCTGTGTTATTTATTGTAAAAGGACAAAAACAAAGCCATAAAGAGAGAGGCTGAGTGTTAAAGAATAGGCGATTTGCATTGAATTGAAATGCAATCTCTGCTAAGGCCTAAATAGTAACAAAACACATATTGCCAGCATTTCTTTCTTTCTTTTTTATTTTATTTTTGTTGTCGTATAAGTTTTTATTTTTATTATTATTGTTTTTGTTATTGTTATTGCTTTTTTGCTTCTTTTTGTAGGGTTTATGTCACACATAATAATGTTTCAAAATTCTTCTCTTTTGTTTTGTATTGTGTTTTATGCACATTCTTGTTGCTCTTTTGTTATCCAACACTTTAAAGGCCTTTAATGAAGATTTACAATAGATTGTATATTATGGGTCTTATATATGTGGGTGACAAATGTGTGCATGTGAAAGTGTAACAAAGAGTGAGAAAATATTGTTTCTTTTTTTGTGGTAAATGTTCAAATAGATTTCTATTCTCTTGTTATTGCTGCTGTTGTTGATTGTTATGTTCCATATTTGCTTAGATTTCATTATGAATTTCCATCATCATCAGCACAAATAAAAAGGGGGGATCGGATCTATGGAATATCTTTTGTTTAAAATTTCCAACTCATTTGCTATTTTTTATCACATTCGAATATATTTATTAAATTGGCTGAGAGAAATAGAAATTTTAGCAATGGCAACATGGAAAAAATAAAAAAATAAAACTTTTTAAAATCTATCTTACGTCAGTAAGAATATATTGAAGCATATAAATAGCGTTCGTAATGATTCAAGCTGAAAAAGGTAAGAAATCCAAGCCTTCAAAAGATAGCGAAAGAAATAAATATTGACCGCCTGGCAATTTGGAACCATAGGACAGAACGGGCTATGACTAAAACGAAAGTATTTTTGGAGCGGATCAATCTGTGCTAAACATGAGAATATTAAGCGAAAGTTAATTGTGCTTAAGGGTCCAGAACTATTCAAAAACGCTCCTTCCAAGCCACGAATGACAATTTTCTCATTACGCCAAAATCCTGAAAAAAAATCCATTAACAACGAAGTCGAAACACATCATTTTTTTCCTGACTAAAAGGCAGCATTCAACAGCCTGTAATGAAATGGTGTTTTGGCCACAACGTCTGAACTCGACATTACTATAAAGCTGATAAGGCTGTGAATTATAACTTTGAGCAGCACCGTTAAGTAAGAAAGGAATTCTTCAAACATTTTGATACCGTGGAAAGTTTTAGACACGGCAGCCCTTTGCCATGAGACCTTTTCAAGTTTTTCATGGAGGCTGTTGTGCGGAAGTTTATCGCAATGGCAATATTTTCTGTCTCCAGCTGCTTGAGTAACATTGTTGGGCAATCAAGCAAAATGTTTCTGCTGCCTTTAGAGCTATTGAACGAGACTTCTCAGTAAATGAGGGCAAAACGAAGTATCGGAACCCAGACTACGGTCAAATACTATACCTTCGACAATGTTAATGAATTTATCTTGTTTCCGCTTTTATCAGCAAAAATGATGTCAGTCTGGAGATCAAGAATTGAATAACTCTTGCCAGCAAGTGTTATAAAGGTTTAAATGGGCATTTGAGTAGCAGACACCTATCTTGAGTGACGAAACTGATGCTCAAGAAGTCGCTGCCTTTGGAGTACTCGATAGAAAAGTTATATGGTAAATTATTAAACGATATGGAGTTGTTCAGCGCATTAATACTCTGCGCCAACGCTGGCTAAGCTATATTGATCGGATGAAAGCGGCTGTTTACTCGATAGGGATATTTGATGCAGGGAATAGCGTATGTTGAAGTAGGGAAGTACCTTGTCTAAGTTGAAAGGGCAAACATGATGAAACCTTGCCATCATTTAAGCAACTGACAACGGCGCACATGAAGCTGCTACGCCTGGAAGGAAGACTTAAGGCAGGCTTCGGCCGAAATCCGACAAACAGCTTGTAAAGACTATTTAAACTCGATGGAGTTGTATGGAACCAAGCGAAAATATTTTTGATCTCTAATTCTTAACAACTCGATGGGTTATGTAAAAGCTTTCAGTGTCTGTGAACGTTTATAATGATTCGGCAAAAACTTTGTGGATTTTTTTGCAAAGCCGCAGAAAGGATTAGCAGCCGCATTTTAAATTTCTTGATGCTTTAGTAATAGTTGGTCTGACCATAGAAAAAAGCAAACATCAGTTGGGTTTTTCTTTTCGATAGATTTTCCTTATACACTTCCGATTTTCTTTTTTTGTGATAAAAATAGAGAGAGGGAGAGAGAGACTTTTAAAAAGCCATTAAAAACTACAACATCATTGAATAGTTTCCAATTATTGGCCAAAAATTTGTACCTTTTTCCCAAAAAGCAACAATTTTAAGTTATTTTTCTATTTAATTCGTTGATATTTCAAAAAGTTTCTACTGAGTTAAAGTAAAACAAAAAGGAAGAAATCTATGTCTTAAGCTTAGGTATACCTATTTAGCGGAACTTACTTTTACACCTACCCAATATATAAATTAATGCTGCTGTAGAAAACACTCTAAAGACTTTTAAAGAATTTGAAAAACATACGAATTGTATCGGGCCAATTTAAAAGCTGATATAAAACTAACTACGACAATAAAAACAATACGAATGAACATCTTTTCCTTGCCATGTATGCCATGAATAATATATTCTCAAAGGACTTGTTGAGCTATAAGGCGAATGTCTAAACGAAAGAGATGAAAAAGGGAGTGAGAGTGTTGTTTCAAATGTTCATTTCATTTAAACAAACAAACCAAGTTAGATTTGTTAGAAAGGGAACAGATATGTCAGGGTATCTGCCATAATTTGGGAAATGGGTGAGTGGGTGACTGTGGAACAAGAATAATGATGATGAAATGCTGCAGGCAATTTATTACGAAACAACTGTGTGCTCATAAAACTGTTGACGGCGGGTTCTTCTTTTTTTATTTAGAATGGAACACAAACGTTCTTACATACATAGAGTGAAAATAGAAACACCGGAAATACTGCAATGGCATGATGGTTTAAACCAGAGATTTACTTGCTTCATGTTTGTCTGTTTGTCGAATGCGTTACTTACACACAATTTGTGTTGTGTGTTGCAACGATGTTGGCTGTGAATGCGTGTAAATGTTGCCTTCGTATTTGAGTATTGAAAACTTAATTTCGAAAAATATCTTTTCCCATACGATATTGAATGATAAAACGAATGAGTGTATGAACCAATGAATGAATGTGCATGTCATGCAACAACGTGTGTTTGCTATGTTTTAGAGTCTTTCAAATCATTGAAACTTCCTTTTCGGTCTTTTGTTTTGCTTGTCAAAAAAAAAAAAAAAGTTTGTTTGACAACAAGTTTTTGTGAGTTTGAAAAATTGTTACAAAATGCCATGAAAAAAATAGGATTTTCAAAAAAAAAAAAATCTTACACACACTCCTACACATACATATATGTATGCGATGCAAGAGTGTTTAAGTGATTTACACAAAACTTTCCGAATGAACTTTTCTTCCTGCTCTTCTGCACTAAAAAGTTTGTTGCAATTTTAAGAACATTATATTTTTATTTTAATGGTTGTTATTGTTGTTGTTTTTGTTGTTGCTATTACTATTAGTTTGAGTTTGAACTCTTGTAACAACTCTTTTATATTAAAGTTTTATTTTTGTTTTTTAAAGTTCTATTTTGAACCAGAAAAAGACAAACATCAGTTGGGTTTTTCTTTTCGATAGATTTTCCTTATATACTCCCGATTTTATTTTTCTATTGACAAAAAATAGAGAGAGAGACTGAGACTTTTAAAAAGCCATTAAAAACTACAACATCATTGAATAGTTTTCAATTATTGGCCAAAAACTTGTCCCTTTTTTCGGAAAAGCAACAATTTCAAGTTATTTTTCTATTCAATTCGTTATTTTCTTAGTTGTTGCTGGTGTATAGAGGAGAGAATTTATTTTTAATTTTTTTTTTGAGTAAATAATAACGTATCAATAGAAAGTTGCTCCATTCGTTATGAAAAGTGGTTTTTAAAAGACATTGAAAAGTAATTAAAATGAAAAATATGTTGTCATAAAAAGAATTTGAAATTAATTTTAACAAAACAGAATATGAAGGCAACTATGAAAGGAAGGGTTTCTTTGCTTTTTAAAGCATACATTTATTTTAAGTGAGCTCTTAATAAGAAACACGGCAAATTTTGTATATGAATACTTCTAAAATCGAACCATGATGGTGATGATCAAGGAAACCTCTACTTTATGTAAATAGAGCAGGATTTTTTACAAAGTCTAACAGGGCCTAACAGCTCAGATAATGTTTTCTGCACTATATTAAATGAGAACACTCCTTGAGGACAGTCATCCTTGGTATATATTTTTCCGGTAATTGTGATAATATGGACAGTCAGTTTATAGTATTTCTTTGTATAAACGTGTGGAGTCATGAACGCAGAAGTGATATGTCAGTCTACCTATAGGGACCCTATTGCTAAAAAAAAATTTAAGCTCTGAATGTATAGGACCTTCCAGCGGTGATTTCCGAACTCTGACAGATGATAACCACCATTTTGTTAAACCTACATTTATCAAGTAAGTTGTCATTTATTTAGCCTGTTTTGTTAAAGTACCATTGGCAATAAGTTTAAAGCAGATGACAAACTATCATAGTTATCATCGAAAAATCATCTTCAGTAATGAAGCCCATTTCTGGATGAATGGGTACGTGCACTAATAATTTGCGGACGATAACAATATACATGGGGTCCAAGAGAGTCTAATGCATCCAAAAAAATTAATTTTTGGTGTATATTTTGTATTGCTGGCGTCATCGATCCATATTTCTGTTAACGGCGAGTACCATGGGTCTATGATAACCAAATTCTTTTGGCCTGAATTAGATGAACTGGACAGTAATGATATGTGGTTTCAACAGGACGAGGCTATTTTCTGCACAACTCATGCCACATGGTATATTCTACATCATCGATTTGAGGTAGTGTGAACTGGCCAACAAGATCATCGGATTTGATCACGTTTGACTTTTTCTTGTGCAATTTTTAAAGTTGCAGGTGTATGTGAATATGTATGTTCCAGACTACAGCGGTCCTTAAAGCCAACATAATCCATGCCATCGGTGAAATTCAGTCTGATCGTGCAATTTGATCACATTAGACTTTTTCTTGTGTAATTTTTAAAGTCGCATATGAATATGTTACAGACTACAGCGGTCCTTAAAGCCAACATAACCCATGCAATCGGTGAAATTCAGCACGATTTTTGCACAAGAGTCGGATCGTGGCTAGAACGATATTATATTTGACATATAATGGCAGGTCCTCCAAATGAATAAAAATTTCAATGATTTTTCACACTCACTTGGTTTAATTAAAATTTTGAAGGTAGCAACGCTTAAGCAAAAGCCCTATATAAGTCAAATTGTGGCCAAATTAGCCTGAAGAGTGATAGCGTTTTCGTAATGTACCACTGCGCTTGTAGCAAAGGCCTCACTTGGTTCAGTGGTTAATCTGACGGTTATTTCATGAACGGGCCATTATAGGATAGCGGTTACAGGATAGGTATTTCGGTCTTTACGTAGTCCAATCAAACGGCCTGTGTTCTGATTTACTTAAACCCAGCCGAATTCAGTGAATTTGGTTAATCGAGTATATAAACGAGTTTATGTTTATTGAAAATGTAATATCCAGCCCATCAAATATTTAATAAATTCCTGTGATAATATTGAATAATAATTTGCAAGTAATTGTTCTTCTTTCAACATTTCAAACCATTACCAGCAGCACGTCATTCACATGTTTTTCATGCACTTCAATACTCGTCTTATAACGACTTTTTGACACGCATTCTCTTACACTCACCACTCACTCAAGAGCGGAATGTGTGTCAAGACTTAATAACAACTCTTTTCCAATACATACATACTTATAGATAAAAATAAGAAATTAAGTAAAGAGACATATAGAGAGGAAGAGAAAGAGAAATGAGAAAGAGTAAAAATTATATTGGAATACTTACTCAAATGCAAAAAATAACGCACTTGTGCCCGTTATAAGGATACACGTTAAATAAAATACTCCCGTATGAGGAGCAGACATTAACAAGCCATCACAATAAAATTTATTACGTCCGGCAAACAGTTCCCATTTGCGTGTGACGCGTGTATTTGGTGCCATGTTACAGCAGAAGCAGCAGCAACAAAATAAATTCATTTAAGCCCGAAACGTAATGCTATACGAATAATGATGGCGACGTTTACGACGAATGGTGGCGTACAAAAAATATTATGGCAATTCGTTGTTGTCGTTGATGTTGACGATAATAAAGTTGCAATAATCAGCAGCAGGAGGAATATGAGCGTCCGTCCGTGCACAGGGAATTCAAGAGACACATACAAAATAAAATTAAACGTTTAATATTATTATTGTTGTTGTAGTTATAGTTGTAGTTGTTGCTGTCGTTTTGATATTTCTTTTTTCTTCTTTTTGTTCGTTTTCGTTGTGCGATGTTAATGATGAAATTGTAGTGGGTGCGCGCTCTACTGCTCTTCTCTGTTCTCCTCTATGGCTTGTAGTGTGCGTCTGTAGACATCAATTGAGAGGCGTGAGAAGTTGTATACGTGGGTATTGGTAAGTGTTTCTTTCTCAAGGCACCACTTGCTCTCGCACAATTAAAAAACAAATGAATAATTTGCTGTTGCTGTTGATATTGTGTGTGTAAGTGTGTATGTATGTTCTGATGGTTCGTTTTGTTACTGTTGACTGACACTCTGGAAGATATTGTTGTTATGCTGTTGTGCTGTTATCGATGAATGATGAGAGCTTTGTTTTTTGCTTATTTGTTACTCACTTCGTTTGAACTCAAACACACACATTAAAGGCATACAGGCTTACGTACACTTGTTGTTGTTTGAGGTTTAATCTTACAGTTTCTGTTTTTTTCCTATTTTGTGTATGTATAGGGGTATACGTAGTTTCCTGCCGTTTCAAATTGTTGCTCTTTGATACTTTGATACAGAATGTGTGGTTGATGTTGCTGTTGGTTCTCTTGTTATTGCTAATGTTTTCTGCTGTTTGTTAAGGCAAATTTCATCATCATTATGATCATCAACATCATCATGATCATCTTTCAGTTGTCCAGCAATGCTAAAAAGATGAGGGCTGATGTTGGTTGGTTTTTTGAAATTCAGTTGTGGTTGTTGCTGTTGATTTAATTCCTTTGCACTGTCTGTCTAATTTTAATTGCTATTAACGAGGAGTTTGCCCAGAATTGTTGCAGGAGTCAAGAATTATGCGATTTTTTTTCTAAATTTTTAATTCAATTTGTGGGAGTATGTAACGGCTATATTCAAAATCTGGTTGTTGATAAAATTAAAAAAAAAAAATCAAAATAAATAAACAAAGAAATTATTAAAAAATTACATATGTTTGCATTTTCATTGGTCACTAGATTTTAGTGCTTCTATTAGTAAATGATTATGACTGTTAAGTTTTTTATACAACCAAAAGTAGCGAATTTCAATAAAACCAATAGAGTTTTCTAGAGTAGAACTGAATGAGGAATATTCCTCAAGATTACACTCAATACAACAACCTCATCGAATAATTTTTAATGAACCCAACGTAAGGCACGGAGAGGAGTTGGAGACTATTTAAAAAAATTCTCTACAACTGGGATTATTTGATGAATTGGACTCTTTGTAGAGTACCGAAATTCAGGCTCACCTGAGCCTTGCAATGCGATGAGGCTGGCTAAGAAGAGATAGTGACTCTATCTTTCTCTTTCCAACTGGCGCTGTCCGTTTTCTAACCTATGAATTTTATTCTTTTCTGTGTTTAGGACGATCACAGTGGGTTTTAAATTTTTATGTCAGAAAACGTTGTCCTCTGCTTTTGAATATCATTTCAAAAAAATCCGATTTGCAGTGTAAAAGCAACACAATCTGTTTACCACTCACTCCCACTGTGTGTATGTAAGGGGTTTCGTCAAATCATGTTACGTTACGTAACCAGCCGTACAATGCTCTTAACAGCAAATTTGGCTAATTTTCTAAAAATTTTAATTGAATTTCAAATTAATAAGTGTTGAATGATGAAATGATTGAATATTTGGCTAATTTTCTAAAAATTTTAATTGAATTTCAAATTAATAAGTGTTGAATGATGAAATGATTGAATTTAAGTGAATGCAAAAATGAACGCAAATATGAGTTTAAATGGCAGTGTTTTACTCTGAGTACAAGGTGGCAATGATACGTGTTTCGTAAACAGAGATTGAAAACAAGAGAAAATTGAAAATGTAACGATAATATTATATATTGTAATAATTTTTAATGTTCACTTCTCGCTGTATGCTTTCATTTCGGTTTCGTTTCGTTTCTTATTTAATTTCGTTTTGCTTTTTTATTGCTCACAATTAAAATTTGTTGTTGTTTGAATCATTAAATATAAAAAGTGGTCGTTATTGCTTCTTTTCTCGTATTTCTTTAATTTTTTATTTTCTGTTAAATTTTGTTTTGTTTTCCGCGCGATTTTTTTTCTATATTAAAAGGAACATGGATTAAAATGGTGTAGAGAGCGAAATTATAATATTTTTGATTGTTGTTGTTGTTGAAATTTTTCTAATGCTATCGTTGTGTTATCTGTTGTTGCTGTTCTTGTTGTTGTTGTTGATAATACAGCTGTTGTTTGTTGTTGCAATAAAAATTTAAATCGTTCTCTTTTATTATTTCGTATTCGTTGAATTTATTGTTATTGCTATTACAGTTATTGTTACAGTTACAGTTACTGTTATTTTTATGTTTATTGTAATCGTTATTGTTATTATTTTGATGTCTCAGTAACAACATTATGGAAATTTTTGGAAATTTGTTTCTCTGTTCCTTGTCCTCTCTTTTGCTTTTTAATTTGCGTTTACTTTGATTTCTCATTTATTATTGCCAGTAATAAAACTGTTATTCATGATGTTGGTGCTATTATTGCTATTTGCTATTAGCATTTGTATGTACTGCTGGCAACATTATTATTTTTTTTTAATCTTCTTCTTATTGTTTTCTTCTAGGTTTTTTTATTTCGAAATTTTTTTCTTTCTTGTCTTGTCTTTTGTTAAATATTGTAAAGATTTGTTTATTGGAAATACGTTTTTCATTTCTTTTTGTGCCTGTTCTTGTTTTTGTTGCTTCTTGCTTCTGTTTTCGTTGTTTACAAGTAGAAAAACAAAAATTATTAAAGTTGAACAAGGGAAATCATGTAAAATCTTTTGTTTATTGTTTATTTACATTTGTTGATGGCATTACTGAGACATACAGGGAGAAGGCGGGAGAAATACAGACAGGATAAGAAAAATCTGCAATGAAAAAAAAAGGAAAAAGAAAAATTAAAGAAAATGTTGTCAATATTGAAATATTTTGTTAAATATTCAACAATAAACTGCAAATTGAAATATTTGCAAATATTGTTTGTATGTTAAAGAGTAAAGAAAAAAGTGTTTGAAGATATAGAAGAGTAAAAACTGAAAGTTTCATTAAATTCGAACAATTTAAAATCAATTTTCAAAGAATTAAGTTTTAATTTAATACAGAGGTTAAAAAAATGCACAATAGTCGATATTTCGAACCTCCACTATTTATACATAAATACATACATAATTTGTCATTACAAACCTTCAGTCAGGATTAAGACCTAGTTTCTCATACCACTTGAACGTCGCCGTGGTCTAGTAGGTAGTGTGTTGGCTTATTAGACGAAAAGCCAGGGTTCGAGCCCCAGGCCAGACATCAAAATAAAATACAAAAAGTATTTCTTCGGCGACTTCCTCTCAGCAGATTTCTGGCAAAAACTCTGAGAGTAAATAAAATTGCCATGAAAAGTTTCTCAATAATCTGTCGTTCGGAGTCGACTTTAAACTGTAGGTCCCGCCACTCATGCATAAAATTAACACACACAACATAAGTGGTGTGAGAAACTAGGTCGTAATCCTGACTGAAGTCCAATTATGTATGTATGTATGTTCTCATACCACTTATGTTGTGTTTGGTAATTTTATACATGAGTGGCGGGACCTACAGATTTTTCAGAAACTAGTCATGGTAATTTTATTTTACTCTCAGAATTTTTGCCAGAAATCTGCTACGAGGAAATCGCCGAAGAAATTTTTTTCATATTTCGTTATGTTGGAGATGTCTGACCCACAATTTATATGTGTTAATAAAGAGTCAATTTAACGATTTAAGTCACGCTCTAAGATTTAAACATTCAAATTATGCTCCTTGCTCTATTAACGCCAAAAGTATTTGCAATAAAAATTCGTTTTGCATCGTGGATTTTAAAACTCAATTTTATCTTCACACGTCTTAGACAATTCCATTGATCGGGTTTAATTGATAAACATACATACATATGTACACATGTTTGTGTCTTAGGTGTTAAGAACCATGTGATAAACTAATTTCATCGTACAATATTAATTCAGTTGATTAGTTGTAGCGTATGATTAATACGATATCACTCATACGCTAAGGTGTACATGCATACGAACAGTTCTTCAGCATGTTTAGCTGTTGTCATGCTTTGCCCTATTCTTTAAAACACACGCACTCACACATACACACCCTCAACGTGCATATGTTCTTTTATTCATGAGTCGTCTCTAGATTGTCACAATACGCGTACGTGTTCACATGTATTAGTACACGTGAGTGGCATTGAGTATGGCTATGTGTGCATGTATTAATTAAAAAGCTAAAGGCAATCGCAATAGCACCGTACTGTACAGCAACAACACAAATTCTGTATGAAATTTTTTAAAAGATATTCTTGGTTTTTTTCTGAATTTTTTTTCATTTAATGAAAATATTTTTCGTGATAAAATTTTCTACTCAAATTCTTGTTGTTGTTGTTGTCGTTTTATTTTTAATAAGAAAATATTTATTGATACGATAGTAGAGAGTATTTAAGAAAGAATTTCTATGAAAATATTTATTAATCTACGCTATACAAGCTATGAACTATTTCATGAGACATGGTTTGCTTTAAAAAGAATTTATTTTTATGGGGTTTTTAAACTGAATTTGCAATTTTTCTTTTACACTCTTTACTTCAGTGATTATAAAACTTTATTAGTGGCAGGAAATTTTATAGTGTATTGAAGTATTAAAATACTGATGTGGCTTTTATTCAAGCAATAATTTACGTTGGAATAAGAAAAATAAGAAATTACACTAGGCCGCTTGTGTAGGGGATAGGAAAAGAATCAATTGTAACTCTAGTTTTCATCAGAATTATCGAATTTAATAAATTTAGAAGCCTTACTGTCCCTCTAAATGGACCGTTTCGACGGTAGCTTTACAGGTATTGTTAGGTGTAGCACCCCTTGACTTGGAGGTAATACGACGTGCTATCACCTTCAAAATCAAGAAGGGACTACCACTTTTAGATCATGATTGGGTTTCTGCTTCTGACTTGGTGAATTTGGAGAGTAGGGAAATAAAGACACTCTTAGATGAGTGCCTTGTTTCAAAGTGGCGGACCCGATGGACCAATGCAGACGAGGGTAGGTTAACGTATGAATTCATACGTGACGCGGACTTCGTACGTCGACGTCCGGACTTTGGCTTCGGCTTAAGTCTAGGATTTTTACTTACGGGACATGGCTCACTTAATGCATTTTTGCATAAAAGAGGTCTGTCCGACTCTTCGGAATGTGGGCGTGGGAGGGGACCTGAGACTGTCGAACACATTATCACAATGTGTTCATACTATGATGACATTAGGTGCTTAGATAGTATGGGAATAGCCCATACTGGGGCGGATTGGGATTTTAGTAGGGCTTTAGTGGACAGCCGGACTTTAGGGAAGTTGGGCGATTTTGCCCGTGAAGTATTTGTTAGGAGAAATATGAGGTATAGTGGAGGTAACCCCGAAATGTGATCACCCACGTTGTGTTCTCCGCGTCGTGCGCCCCTTGCTCTCATTGCCGCTTTCGTCTGTCCCTGGGCGTAGATAGGCATGCGATCGTTGACAGTTTTGAATCGATTGCTGCTGGTGCTTTTGCTCCGCTTCGCCGTTCCTGTTGCTGCTGCTGCTGGCTTTGTGCGGGCCCAATTTGCCCCTCTCCCTTGCTGTCATCATCCCCGTCATCTCCGTCATCGCCGTCATCCCCGTCGTTGCCGTCACCGCCACCGCCGCTGCCAAGCCTGCTGCGTTGTTGTATGTCCTTTTGTCACGTTTGTCTTGTCCATTCCTGGTGCCACACCATGTGGCCAAAGCCTCGTCCGTGAGGACGCTGTTCAATGTCAGTAATGTAAGTGTTGTTCTTTATGTCGATGTATGTTGATTGTGTTGCTGTGGGCCACCAGTCCCGAACTGTTTGGAGTTCAACTGGTAGTAATCGATTTGATTACGAGGTCTGAGCGGAGACTTAATTCTGGTACCACGGGAGCCAGGAGCCCATGGAACCTCGGTTCCAGCCTGGCTGTTGGTGTGGCCCCTTTTGGGAGCATCGTGGTGGCTGTGGTTTGGACCCAAATCGCGGGAAGAGTCTAGTCAGTAGGCTCGGTGTGGAGTTGCATATTCAACCGGGTGCCGTGACCCAAAGATCGGAAGGAGTTTTAGATAGGCTCCGCTCCTAACCAAGGGGGAAATCATGTCCAAATACATGGTTTCGAATTGGTACTCAGGTGTAGCAGTCTGCTACATTTGGGGGCGTTGGTAGACGCATTGTATTTCACCCTGTGCGAAGAGCACCGTGGGATTAGGTCCACGCGGACAGGTACCCACGTAAAACACGACATCGTTGTCCCTCTAAATAATTAAATATAGAGAACGCTGACCTCCCCAAACATTAATAACATCAATACGATGGTCTTCATTGACACCGAAATTAGTTAGGTTAGGTTACAGTGGTGCTTTGATTCCAAAAGCTTTCTTGAGCACGCATAACGGCCCGTTGTGATACCACAGGTGAACGCAGTTTCTGAACTGATCGAGTACCTCCAAACCAGAGAAGAAGAATAAGTTGGTCAGCTCAAGGGCTGCACACCGAAATTAGTTGTGTTCAGTAATTTATGGCCTCGTTTCGTTGAAACCAAATACTCTCCAGTTTATAATATTCAATTCCAGTTCAAAACAAGTTACTTATCATAAGGCCATAGCGTTCTGAATAAATGATAACGAAATTTATAGAGCATTTTCGGCATTTTCTGCACAAAATGCAAAACATCAACAAAATTTACTACAGCAAATGCAATTAATCGACAAACTTTTTATAGAAAATGCAAGACATCAGCAAATTTATTGCAGCAAATGCAATTAATCGACAAACTTTTTATAGAAAATGCAATTCATCGATTAACTTTCTATAGCAAGTGCAAGTTATCGACAATCTTACTATAGAAAACTCCAGCCATCGATAAACTACCTATAGAAAATTCAAGTCATCGATAAATTACCATAGAAAATGTCCGTTATCGACAAACGTTATACAGCAAATGCAAGTCATCGATAGATGTAGATAGATATAGAAAATGCAAGTCGTCGTTACATTTACTATACAAAATGTGCGTTATCGACAGACTTTCTATAGAAAATGCAAGTCATTGACAAATTTAATACAGAAATTGTAGTATCTACAGCATTATAAGTTGCCAGCTGACTTGAATTATTGCATGAGTTTGTCTTTATGTGAATTCAAATGCATAATACGCTACAACGCAAGAAAATCTCAGTTGCTGAAAACGTCAAGGAATCGCCAAATTCGAATAATCTATTACACTTTCTTTAAGTCGAGAGTTGTGATTAGCAGTGTGTACTGTGATAATGCACAGGACTGATCAGATCTGTAGATCAGCTTCATAATCTTGTCAGTACCTTGCAGAGTTGGCCGATCATTACTACCATAATTGGGGAGCAAAGTGCCACGAAAAGTGGTGTAAGTCTTAGTTTTTTGTTGTGCGTTCTTCAGCTGTTAAACGAAAGTGGCAAAACTTTCTATAAACTTGCTAAATAGGCGGATATAATATTGTTTATTTTGTAGCTATTGAGCCATTTGCGGTCATGTTGTCAGTAGCATATAATTTTAAATGTGTTTAATGCCTTAGAGCTACTGACTTACAATAATTCATTTAAAAATGTCCTTTGAAGTGCTCCAAATTTACTGCCTCACAAAATGTTCAGATTTTTATAAAAAAAAAAATTTTTACTGCACATTCATATAATGAATGAGAGAGTGTTTTTGAATGTTTTCATTTGAATATCCAACAATGAGTGTATACGTGTGTGTGTGTGTGTGTGTGTGAGAGATCATAAACTTCTATTTTCATAAACATCAGCATCATTTGCCAGCCTTCTCCTATTATAATTACACTCAACTAAACACATACTGTAATGAAATTATATTCATTCATTACACGACTCTCTCTGCTGTCTGATTCACTCCCCACTACCTTGCTCTCATATGCTCTGTACTACTACAATGAGTTGATTGCTGTATGCGTTTGTGTGTATATAAATTTATTTATTTTTTTGAATTTTATATTTATTATGCTCTTTAGAGAGCGCACACACACAATACCAACAACACTATGGTAATGACAATCATAACCAAATGTTGTTGTGTTTTGCGTTCAGAGATCTGTTACGAACATTTCTGGTTTCATTTGTGTTTGTTTTTTTGATTGTTCCTGCTCCTGCTTCTGCTTCTTTGTTTTTGGTTACTTGGCTTTTATTGTATACGACAACGAGTGTACGCTCATTGAATGGTGGGTTGTTTGGTTGCATGGTTTGTTGTTTTATTTGTTATTTTTGTTGTTGTTGTGTTGATAGTTGGCTATTTATTATTCAATGCCTGCACACTTTGTGGTTTTAATTGGCACTTGAATGGGTTTTAATGTAGTTAAATAGCTTGTTGTCATTTTAATGATATTTACTGACACTACAACAACAACAACAGCAACAACAACAACAATTTTATAACAATTATTACCATTATACATACATTATTATACAATGCATAGGCAATAGCGGCGGTAACAACCGAAAGACAGCCAACCAACTACTGATATTGTCACATCTGTTTTGATATGGCAAACAGAGACACAGCCAGGCAAACAAACAAGTATAATAACCAACAAATAATGTGTCATTTCATTTTGTAACTGATGTTCTCACTCACTCTCTCTCATCTCTTTATATTTTCTTTTTGTATGTGTTAGTTTATTACTTCCCATTTAAACGCTCACACTCTGTTCGTAAACACAGCTCTTATGTGATTTGCATACCCACTTTAAATGAGAGTAAAACAATTGAACCATTTAATGACTTTGTTATTATTGTTGTTGTTATTGTTTAGTATTGTTTATGATATTTCATGTGTATGTACATATGTTTGCGAATAAGTTCCGTGATAGTGCGGGTAACGGTAACGAGTATGTGCCTGCGCGTAATTGTATGTGATTTATTGAAATGTTATAACTTTCGTAGTGCTTTTTCCCTCTCACACTCACAGCCTTTCCATCTTTCTCTTGTTGCTCTCTTTGTTTGTCTATGTATTAGTGTTTCATGATTTTTCCCAAATATTTTAATGCAAATGTGTTAAGTTGTCGCAAATTAGTTTTAATTACTCATAATGTTTAAACAACAGACTGTTTTAAATGGTTTTTATGTTTTAATTTTATTTTATTTTATTTGTTTACATCCAGCACATGTAAACAATTGTGGCAATTATACAAAAACAAAAAATAAAATAAGTGTGGTGAAATTAAAACATTTTTAAACAAAAAATAAAATCAGGTCTTGGACTAGAAATCACTAAAGGACAGTAGGGTAATTAAAAATATTCAAATTTAAATAGGCTGATAAGTAATGTGCTACTACATATGTGAGTGAGTGTATTGGATTCGATTTCCATCAGAGTTACTGATCTATCTCGTACAAATCGAGTATAATTTGTAATTGTGTTGTATTGTATTGTATGAAAACCATACTTCCTATAAGAAGTCTGTATCTTGTTGCTAAATTTGCCACGATGTCATCCATAAAAATATTGGGGTTCCTAGCTTAAATACATTGTTTCGCGTCTTCAGTTCAAGTCCCGCATTCATTATTTTCGGTAACATGGCTTTTCTATAGTCGGAAACATCGTTTTTCATGTGTGAGAAGATAAATTTGAATTTAACTAGCATATTCAAAAACCAAAAATGATAACAGCGCCAATGTTAAAATTAACAAAATAATGTTAAGTGTTTTACAGAAGATAAAAAAAAAAATTTATCCAAATATACGACTATCGGAGAAGGGAATATTAATCCCATTCCTTAAAAATTATACCCCACACGTTCCTAAGTGAAACAGCTTCTCTAGTAATTCGTAAATCGCTTTGAAAATAGAAAAAAAATTTGACAAAAATAATTTATTTGTTTTAATAATGTCTGGGGGTATCCCACTATATACAAATTGTAGCCTAAGGTGTCTCAAATAAACCAATCGATGGTATATCCCAAATAATTTTGGAAATTTAGAAATCGGGCTAGAAGTATTCACTGTGGTAACATGGTCTGCGGAAGATGACCGATATTGTGGAAAAATTGGATTTGCTGCTGGTATCCCACTATACATCCATGGCATCAAGGATTCCAAAACAAGTTTCTTTATGATCTAACATTACTTGGGACTAAAGATATAGGCGACGAAGCTAATTGTTTTCTTCAAATAAGCAAAAAAAAGTGTTCTGTATAAATGGCGCTAAATCGGGTAAAAAATGGAGTTGTGGGGTAATGTGGGGTAATGTTACAAACAGGTTGATTAATAGACCAACGACCTGACGATCTATTTTACAGGGCTGCTCTTTGTTATCTTCTCCGGGAAGGCCCAGCTTCTTTAACCAAGTTTTTACAGCTAAGCGGGTTATTGCTTTGCAGCAGAAGTTATTAGAATGATAAAATTGTCATTTGCAGTTACAAAGGATCACCACTCTTTGCAAAATATTTTCGTTTGTTGTATTGGCAGTAGCAGGTGGTCAGTAGGTTTCTGGATGCACTATTTGGAGAGGAAATAAACAACTTGAAAATATTTTTTTTGCTGTTTTCTTAGTGCAATAGAAACGTCCTTATTTTTGGAAATTAAAGTTCCATTTACTGTCACTATAAACATTTAAAACCTAAACAAGCCGAGTCATCATTGGCTTACTGATTCATAGAAAAAATTTTACGATTCAAAAAAGTTTCAATGGCGTTTAAAATTCCTAGTAATCATTACATTCCAACTCTGACTCATAAATAAATACAAAAAAGGCATGCATGTTGAAAAGTATCAAAAAAACAAATATAAACGCACACATTGAACAACGTATACAAATAATTGCCATTGTAGATGTAAGTGAGTGAGTAGTGAAGTGGAAAAAAGCAAATAAAAATGGAAATTTTCATTTAGAAAACCGTAAAGACAAGAAGAATCTAACCCAGGAGCAGATTCGATATGGCAATAGAAAACACACACTGACACACTTAAGAACACGTATATATACATTGGTTTACTAACATTCACGTATACACATAGCCATACATATGTACATTGAACGCATATAGACATTAACACCACATGAGTCATTTATTTAATTGTACACTCGTATTGTATTTTATATCGTCGTATTTGATGTTGTATTTGCATTTATATTTGCTTTCTGTTTATTTCCTTTCTGTATATTTGTTTTGTGTACGTCTTGTTTCTGTGTGTGTGTATGCGTGTGCATATTTGTTTTTAAAACATATTTTATGTTTCGTATAAAAGAATTTCCATAATGTACAATAAATAAGAAGGCGTTACTCTTATTTGTCTTTGTGTATTCATCTCTCAACTCTCTTTCTCTCTTTTTGATTTGTGGGCCCAAGCATACATATATACATACACTCATACACATGCTTACTTTCTCACAGATAGTGATTGGATAGTTTATTGTTGGTTTAAGTAATAAATTGTGCACATGTGAAACAGTTGAGGGCCGGTAATTAGCAGCAATACTTTGTTTTGAAATGTATGAACACAGCTTGGACTTTTGCGTTCTGTAATTTCCATCCAATAAGAAGAAAGGAAAAAAACTGATACAGTCTTCCAAATCCTAGTTTTTGTGCGGCAAAAACCTTAAAGGATGTGTTTTTCCGTTTGTTATGGTTTTTTATTCTACGATTATTCAAAATTGAAGCTTTCTATCGTGGGCCCCATTCAATATACCACTTGCCTTGAGTCAGGAACAGAAAAACTAAACTTTAACAAGACAGAGATTGTCATCAGTTCGCTCCGGCTTGTGTTCGAATTTTACGACACTCTCTGTTCTCTTGTCGAATTCTCTGGGCTTAGACGTTAAAAAACCGATGTCTAACCATGTCAATGAAATCCTAGTTAACAGAAATTGAGCTCACCTATCTCTTTACATTGGAGTGATTATGACCTGAACTAGAGAAGCAGCAGATTTTTTACAATTTCCAGTTTTATCACATTGGTCCTACGGAGAAGCACTTAAATAACGAATTGACACCACAGGTTTTGGCACTGGTTTTGAATGTGGCAAGGCCGGTTTTTGTTTGGTTACCTTTGTTAGCACATTTTCTGTCACGAGTATCGTTTTGGGCTCACGCCAAGCTGCATTTGAATGCCAAGTTGAATCATTACATACCAAAAATGTACCGAAAATGGTACACTTAGTCTAGGAATGGCAGGTTCTCAGTTTAAGAGGGAACTTGTTAAATATCCTATAACACTTATCCACACAGTTACTAAAGTATACATACAATTAACAAATTTCAGAAATTTTTTAACGAATCCGTTTTCGTTGAAAATCTTTATAGTTTCCTCGATTTTAAGACGGTATTTTGCATTGGTTAAAAAATTTCTGAAATTGAACTGAATTGTGGCCCTGCACAGGTCCACAAAAGTATACATCCGATTAACAAATTTCACAAATTTCTGAACCAATGCACAGGCCCACAAAAGTTAACAAATTTCAGAAATTTTTTAACCAAGACCGTCTTAAAATCGAGGAAAGTTGTCAGACAATTATAAAGATTTTCAACGAAAACGATTTGGTTAAAAAACTTTGTGAAATTTGTTAACCGTATGTATACTTTTGTGGCTGAGTGTACTTCCAAACAGATGATGGAAGATATGATTCGTTATGGCATTTCAGAGAGAATTTAGATCCCTTAAGATTAGTGTATGCTAATGTGATCTCTTCAAATATCTTAAAGCCTTGCATTTAAGCCTCAAGGCCTCCAGATGATGCAGGCGACAAGAAAATGGAATTATGGAAAATGGATATACAAACATAAATTCATAATTAATCATTACAACCCTTCAGTCAGGATCACGATCTAGATTCCCACACCACATGATTGGCGGGACCTATAGTTTAAAGTCGACTCCAGAAGACAAATTTTTGAGAAAATTTACATGACAATTTTATTTATTCTCAGATTTTGTGCCAGAAATCTGCTGAGACGAAGTTGCTGAAGAAATATTTATTCATTATTTCGTTTCATTGAAGATGCCTGATGCCCTGCTGGGGCTTGAACCGTGGCTTCACGCCTACCTACTAACAACACACTAACAACTAAACTACGGCGACTTCAATATGGATGTCAAAATGTGCATTCTAAATCCAAATGTTCAATATATGGTCTCACTTAAAGCTTGTATTATCTTTTGACACTAGATAATGCAGGCAATAATAACATGAAAAGCAAGATATTCGTTCAGCATTTCGAAAATCATTCTGATTTCGTCTCTCCAACGGAAGAGAAATAATCGCGAAAAAACGAAATAATTCTAGAGTTCAAGTATAATATCCTTGGTCTGAGTGGCATTTTACAATGGTTCGAAGATGATAGCGAAGGAAGGAACCTGTATGTACGACTGACTGTAAAATGATTTTCGGAAGGAGAGTGTTTGACGAAAAATTAAAAATTTTCTGAATTATATGCTTCAAAAATATTGTTACTAAATAGCTTAACTCCACTGTATAGTATATGTGGCAGAGTTGATTGCAAGTGAAATATGTTGGGTTTTAAAGTATTGCTGCTTGTGCATGGGAGGCCTGTGTTGTTTTGCTTTTACCATGGATTTCTTATTTGCCATAGATTTTAAAGTAAAATTATTTCTTTATATTAATGTTGTTTTTGTTATTATTATTATTATTATCAATAATATATTGTTGTTGTTGTTGCCGTTGTTATCGTAATTGTAGTCCTAATTTGCCTTGTTTTTCTTCTTTTCTTATCAAATTTCGTAAGAATTGCCAAAAGCAATAATATGTCATCATGTTGCACATTCCCTGATATAATATGTGTTATTGTTGTTTGTTTTATTCCTGTAAAGCGGAAAAAGAACATCACATGTATGTACATATATGTACATACTTATACAAATATTCCTTATATGTACTGTATGTATGTCACACCTCTCTTTGCATACGAGAATACCATATTCATTCAGTCTCCTTATCAAATAGTATATCGTCTCTGTTGTTTGTTATATATGCATATAAAATATTTGTATTTGTTTTTGTATTTTTTATTTATTTTGTTGTTGTTTTTGTTATAGCTATTGTTGTAAATTTCAAGAACAGGCCATTTATTATTTCTGCTTAAGAACGGAAGGTGGATCTTAAATTGCAATTTATTTTCGTTAAACTTGAAGAGAAAAACAAAAAGACAGTCTCTCTAGTATGGTACGGTTCGGTTCAGTTCAGTTCGGTTCGTTTCAGTTCAGAGCAGCAGTTCAGCTGCTTTTTCTTTCAATATTTTTTTATTTTGTTTTATTTTATCTTTTTTTTTAAGGATTTTTATTTCCAGTTTGTAGAGTTTTTCAAGTACATTTTTGTCTCTTTGTTGTCCAAAAAACAAAATTCAAATTTCACGTTGAAAAAGTGCTTTTGAAAGTTTTTTTCCACTTGACAAGAAGTTTTAAATTTGAACACAAATATTTTTATTTCGGCTTGTATATCTTTTTTTTTAAATTTTTTTTGTCGAGTTTAAAAAGAAGGAGAATTCCATTATTAAGTATTTTGTCTCTGAGTGAAATATTCCGAGTTTCTATCTCACGATAGTATTGTTTACTTCAGCTTGAAGAGAAAACATAAAGAACGGGTTATAGCAATAGCATCTGACGGTCAAGTCATCAAATGAGCACCCGGCTCGTAAGAGGTTATCTTGAAAATAGTATGGAACTATTTGTGTAAGCTGAACACGGTAGGAAAGGAATCAGCCTTTGCCGGAGCTCATGTCATTTAAAAATTTACGGCAATGAGCAGACAGTTGTGATGCCGCTGATAGGGCTAGAAGCTTTTTCTAGAGTAGGAAGAGTAGTTTTGAAGAGTATACTCGGCGCGGCAGGGAAGATGGAAAGCTGCTGAGACTCTTCGTAAGCTAATGCATATGAAACAATATATGAACTTTTGCTGTGCAATTAGAATAGGAAGAGATTCAGGGTGATAATCGGGTTTCTGTCTAAGTACTGTAGACTCAAGGTTGAGCTTTCTTAAGTCCAATATGGAAAGAAAACATCGAATCATTCTTTCCATGTCAAGTTCTTGACAGGGAGTCATCTTTGCTGACACCGAGCAGAGTGCTGAAGTTTGTTTGGGACAATACGATTGGTAACTTATTAGGCTTTTCAGCATGTTTAAACCTCGAAATGGGTAGTTACTTGTGGCATATCGTCTTCAGGCTATGGTGGAAAGGATAAACCATAGCCACAAATCGTATAAGCAGAGAATAATTGGTATATTGGACGAATACATACTTAACCCGGCATTGTCCTACATGATGCCTAACGTATCTAAAGGGTGTTTTTTATAGAGGTATAGAACTTTAAGTTGGCATTACTTTTCAAGATGGCGACCGATTTAACAGCTGTCAAGTGATTTATTCTCAGTTTGGTTTGGCAATTCATCATGAATAGACTCACGCCTGAAAAACGCTTGCAAATAGTGCAATTTTATTTCGAAAATAATGGTTCTGTGCGGAAAACGTATCGCGCACTACGTCCATTTTATCGTCGACAAAATCGTCCATCAGAGCAGTTAATTCGATTAACCATGGAACGTTTTCGCACCACGTTTACTCTTATTGATAACTCGCATCCCCAGAGACGCTGTACGGTGCGTACAGAAGAAGCTATTGCTGCTGTAGAGCGTAGCATTGAGGAAGACCCGAATGAGTCCATCCGCCATCGAGCACAGGAATTGGATCTGTGTCCATCCACTTTATGAAAGATTTTACGGAAGGATCTTGGTTTGCGTGCTTACAAAATCCAACTCGTGCAAGAATCGAAGCCAAACGATCATCAAGTAAGGCGAAGATTCGTCGATTGGGCCCAAAACGAGATTACCGTTGTTCCCGATTTTCATCAGCGAATTTTGTTTAGCGATGAAGCGCACTTCTGGTTGAATGGCTACGTCAACAAACAAAACTGCCGCATTTGGAGTGAAGGTAATCCTCAAGTGTATGTGGAAACACCGTTACATCCAGAAAAACTGACTGTTTGGTGCGCTTTATGGGCTGGTGGAATCATTGGTCCGTACTTTTTCAAAAACGATGATGGCCAGAACGTTACAGTCAATGGTGATCGGTATAAAGCCATGATTACTAACTTTTTCATTCCTGAATTGAATAACCATGATGTCCAGAAGATGTGGTTTCAACAAGACGGCGCAACATGTCACACAGCTCGTGCCACAATAGATTGAAAGACACGTTTGGTGACCGCCTAATTTCACGTTTTGGACCTGTGAATTGGCCTCCAAGATCTTGTGATTTAACACCGCTAGACTACTTTCTGTGGGGCTATGTAAAGTCATTGGTCTATGCGGTAAAGCCACAAACGCTTGACCATTTGGAAGACAACATTCGCCGTATTATTGCCGATATACGGCCACAAATGTTGGAAAAAGTCATCGAAAATTGGACGTCCAGATTGGACTACATCCGCGCCAGCCGTGGCGGTTATATGCCAGAAATCATATTTAAAATGTAATGCCACAAGATTATCTTTCGGATAAATAAAATTCATGTCAATCGAATAATCCATCGTTGTTTTATTGCAACTTAAAGTTCTATACCTCTATAAAAAACACCCTTTATTATGCTCACCTTTACTTCCTTGATATCTAATCTACTTTCTTGATCAAACTGATCCATTGCTCAAATAAACATTGCTGCTTGACGTATGTCGCTAAACATGAAAATAGGACATAAGCTTCTATGTAGAACGGGAAATAATGACACCGACTACCGGTTCATAATACGGAGGTACGATTCAAGCGGAGGCAAGTGCGATTAGGAAATGTATAATCTGGACCAGTGATAATTTAGTAAATTTGATGTAGTGTTTCAAAAATTGTAAATATTTTCACCAGCAGTCAAATTACATTAACGATAATAGCATTCCGTGAAATGGGATCAAATACTATCCTGTATTGTTAAAAAGGCGATTAACCACTAATCTAGACATGGCATCGTACTCATTACAAGGATTGATTGGAAATGAACAAGCGAATGTACTGGCTATTAGAAACGAAGTAATACCTATAATAAGCTTGGATAACCTCTGAATAAGTTCGACTTGAGTACACTAATAAGCGTACTCACGGGGTAATTCGTCTTATTTGAATACTTGAACCTCATTAATAGGTAGGGAGGACATGGAAATGATGAAATATTCTCCATGTCATTGCAGAGTCTTCGTAAGCTCTACAATCCACCATGCTACTATGGTCCTCCTCTGGAAGAAATCTTTTAAAGATACGGAGTTCCAATGGAATGTAATGATGATATCCCATATTGGCGAGCGCACACCGAGTCTTTTGCTGACTGAGGTGTATTTCGATTGCCATGAAACTCGTGCTTGGTATCCTCCCCCACTTCTTATCCAACTTCCCATTGCTAATTCTTTAGAAGTCCTAACCGCCTTCATTCTATAAACAAATTTCTGCGCTTAGAAGCTTGTGTTAAAGACGTACATCTGGTGCAAATCTGTTTTTTTTACTATTAAGGGTTTGTGAAGTTCAAATAAAATCTTATAGCCTCAGATTGGCTTTCACTTTATGCTAAATTTGCTTCGGAGCGATTATATTAATATGAAGTATGATAGCATTCACCTAATTTTTTTATTGCAAAAGTAAAAACCATCACACGTTGAATTTAAATCAGCTCTTCTGCATCATAAATTTTAAAGCAACGCTTTTATGATTAATAAACATGCACGAAACCGTTTTGCATACACATTTATTCCCATATATATACATACGTACACACACATAATAAAATATAGGTGCAATATATACATACATACATATATGTATGTGTGTATTGGTATTTATGTTTGTAAATGTTGTACATTTAAGTGTTAACATGTGTTTATGATGAGTACAAGAGTACATCATACTCTTACTCTGTTGTAGTTTATTATGTCGAGTATACAAGAGCATATGACCACTTTTAAGTGTAGATGTGTGTTCATGTCACTGATATTGATTTAAAACGTATTCACTCATATTAATATGAACATGTTTATGCTCTCTCTTTGTCCCCCCTTGCCAAACACCACTTTCGTTGTTGCAAAAAACACATGTATGCCTGCCTATAAGTAGGCTTTAAAGAAAATTTAAACAGAGTGTCATATCTCGATGTCAGGTCTCATATTAATAATAACGAAAGCATATTTTAAAATGATTATTAAATATGACAATTGTTGTTATAATTTATGGTTATTATTGTTGTATTTGTATGGCATTACAGTTACTTAAAATATTATTTCACCAATTAATATTACGTTTTTCGTTTTCCTTTTGCCTGCGTCTGTTTGGTTTTCTGGTTTTTAATGTACGCAACACATTTTATTTATTGTCAACCAGCAGACTGTATTTTAAGCACGTATTTGAAATATAAAGTATTTTATAGGCTGCTGAGATTTATGAACCAGTAAGATGGAGAGAGAAAGTAAAATTAATGTTTTAAATATTACTTTTATAAAGCTTCTTCGGGTATATATGTAGCAGTAGTAATATTGAATTGCAAAAATTGAGAAGAGACTTAATTAATCAAATATTATTGAAAACCTCAAAATATACTATGACAAATTAATAATGATTTACTTTATTAAGCCCCTTGAATTATGCAATTAAATAGAAAATTAAGTCGTTTTTATTAAGAATCTTATGGAATAAATTAAAATTATTAAGTAAAGTAAACAAAAGTTTATAAATGTCCTGAATAACCATACAAATGTCGAGAACTGCGGTAAATAAAAAAATATTAATAATATCCTTAGAGTATGCAACAAAATAACTAGGAACTGAAACAATGAGATCACATACAATATACCCGTAGGTTCTTTTTAGTCATAGATAGATGTTGATGGCAGTATATCTTGCAATATTGATGTGATTATGTCAAACGAATCAATTTCTGCTGGAGGCAAATCTTTATTTCATTTCTGGCATTAAAAACTAAATAAGAAATTGACGTAAACATCTGAAAATCAAGGCAGCATGATAATTTTCTTTATGAAAAATTAAAGGCTGTGAAAACAAGACTGTTTTGCAAGCTATCAAGGTATAGTGAAGATGTTGAACATCAACAACATACTAGCTTGGAATCGGTTAAATGAGGTTCAATGTTATGATACTCCAGATAATACTACTGAAACGTGACGAAATTATAGGTTTTTTTAAGTGAATAATACATGAAAAAGCGGTTGGAGGTGAAAAGCTGTTGACTTTAAAGTCTGAAGTGATTCTAAACAATCTTTTATGAAGTACTTGCTTTCCTCCAATTGCTTTTCTGAGTATTTTTACAACCCGGCGAAACGATAAATTTGTGTTTCTACAATATTTGAACGTTTAAATAAAGAAATTAGAGGCTAGTGATGCGAATTGGTTAACGAAAAAAGACTACAGATATACCTTAGATACAGATGTGTAGAAATTGATTAAATTTTGCTGAGACTCGTAGCATAGCTTGGGATTTGCATCGTCTGACTGACTATCATTTTTTTTGGTATTTACCAAGACTTTTTGAAAGGATTTTTTAAGCAAGGGGGCGTTGCTTTCCTGAACTAGTCTTTTCAGCTGAACAGATGATTTTTCTACGTTAGCAGATGGATATGAAGTGGCTGTAGTCTAGTAAGTAGTGTGTTGGCTTATTAGATGTAGATCAGACATCTCCAACAAAACGAAAGATGAAATATATTTTTCAGGCGACTACTTTTCAGCAGATTTCTGGCAAAAACTCTGATTAAAAATAAAATTGCCATGAAAAGTTTCTCAACACACTACCGTTTAGAGTCGACTTTAAACTGTAGGTCCCGCCACTCTTGCATAAAATTAACACACACAACATATGTAAGTGTTGTGAGAAGCTAGGTGGTATTCCTGACTGAAGGATTGAAGGACTGAAGACCAATTACCCACCATCTGTTTATGCCTTATGTAAAAATGTATTGGTTTTGTAATATTGGCAGTAGTTTTGGGGTAGTTTGCTAAACCAGTGCTACTTCCACAAGAAGCTATTTTACCTTCCCAGGATGTTCTTTGAAAAGTAAGGGTAAAATATTAGATGTTCACTAAACTGCTTCAATAACACTTTATATAATATTCCTGTTAAATTCATTTAAGTGTACTTGTTTTCAAATACGCTTTCTATGGCCTTTATATCCACTTCACTATGTTATGTTGCCAAAAGTTAAATGTAATAAACTACCAAACTAAATAAATTTTAATAACTTCATTAAAATATTTTATTTGATACAACATCATCATCAGCATGAGTATAAAGCATCATCATCATCATCTGATGACCATCAGTCTCATATAAAATGTTCTCATAATAATTTTATTTTCTCATTCGACAATTCAATTAGTGGCATTTAAGGTCCAAACTAAACTTCTGGATAAAAGTTAAAACTGGTAATAAAATATTTCCGTGGTTTGGGCTACTCACTGAAGCCATTCTGATAAAAAAAAATATAAAACGAAAATAAAAACTTGTTGAACTGCTTACCAGAGAGACATGGATGGATGTTGATGATATGGTTGGTAAAAGCAATATAATCATGAGAGTGATGTGGTCAACAAAAGCCAAAATACTCGTAATTTTTGTTAAAATAATATTTTCCAAAAAGAAAAAACAAATAAAAGAAAAAAAAGAAAAATAAACTCATTTTTCTATGCTCTTCCAATAAAATCTGTCTGCAAAGTTATTTCCTCTTTTTTTCGTTCAAACTCTTGCTCCTCTTTGGCTCATTTCATCGCAGACATTAAGAGAAAACAAAGAAAAGAAATTGAAAAAAAAAGAAAAACCGTTTCGTTATCGTTTTGCTAGCTTGTGAGCACACATTGTAGGCTGCTTTGTTTAACAGATTTTATGGCATACTTTAAGGATTATCACACCAACAATAGCAGCAACATTATTTTATACTAATTTTTTATTTTCAGTCTTTTTTTCTTTTTCTTTCATTTATTTTCATTTTCTGTTTATAAAGTCAAAATAAACTTTTTACTTGAGGGCTGTGTCGTATTACAATCTTTGATACGTTTCTTTTTTATGGCCGCCATAACTTAGACAAACACATACTTTCAACGTAATATTCGCTCCTTAAGAGATTTTCTAGCAAAGCTCCAGAGACGATTTATCATGTTGTTATAATAACATTAATAAATTGGTGGTATTTGTGTCTATTAAAACGAAAAAGTTCAATACATTTTTGAAAGAAATTTAGAAACAGAAGATCTCATTTACTCTAAAAACTTTTACAAAAGTTCAGCAAATACTCGTAAGTTGTGATATTTTATTTGTTTCACAAAATAATTTACTTTGAGTTCCTTAAGGTATACTTTAAGGTCATTAATAAAGTAAACTTTTTGTGGCATATTTTAAGGATGTAAATGTACTAATATTTACATGTTTAATTTTATCTAGTATCTTACATGTTTATTGCATATTTTAGGGGATGGTTTGAAATTGAATTATGTACAGAGGCAAAAATGATAAGAATTTGCGTAATTTTGTAATTTTTTCTTACTTCCTTGAAAGCTAAAGGTAAAAAATGGTATTGCCTTGTCGTTAAGTGAATGGAAAAAGATAGAGGCAGCAAGTCAAACGTTTGCAAGGAAATTTAATAAGGAAGACCCCGACACCGTTGAATGAAGTGAAGCAGCTGTGTGTGGCCTGTGAAATGTGGAAACCTCGATGTTGTTGCCAATAACGCAATTTCTAGGAGCTCTGAATAGGTCCAAATAAGCTATTCGATGTCTGAGCTATTTTCGGGGATAGGTCCGAAATGGAGAGGGGCACACAAGAAGGTATATTTACCTAAGAAACAGGTGTCAGGGAAACGTATAGTCTTCCAGGTGTAATGCTTTTCAGCAGGAGCTTCTTTGGATAGCTAAGGCCAGTGAGGAAATATAGGCACAATAGTAATAGTATATTAGGCAGCACTGAAGGCTTTAATAGGACGTATTTCAAAGATCTGAGAGTGTAAGAGGCTGTTAAATGTCCTTATGTCGAATTATCAAAGTGTATTATGATAGTCGCCGTAGTATAGTAGGTAGTGTGTTGACTGATTGGACGTGAGGCCACGGTTCTGACATAGGCAGCAAAACGAAATATAAAAAAATATTTCTTCGGCGACTTTCTCTCAGCATATTTCTGACAAAAACTCTGAGAGTAAATGGAAAATTGCTACGAAAAATTCTCAAAAATCTGTCCTTCGGAGTGGACATGTATAAAATGATCACACACAATATAAATGGTATGAAAAGCTAAGTCGTAATACTGGCTGAACCGTTGTAATGACGAATTATGTGTCTATGTACTATGTTGGGCACCTGATCATCGTTACTGGCGAAATTTAATGGTTAAATTTTACACAGACATGTGGATCAGACTTATAAGCCAAAGTTCGATAGAGCAGTTTATAGGAGTGAATTGAGAGCTATTATAGGGGCCTTAACGATGCGTGGCTAATTCAGACACAAGGTCATCGAATTGAATAAACAGTGGCTTGGTTTTTGAGAGTATTTACAGGCCATTTATTTTCAGATTAGATTTAGTACTCTTAGATAAGGTGGGAGTGAACTCCTGCTGAAAACATCCAAATACTGCTTCGGAGTTTGCTTACAGAATTATACAGTCTCACGTTGTTAAGTTGGAAATTTGGAAAAGCGAGGGTGTGGGCAACACAGTCTTTTTTCACTACTGTACTAATATTGAAGGATGAGGTTTCCTTGTAGCCTAGTCTACATTTGGCATTTTAACAAAATTTTCAAATCAAATTTATTCTTTATCTTGGTACCGATTTGGATAACATACCGAAAGCGCATTTAAAATCGGCAAAATAAAAGGTATAGGATGCTATTATAATCGATGGACTACTTGATTATAAAACTTTAGTATCAGGTGCGAATCAAACTTTTGCACTGCAACACTAACGCTCTACCCATTAGACTGCCGAGGGCAGCCAGCTATTGATAAATAAATTATTATTCCCAAGACAAAATAAAGGATTCATTATTTTCTAAACTAATATCATATAAAACTAAGATCTCAGTTGATAATCAGTTATTATTTCTAATTTTTATTTTTATTTTTTAATGATCTTAAATCCATAATTTACATTCTTGCATACAAATTGGAACTCTTTTGTCTTTATCTTTTTATTTCAAGTTCCCGTGAGTGTTTGATAGTTAGCAGCAGCGACACCTTTAAACAGCTTCTCTTGTACTTTGAAGTTTTGCGCCTTTTAAAAAGGCAACGAACGTACATATTTCAAGATAAAATAGTTCTGTGCTGTTTTCCTATTTATTTTTTTATTTGTTTGTTATTAATGCACATGCTTGTATACTTAAAAACTTTATTTAATGAAAACTTAACAAACACAGTCTTTCTTTATTCATGCTCAAGATTAAAACGTTGATGAGTACACTTTAGGCTGTATGGCCATACGCCTTTAATGGGCATTAAAAACATTTGCAGACGGCTTCAAGCGATAAAACAGGAAACTTCAGTTGAACAACAACTGACCGAAAACTATTTTCTTTTGATAGATAAATAAGAGGCTCTTATTAAATATTTTCTTTTAAAAAGGCTCTTTAAAAGCAATTTATCTTTATAAAGCCTTGAAGGGAGATTATATTTAATCGTATAAATTATCAAGTACAGGTACTTTATGTATAGGGAGGGCCATCTATCGGTTTAAATTTGAACCATCGGTTATTTAGAATCTGGCAATACTTACGCCATTCTATTCTGTCACAAAATTCAGTATATTATCTCCGCTGAACGTAATGAATCGATTTACGCTTGAGCAATGTTGGGATTTATTGGGCCAACGAGAAACTTGCTGATGATGTCGATTTTGTCAAAAAAAAAAAAAAAATCATATTTTCCAATGAAGCTTATTTTTATCTTGGTGAGTACGTTAGTAAGCAAAATTGCCGTATTTAAGGCTTAGAAAACCCACGCGTGGTCCATGCTCAAATTATGAGCGACTATTTGTCAATGGAGACAAATTTTTTGTACCCGTTTTGTATGGTATTGATGTGAACGATGTTTAGTTTCAACAGTATGGTGAAGCTCATGCTACAATCGATTTACTGCTTCAAACGTTAGATGGCCTTTTAATTAGCCGAAATGGTGACGTCAATTGGCCGCCAAGAAGCTGCGATATGACACCGTTGGACTATTTTCTGTGGAGCGCCGATAAAGAAAATTGTTATGCCGACAAACCAGAGAAAATTGAGCATTTGAAGTCCAACATTCTTGATGCCATTGTCGAGATACGACTCCATTTACTAGAAAAAGGGCACTAAAATTGGTCCGATCGAATGAGGTACTGTGAGGCCAGCTAGCGGCGGCAGCCATATGAATGAAATGATGTGCCATTTCTAACCGAAACAATTGTACTTCACAACAAAAAAATAATTTTGTCAAAATTTCAAACCGTTTTTCAGGATTAAGGCCTAGTTTCTCACACCACTTATGTTGTGTGTGTTAATTTTATACATGAGTGGCGGGACCACAAGTCGACTCCGAATGACAGATTTTTCAGAAACTATTCATGTTTTTGCTAGAAATCTGCGGAGAGGAAGCCCACGAAGAAGTATTTTTTCATATTTCGTTTAGTTGGAGATGTCTTACCTGCTGTTTGCACCGAGGCTTCACATTTAATAACGCAACACACTACCTACTAGACTATATATCGAATACCTGTCGATTATTAAACTTTTAAAATTTTTCATTAAAAAAGAGTTTCATTTACACTCTCTTATCATATGCCATATATTCACTGATTTTTCCTCCTTCTAATATACTTAATCTATTTGAAAAGTGTTTAAAAGGCTTTTTAAGAGCATCATATTCAAATTAAAAATGAAAAACGTTAAAGTGTTTGGCTCAGATAATATTCTTTAAATGCTTATAAAAAATATCATAAGTACGGGAGCATATTAAATATTCCCTTTTTTTAACGTTTAAAGATTTTATTTTCGTAATAAACGAACCAAAGTTGAAGTGATAGGAACATCACTTACAAGACGTTGATGTTGACATTGTCATTGTAAAGCGCATCACACAGCCAGCCCATCGTATTACACACCAACATTGGTAGAGCACCCCTTTAAAAATATTATGATTTAAGCATGTGTTAGAATGGTTGGAGGGTGAGTCATGGTACCCCCTCTACACACGTGCAAACAAGGATGTCTAATGACATAAACGTACACAAGATGTATCAGACATTTAGACAAATATTGTACATGTGTGTGTCTATGTAAGGATGTGCATGTGTGTCTATGTGTTTACACTGATAATAGCCCCCATAGTCTATGCTGTAACACTCTACTCTACTTTACTTGCAATGAGTTTTTAAAACGTAACCTTATCAAATGTGTGTGAAAGTGTGTGTGTATATGTGAGTGTAAAGCAAACGATAATAAATATAGAAGCGTTTCTTTGGCTCTCTTTATCTGTTTCCTTGGCGTTTCGAAAATTGTCATATTCGTTGTTCATGGTTGTAAACGCGGCAGTTTGTGGTATTCTGTGTGCCTTTTGACAATGCCATGTCGCAGCAACCGCAACTACAAACAGAGATTTATTATTTGATTTTCGTAATGCTCTTTCCACAAAACACAGACAGGAAAAAAATTCACTTATTTTTCCTTGCTCTTCTGCAGTCTGCCTCTGTATCAAAAACTGAAAACAAATAAGGTTGTGAGCCAAAACACTGCGAAAAAAAATTGTAAAAATTAAATCAGATTTTCGATTTTTTTTTGGCTGGCATATGAATTTTGCGAATGTGCGTAGGTTTTTAAAAAAAAAAGGTAAATCAGTGTAGTAGATATCATTAAACACACAAACAAACATACCAACTGTAGGTACAAGGCTAACAAGAAAAACTTAATAAAGTTGAAAGAATTTTGGTTTAATTTTAAAAACACATTCATTGTTATTTATGGCTTGCTGACCTCTGCTACATTTTACGAAATTTCTTTTAAGCATTTTAAATCATGTGTGGAAATAAAGAAATTTTTTTGAACAGGGCGTATGAGTAATATTTCAACAGAATAAATTTTTAAATGTAATATTGCTCATACGTATAGTAGGTAGGTAGGTCGATAATTTATTATTGTTTCCTAAACAAAATGACCGAATAGGTAAGAAATATCGAAGATATTTGAAACAGTTTAAGGAAACGAGAAATGATATACGAGGGTTGGTATTGCTATATATTGAGAAAGTCTATCGAGAATAAAAAATTTTTTGCTTTGCAACAGCGGTCTGTCCAGCAAAATTATCAGTACAACGTCTGTTTCAGACGCCCACTACTTTTCTTAGTTACGGTAAAGACGTAATAAGCTAGTTGGGTTAATTGAAAGAACTGTGTAGCAAGCATATGAAAAATGGGATCAATATCTGGTCATGCCTGGCTACCAAAACAGTCAAAAAGAAATAAAATCTTTAAAAATTCTTTGTGCAAATTTTATGCGTCAATCTTTCTCGAATATCTGAAAGTAATGGAAAGAATACATTATTTCCAAGCCAGAAATAACCTTTGAGGCCAAGTTTCATTATTAACGTTTGTAGAAATACAATCAATTATAGCGAGAGAAATAAGAGTGCTTCTAAGCTCCTCATAAAAATTGCAGATTAGAAGTCTCTTTTTTTGAATCATTCTTACTGATTGTTATAGTACTTTAGTATTAAAACTGATTGCAGAGTTACTTCCAATTAATCTTCAAACACCTCTTTAGTTTGATTCGATTTTTAGGAGAGTAATCTCACTATAACGTTTAACTGCAATAATTCTATTCAGAGTGTCATAAATGAAACCACGTGAAAAGTTATCATTGCGATGCATTCAGAAGGACATATAAACTGATCTTAAATAGCAGTGGAATTTCCTGCATGTATGAAAATACGTTGTGGTCGCCGTAATCTAGTGAGTAGTAGACGAGGACTCAAGATCACTGTATAACCAGTATAGAAACGTTTGACAAACGCTCATAGCAGCAAATTACTAGCCAATTTAGAGGGAGAAAAAAAATGTTGTAATGTTTTGCGAATCAAATGCGTTAGAAGCAACAGATATACAGAGTGAAAACTGGCGGATAAAGCAGAAAAATTAAATGTAAATAAACATTTATTTTGTGTTAAAAAAGGGAAAATTTGGAATATTTTTTAATTTCTTCAATGAAAAGTTTAAAGATTCTTAAATATTTAATTATTAATCGAAATGTGTGTAGTTTTAGTCACAATGAATGTAGTTTCTTGTGCAAAAGGTAAGTAAGAAACTGAATATATCAAGATCAAAATAAGACGGACTGCTCATAAAAAATTTTTCTTGCTGAAAGATGCCAATATTTTTTAATTTCTTGAAAGAAAAAGTTACAAATTGTTATTGTTATTAGTTGTTTTTATTATTTATTAATAGTTTTACACAAAAATTACATTTTTTATTAACTCTCGCCAACATAAAAAACCCACCCCAAAAACTAAAAAAACATAAATAAACAAAACCGAGTTTCAATCAGAGAGGGACATAAATACTTTTTGGTATTTTTTGCTGTCCCTTTCATAATTCGCTGGTAAACGTCAAAATTGCGTTTCTATACTGGTTATACAGTGCTCGAGATTTCAGAAGTCTCTGTAAATAAAAAAATATGTCGTTCGGATTGGACTTACAAATATAGATTACACTACTCTTAAATAAAATTAACGGACAAAACGACAGATGGTATGAGAATTTTGGGCAGTAATCCTAACCAGAGGTTGTAACGAGTGTGTGTTGCAAAACATTTTGTGGAAAATGGTAAAAAAGAAGTCGTACCTGAAGCCATGATTTTTTTATATGTACACGCTACAAAAGGCAGGAGAGACATCTGCACTTATCTACGTAATAGAACACAACAACCAAACTGTGGGTACGCAATTTGCTTTCACCAATTGCTAACAACGTTTAGCCCTTCCAACGCAGAAAAGATGAAACGTAGAGCATTAAATTCGTCGAATGAGAAAAATCTTTGCTGTTCCATTACATATCGAGAACATGACTAAATTTTGTCAGAGATTCAAGGCTAGTTCGACGAAGAGATTGTTTTTAATTTTTCATTCTCCTAGACAAACATTTATAAATGTTTTAAACAATTAGTTGCGTAAACCGCAAATAGATTTTAACTGTTTTATTTATTTAAAAATTCTCAACAACCAAAGCAGTCAACGGAATATACGATGCCTTAAAACCTACTTACATACATATATGCCACCTCAGCTTTATTTCCTTTCGACTGCTTAAAGATATACTCTGACCATTGAGTCATTTCATCACTTTATTTCCAAATCATCGACTTTGATGCAAAATTTATATAAAGTTCCACAGCGATTAGTCATTTATTTCTAGATTTTATTGATTAAAGCATTTATTTCTGTTATTTACAGTTTCATCCCCTCCAAACCTATGCCCTTCTCTTACCAACTACACAAATTCAAAGCGCAGCAATTCCAATTCATTTGATTTCAGCCATTAAGTTCAACCCTCATTTTCTTTAATTTTTTTTTTGTTTTATTTTCTTATCAATTGTTTCATCGCTTTATATGGTGAATCATCATCATTTCGCATAGAAAATGAAAATTATTGCATACTTTGCAAAACAAAATCGTAGAGAAAGTTTTCCTTTTTTTGTTTCCTGCTTTCTTTTTTTGATTTGTTTTTATTAACAACTGTTTTCTAATGTGTGTGAAGATAAATTCAAATTTAACTAGCAAAGACAAAAACCAAAAATTTTAACAGAGGTAATGTTAAAGCTAACAGAGCCATGTTAAGTGGTTAACAGAAAATAGTCAAGGTAGGATTATCGATATTGTGGGCAAATGGGACATGCTGCACATATCCCACTATATACAAATTGTAGCCTAAGGTGTCCCTAATAAAACCCAATAAGTCGTATATCCCAAATAATTTTGGAACTTGAGATATCGGGCTTTATATATACCCTATGTTAACAGTGGCTGGGTAGGATGATGGATGATGGATATTGTGGAAAAATGGGACTTGCTGCACATATCCCACTATATACAAATTGTAGCCTAAGGTGTCCCTAATAAAACCCAATAAGTCGTATATCCCAAATAATTTTGGAACTTGAGATATCGGGCTTCATATATACCCTATGTTAACAGTGGCTGGGTAGGATGACGGATGATGGATATTGTGGAAAAATGGGACTTGCTGCACATATCCCACTATATACAAATTGTAGCCTAAGGTGTCCCTAATAAAACCCAATAAGTCGTATATCCCAAATAATTTTGGAACTTGAGATATCGGGCTTTATATATACCCTATGTTAACAGTGGCTGGGTAGGATGATGGATGATGGATATTGTGGAAAAATGGGACTTGCTGCACATATCCCACTATATACAAATTGTAGCCTAAGGTGTCCCTAATAAAACCCAATAAGTCGTATATCCCAAATAATTTTGGAACTTGAGATATCGGGCTTTATATATACCCTATGTTAACAGTGGCTGGGTAGGATGATGGATGATGGATATTGTGGAAAAATGGGACTTGCTGCACATATCCCACTATATACAAATTGTAGCCTAAGGTGTCCCTAATAAAACCCAATAAGTCGTATATCCCAAATAATTTTGGAACTTGAGATATCGGGCTTCATATATACCCTATGTTAACAGTGGCTGGGTAGGATGACGGATGATGGATATTGTGGAAAAATGGGACTTGCTGCACATATCCCACTATATACAAATTGTAGCCTAAGGTGTCCCTAATAAAACCCAATAAGTCGTATATCCCAAATAATTTTGGAACTTGAGATATCGGGCTTTATATATACCCTATGTTAACAGTGGCTGGGTAGGATGATGGATGATGGATATTGTGGAAAAATGGGACTTGCTGCACATATCCCACTATATACAAATTGTAGCCTAAGGTGTCCCTAATAAAACCCAATAAGTCGTATATCCCAAATAATTTTGGAACTTGAGATATCGGGCTTCATATATACCCTATGTTAACAGTGGCTGGGTAGGATGACGGATGATGGATATTGTGGAAAAATGGGACTTGCTGCACATATCCCACTATATACAAATTGTAGCCTAAGGTGTCCCTAATAAAACCCAATAAGTCGTATATCCCAAATAATTTTGGAACTTGAGATATCGGGCTTTATATATACCCTATGTTAACAGTGGCTGGGTAGGATGATGGATGATGGATATTGTGGAAAAATGGGACTTGCTGCACATATCCCACTATATACAAATTGTAGCCTAAGGTGTCCCTAATAAAACCCAATAAGTCGTATATCCCAAATAATTTTGGAACTTGAGATATCGGGCTTCATATATACCCTATGTTAACAGTGGCTGGGTAGGATGACGGATGATGGATATTGTGGAAAAATGGGACTTGCTGCACATATCCCACTATATACAAATTGTAGCCTAAGGTGTCCCTAATAAAACCCAATAAGTCGTATATCCCAAATAATTTTGGAACTTGAGATATCGGGCTTCATATATACCCTATGTTAACAGTGGCTGGGTAGGATGACGGATGATGGATATTGTGGAAAAATGGGACTTGCTGCACATATCCCACTATATACAAATTGTAGCCTAAGGTGTCCCTAATAAAACCCAATAAGTCGTATATCCCAAATAATTTTGGAACTTGAGATATCGGGCTTTATATATACCCTATGTTAACAGTGGCTGGGTAGGATGATGGATGATGGATATTGTGGAAAAATGGGACTTGCTGCACATATCCCACTATATACAAATTGTAGCCTAAGGTGTCCCTAATAAAACCCAATAAGTCGTATATCCCAAATAATTTTGGAACTTGAGATATCGGGCTTCATATATACCCTATGTTAACAGTGGCTGGGTAGGATGACGGATGATGGATATTGTGGAAAAATGGGACTTGCTGCACATATCCCACTATATACAAATTGTAGCCTAAGGTGTCCCTAATAAAACCCAATAAGTCGTATATCCCAAATAATTTTGGAACTTGAGATATCGGGCTTTATATATACCCTATGTTAACAGTGGCTGGGTAGGATGATGGATGATGGATATTGTGGAAAAATGGGACTTGCTGCACATATCCCACTATATACAAATTGTAGCCTAAGGTGTCCCTAATAAAACCCAATAAGTCGTATATCCCAAATAATTTTGGAACTTGAGATATCGGGCTTCATATATACCCTATGTTAACAGTGGCTGGGTAGGATGACGGATGATGGATATTGTGGAAAAATGGGACTTGCTGCACATATCCCACTATATACAAATTGTAGCCTAAGGTGTCCCTAATAAAACCCAATAAGTCGTATATCCCAAATAATTTTGGAACTTGAGATATCGGGCTTTATATATACCCTATGTTAACAGTGGCTGGGTAGGATGATGGATGATGGATATTGTGGAAAAATGGGACTTGCTGCACATATCCCACTATATACAAATTGTAGCCTAAGGTGTCCCTAATAAAACCCAATAAGTCGTATATCCCAAATAATTTTGGAACTTGAGATATCGGGCTTCAAATATAGCCTATGTTAACAGTGGCTGGGTAGGATGACGGATGATGGATATTGTGGAAAAATGGGACTTGCTGCACATATCCCACTATATACAAATTGTAGCCTAAGGTGTCCCTAATAAAACCCAATAAGTCGTATATCCCAAATAATTTTGGAACTTGAGATATCGGGCTTTATATATACCCTATGTTAACAGTGGCTGGGTAGGATGATGGATGATGGATATTGTGGAAAAATGGGACTTGCTGCACATATCCCACTATATACAAATTGTAGCCTAAGGTGTCCCTAATAAAACCCAATAAGTCGTATATCCCAAATAATTTTGGAACTTGAGATATCGGGCTTTATATATACCCTATGTTAACAGTGGCTGGGTAGGATGATGGATGATGGATATTGTGGAAAAATGGGACTTGCTGCACATATCCCACTATATACAAATTGTAGCCTAAGGTGTCCCTAATAAAACCCAATAAGTCGTATATCCCAAATAATTTTGGAACTTGAGATATCGGGCTTCATATATACCCTATGTTAACAGTGGCTGGGTAGGATGACGGATGATGGATATTGTGGAAAAATGGGACTTGCTGCACATATCCCACTATATACAAATTGTAGCCTAAGGTGTCCCTAATAAAACCCAATAAGTCGTATATCCCAAATAATTTTGGAACTTGAGATATCGGGCTTTATATATACCCTATGTTAACAGTGGCTGGGTAGGATGATGGATGATGGATATTGTGGAAAAATGGGACTTGCTGCACATATCCCACTATATACAAATTGTAGCCTAAGGTGTCCCTAATAAAACCCAATAAGTCGTATATCCCAAATAATTTTGGAACTTGAGATATCGGGCTTTATATATACCCTATGTTAACAGTGGCTGGGTAGGATGATGGATGATGGATATTGTGGAAAAATGGGACTTGCTGCACATATCCCACTATATACAAATTGTAGCCTAAGGTGTCCCTAATAAAACCCAATAAGTCGTATATCCCAAATAATTTTGGAACTTGAGATATCGGGCTTCATATATACCCTATGTTAACAGTGGCTGGGTAGGATGACGGATGATGGATATTGTGGAAAAATGGGACTTGCTGCACATATCCCACTATATACAAATTGTAGCCTAAGGTGTCCCTAATAAAACCCAATAAGTCGTATATCCCAAATAATTTTGGAACTTGAGATATCGGGCTTTATATATACCCTATGTTAACAGTGGCTGGGTAGGATGATGGATGATGGATATTGTGGAAAAATGGGACTTGCTGCACATATCCCACTATATACAAATTGTAGCCTAAGGTGTCCCTAATAAAACCCAATAAGTCGTATATCCCAAATAATTTTGGAACTTGAGATATCGGGCTTCATATATACCCTATGTTAACAGTGGCTGGGTAGGATGACGGATGATGGATATTGTGGAAAAATGGGACTTGCTGCACATATCCCACTATATACAAATTGTAGCCTAAGGTGTCCCTAATAAAACCCAATAAGTCGTATATCCCAAATAATTTTGGAACTTGAGATATCGGGCTTTATATATACCCTATGTTAACAGTGGCTGGGTAGGATGATGGATGATGGATATTGTGGAAAAATGGGACTTGCTGCACATATCCCACTATATACAAATTGTAGCCTAAGGTGTCCCTAATAAAACCCAATAAGTCGTATATCCCAAATAATTTTGGAACTTGAGATATCGGGCTTCATATATACCCTATGTTAACAGTGGCTGGGTAGGATGACGGATGATGGATATTGTGGAAAAATGGGACTTGCTGCACATATCCCACTATATACAAATTGTAGCCTAAGGTGTCCCTAATAAAACCCAATAAGTCGTATATCCCAAATAATTTTGGAACTTGAGATATCGGGCTTTATATATACCCTATGTTAACAGTGGCTGGGTAGGATGATGGATGATGGATATTGTGGAAAAATGGGACTTGCTGCACATATCCCACTATATACAAATTGTAGCCTAAGGTGTCCCTAATAAAACCCAATAAGTCGTATATCCCAAATAATTTTGGAACTTGAGATATCGGGCTTCATATATACCCTATGTTAACAGTGGCTGGGTAGGATGACGGATGATGGATATTGTGGAAAAATGGGACTTGCTGCACATATCCCACTATATACAAATTGTAGCCTAAGGTGTCCCTAATAAAACCCAATAAGTCGTATATCCCAAATAATTTTGGAACTTGAGATATCGGGCTTTATATATACCCTATGTTAACAGTGGCTGGGTAGGATGATGGATGATGGATATTGTGGAAAAATGGGACTTGCTGCACATATCCCACTATATACAAATTGTAGCCTAAGGTGTCCCTAATAAAACCCAATAAGTCGTATATCCCAAATAATTTTGGAACTTGAGATATCGGGCTTCAAATATAGCCTATGTTAACAGTGGCTGGGTAGGATGACGGATGATGGATATTGTGGAAAAATGGGACTTGCTGCACATATCCCACTATATACAAATTGTAGCCTAAGGTGTCCCTAATAAAACCCAATAAGTCGTATATCCCAAATAATTTTGGAACTTGAGATATCGGGCTTCATATATACCCTATGTTAACAGTGGCTGGGTAGGATGACGGATGATGGATATTGTGGAAAAATGGGACTTGCTGCACATATCCCACTATATACAAATTGTAGCCTAAGGTGTCCCTAATAAAACCCAATAAGTCGTATATCCCAAATAATTTTGGAACTTGAGATATCGGGCTTTATATATACCCTATGTTAACAGTGGCTGGGTAGGATGATGGATGATGGATATTGTGGAAAAATGGGACTTGCTGCACATATCCCACTATATACAAATTGTAGCCTAAGGTGTCCCTAATAAAACCCAATAAGTCGTATATCCCAAATAATTTTGGAACTTGAGATATCGGGCTTCAAATATAGCCTATGTTAACAGTGGCTGGGTAGGATGACGGATGATGGATATTGTGGAAAAATGGGACTTGCTGCACATATCCCACTATATACAAATTGTAGCCTAAGGTGTCCCTAATAAAACCCAATAAGTCGTATATCCCAAATAATTTTGGAACTTGAGATATCGGGCTTCAAATATAGCCTATGTTAACAGTGGCTGGGTAAGATGACGGATGATGGATATTGTGGAAAAATGGGACTTGCTGCACATATCCCACTATATACAAATTGTAGCCTAAGGTGTCGCCAATTAAACGCAATAAGTCGTATATCCCAAATAATTTTGGAACTTGAGATATCGGGCGTCATATATACCCTATGTTAACAGTGGCTGGGTAGGATGACGGATGATGGATATTGTGGAAAAATGGGACTTGCTGCACATATCCCACTATATACAAATTGTAGCCTAAGGTGTCCCTAATAAAACCCAATAAGTCGTATATCCCAAATAATTTTGGAACTTGAGATATCGGGCTTCAAATATAGCCTATGTTAACAGTGGCTGGGTAGGATGACGGATGATGGATATTGTGGAAAAATGGGACTTGCTGCACATATCCCACTATATACAAATTGTAGCCTAAGGTGTCCCTAATAAAACCCAATAAGTCGTATATCCCAAATAATTTTGGAACTTGAGATATCGGGCTTTATATATACCCTATGTTAACAGTGGCTGGGTAGGATGATGGATGATGGATATTGTGGAAAAATGGGACTTGCTGCACATATCCCACTATATACAAATTGTAGCTTAAGGTGTCCCTAATAAAACCCAATAAGTCGTATATCCCAAATAATTTTGGAACTTGAGATATCGGGCTTCAAATATAGCCTATGTTAACAGTGGCTGGGTAGGATGACGGATGATGGATATTGTGGAAAAATGGGACTTGCTGCACATATCCCACTATATACAAATTGTAGCCTAAGGTGTCGCCAATTAAACGCAATAAGTCGTATATCCCAAATAATTTTGGAACTTGAGATATCGGGCGTCATATATACCCTATGTTAACAGTGGCTGGGTAGGATGACGGATGATGGATATTGTGGAAAAATGGGACTTGCTGCACATATCCCACTATATACAAATTGTAGCCTAAGGTGTCGCCAATTAAACGCAATAAGTCGTATATCCCAAATAATTTTGGAACTTGAGATATCGGGCGTCATATATACCCTATGTTAACAGTGGCTGGGTAGGATGACGGATGATGGATATTGTGGAAAAATGGGACTTGCTGCACATATCCCACTATATACAAATTGTAGCCTAAGGTGTCCCTAATAAAACCCAATAAGTCGTATATCCCAAATAATTTTGGAACTTGAGATATCGGGCTTTATATATACCCTATGTTAACAGTGGCTGGGTAGGATGATGGATGATGGATATTGTGGAAAAATGGGACTTGCTGCACATATCCCACTATATACAAATTGTAGCCTAAGGTGTCGCCAATTAAACGCAATAAGTCGTTGTGGGATATGTGCAGCAAGTCCCATTTTTCCACAATATCCATCATCCATCATCCTACCCAGCCACTGTTAACATAGGGTATATATAAAGCCCGATATCTCAAGTTCCAAAATTATTTGGGATATACGACTTATTGGGTTTTATTAGGGACACCTTAGACTATAATTTGTATATAGTGGGATATGTGCAGCAAGTCCCATTTTTCCACAATATCCATCATCCGTCATCCTACCCAGCCACTGTTAACATAGGCTATATTTGAAGCCCGATATCTCAAGTTCCAAAATTATTTGGGATATACGACTTATTGGGTTTTATTAGGGACACCTTAAGCTACAATTTGTATATAGTGGGATATGTGCAGCAAGTCCCATTTTTCCACAATATCCATCATCCATCATCCTACCCAGCCACTGTTAACATAGGGTATATATAAAGCCCGATATCTCAAGTTCCAAAATTATTTGGGATATACGACTTATTGGGTTTTATTAGGGACACCTTAGGCTACAATTTGTATATAGTGGGATATGTGCAGCAAGTCCCATTTTTCCACAATATCCATCATCCGTCATCCTACCCAGCCACTGTTAACATAGGGTATATATGAAGCCCGATATCTCAAGTTCCAAAATTATTTGGGATATACGACTTATTGGGTTTTATTAGGGACACCTTAGGCTACAATTTGTATATAGTGGGATATGTGCAGCAAGTCCCATTTTTCCACAATATCCATCATCCATCATCCTACCCAGCCACTGTTAACATAGGGTATATATAAAGCCCGATATCTCAAGTTCCAAAATTATTTGGGATATACGACTTATTGGGTTTTATTAGGGACACCTTAGGCTACAATTTGTATATAGTGGGATATGTGCAGCAAGTCCCATTTTTCCACAATATCCATCATCCGTCATCCTACCCAGCCACTGTTAACATAGGCTATATTTGAAGCCCGATATCTCAAGTTCCAAAATTATTTGGGATATACGACTTATTGGGTTTTATTAGGGACACCTTAGGCTACAATTTGTATATAGTGGGATATGTGCAGCAAGTCCCATTTTTCCACAATATCCATCATCCATCATCCTACCCAGCCACTGTTAACATAGGGTATATATAAAGCCCGATATCTCAAGTTCAAAAATTATTTGGGATATACGACTTATTGGGTTTTATTAGGGACACCTTAGGCTACAATTTGTATATAGTGGGATATGTGCAGCAAGTCCCATTTTTCCACAATATCCATCATCCGTCATCCTACCCAGCCACTGTTAACATAGGGTATATATGAAGCCCGATATCTCAAGTTCCAAAATTATTTGGGATATACGACTTATTGGGTTTTATTAGGGACACCTTAGGCTACAATTTGTATATAGTGGGATATGTGCAGCAAGTCCCATTTTTCCACAATATCCATCATCCATCATCCTACCCAGCCACTGTTAACATAGGGTATATATAAAGCCCGATATCTCAAGTTCCAAAATTATTTGGGATATACGACTTATTGGGTTTTATTAGGGACACCTTAGACTATAATTTGTATATAGTGGGATATGTGCAGCAAGTCCCATTTTTCCACAATATCCATCATCCCTCACCCTACCCAGACACTGTTAACATAGGCTATATTTGAAGCCCGATATCTCAAGTTCCAAAATTATTTGGGATATACGACTTATTGGGTTTTATTAGGGACACCTTAGACTATAATTTGTATATAGTGGGATATGTGCAGCAAGTCCCATTTTTCCACAATATCCATCATCCCTCACCCTACCCAGACACTGTTAACATAGGCTATATATGAAGCCCGATATCTCAAGTTCCAAAATTATTTGGGATATACGACTTATTGGGTTTTATTAGGGACACCTTAGGCTACAATTTGTATATAGTGGGATATGTGCAGCAAGTCCCATTTTTCCACAATATCCATCATCCGTCATCCTACCCAGCCACTGTTAACATAGGGTATATATGAAGCCCGATATCTCAAGTTCCAAAATTATTTGGGATATACGACTTATTGGGTTTTATTAGGGACACCTTAGACTATAATTTGTATATAGTGGGATATGTGCAGCAAGTCCCATTTTTCCACAATATCCATCATCCCTCACCCTACCCAGACACTGTTAACATAGGCTATATATGAAGCCCGATATCTCAAGTTCCAAAATTATTTGGGATATACGACTTATTGGGTTTTATTAGGGACACCTTAGGCTACAATTTGTATATAGTGGGATATGTGCAGCAAGTCCCATTTTTCCACAATATCCATCATCCATCATCCTACCCAGCCACTGTTAACATAGGGTATATATAAAGCCCGATATCTCAAGTTCCAAAATTATTTGGGATATACGACTTATTGGGTTTTATTAGGGACACCTTAGGCTACAATTTGTATATAGTGGGATATGTGCAGCAAGTCCCATTTTTCCACAATATCCATCATCCGTCATCCTACCCAGCCACTGTTAACATAGGCTATATTTGAAGCCCGATATCTCAAGTTCCAAAATTATTTGGGATATACGACTTATTGGGTTTTATTAGGGACACCTTAGGCTACAATTTGTATATAGTGGGATATGTGCAGCAAGTCCCATTTTTCCACAATATCCATCATCCATCATCCTACCCAGCCACTGTTAACATAGGGTATATATAAAGCCCGATATCTCAAGTTCCAAAATTATTTGGGATATACGACTTATTGGGTTTTATTAGGGACACCTTAGGCTACAATTTGTATATAGTGGGATATGTGCAGCAAGTCCCATTTTTCCACAATATCCATCATCCGTCATCCTACCCAGCCACTGTTAACATAGGGTATATATGAAGCCCGATATCTCAAGTTCCAAAATTATTTGGGATATACGACTTATTGGGTTTTATTAGGGACACCTTAGGCTACAATTTGTATATAGTGGGATATGTGCAGCAAGTCCCATTTTTCCACAATATCCATCATCCATCATCCTACCCAGCCACTGTTAACATAGGGTATATATAAAGCCCGATATCTCAAGTTCCAAAATTATTTGGGATATACGACTTATTGGGTTTTATTAGGGACACCTTAGACTATAATTTGTATATAGTGGGATATGTGCAGCAAGTCCCATTTTTCCACAATATCCATCATCCCTCACCCTACCCAGACACTGTTAACATAGGCTATATTTGAAGCCCGATATCTCAAGTTCCAAAATTATTTGGGATATACGACTTATTGGGTTTTATTAGGGACACCTTAGACTATAATTTGTATATAGTGGGATATGTGCAGCAAGTCCCATTTTTCCACAATATCCATCATCCCTCACCCTACCCAGACACTGTTAACATAGGCTATATATGAAGCCCGATATCTCAAGTTCCAAAATTATTTGGGATATACGACTTATTGGGTTTTATTAGGGACACCTTAGGCTACAATTTGTATATAGTGGGATATGTGCAGCAAGTCCCATTTTTCCACAATATCCATCATCCGTCATCCTACCCAGCCACTGTTAACATAGGGTATATATGAAGCCCGATATCTCAAGTTCCAAAATTATTTGGGATATACGACTTATTGGGTTTTATTAGGGACACCTTAGACTATAATTTGTATATAGTGGGATATGTGCAGCAAGTCCCATTTTTCCACAATATCCATCATCCCTCACCCTACCCAGACACTGTTAACATAGGCTATATATGAAGCCCGATATCTCAAGTTCCAAAATTATTTGGGATATACGACTTATTGGGTTTTATTAGGGACACCTTAGGCTACAATTTGTATATAGTGGGATATGTGCAGCAAGTCCCATTTTTCCACAATATCCATCATCCCTCACCCTACCCAGACACTGTTAACATAGGCTATATATGAAGCCCGATATCTCAAGTTCCAAAATTATTTGGGATATACGACTTATTGGGTTTTATTAGGGACACCTTAGGCTACAATTTGTATATAGTGGGATATGTGCAGCAAGTCCCATTTTTCCACAATATCCATCATCCATCATCCTACCCAGCCACTGTTAACATAGGGTATATATAAAGCCCGATATCTCAAGTTCCAAAATTATTTGGGATATACGACTTATTGGGTTTTATTAGGGACACCTTAGGCTACAATTTGTATATAGTGGGATATGTGCAGCAAGTCCCATTTTTCCACAATATCCATCATCCGTCATCCTACCCAGCCACTGTTAACATAGGCTATATTTGAAGCCCGATATCTCAAGTTCCAAAATTATTTGGGATATACGACTTATTGGGTTTTATTAGGGACACCTTAGGCTACAATTTGTATATAGTGGGATATGTGCAGCAAGTCCCATTTTTCCACAATATCCATCATCCATCATCCTACCCAGCCACTGTTAACATAGGGTATATATAAAGCCCGATATCTCAAGTTCCAAAATTATTTGGGATATACGACTTATTGGGTTTTATTAGGGACACCTTAGGCTACAATTTGTATATAGTGGGATATGTGCAGCAAGTCCCATTTTTCCACAATATCCATCATCCGTCATCCTACCCAGCCACTGTTAACATAGGGTATATATGAAGCCCGATATCTCAAGTTCCAAAATTATTTGGGATATACGACTTATTGGGTTTTATTAGGGACACCTTAGGCTACAATTTGTATATAGTGGGATATGTGCAGCAAGTCCCATTTTTCCACAATATCCATCATCCATCATCCTACCCAGCCACTGTTAACATAGGGTATATATAAAGCCCGATATCTCAAGTTCCAAAATTATTTGGGATATACGACTTATTGGGTTTTATTAGGGACACCTTAGGCTACAATTTGTATCTAGTGGGATATGTGCAGCAAGTCCCATTTTTCCACAATATCCATCATCCGTCATCCTACCCAGCCACTGTTAACATAGGGTATATATGACGCCCGATATCTCAAGTTCCAAAATTATTTGGGATATACGACTTATTGCGTTTAATTGGCGACACCTTAGGCTACAATTTGTATATAGTGGGATATGTGCAGCAAGTCCCATTTTTCCACAATATCCATCATCCGTCGTCCTACCCATACACTGTTAGCTAACATAGGGTATATATGAAGCCCGATATCTCAAGTTCCAAAATTATTTGGGATATACGACTTATTGGGTTTTATTAGGGACACCTTAGGCTACAATTTGTATATAGTGGGATATGTGCAGCAAGTCCCATTTTTCCACAATATCCATCATCCGTCATCCTACCCAGCCACTGTTAACATAGGGTATATATGACGCCCGATATCTCAAGTTCCAAAATTATTTGGGATATACGACTTATTGGGTTTTATTAGGGACACCTTAGGCTACAATTTGTATATAGTGGGATATGTGCAGCAAGTCCCATTTTTCCACAATATCCATCATCCGTCGTCCTACCCAGCCACTGTTAACATAGGGTATATATGACGCCCGATATCTCAAGTTCCAAAATTATTTGGGATATACGACTTATTGGGTTTTATTAGGGACACCTTAGGCTACAATTTGTATATAGTGGGATATGTGCAGCAAGTCCCATTTTTCCACAATATCCATCATCCGTCATCCTACCCAGCCACTGTTAACATAGGGTATATATGACGCCCGATATCTCAAGTTCCAAAATTATTTGGGATATACGACTTATTGCGTTTAATTGGCGACACCTTAGGCTACAATTTGTATATAGTGGGATATGTGCAGCAAGTCCCATTTTTCCACAATATCCATCATCCGTCATCCTACCCAGCCACTGTTAACATAGGCTATATTTGAAGCCCGATATCTCAAGTTCCAAAATTATTTGGGATATACGACTTATTGGGTTTTATTAGGGACACCTTAAGCTACAATTTGTATATAGTGGGATATGTGCAGCAAGTCCCATTTTTCCACAATATCCATCATCCATCATCCTACCCAGCCACTGTTAACATAGGGTATATATAAAGCCCGATATCTCAAGTTCCAAAATTATTTGGGATATACGACTTATTGGGTTTTATTAGGGACACCTTAGGCTACAATTTGTATATAGTGGGATATGTGCAGCAAGTCCCATTTTTCCACAATATCCATCATCCGTCATCCTACCCAGCCACTGTTAACATAGGGTATATATGAAGCCCGATATCTCAAGTTCCAAAATTATTTGGGATATACGACTTATTGGGTTTTATTAGGGACACCTTAGGCTACAATTTGTATATAGTGGGATATGTGCAGCAAGTCCCATTTTTCCACAATATCCATCATCCATCATCCTACCCAGCCACTGTTAACATAGGGTATATATAAAGCCCGATATCTCAAGTTCCAAAATTATTTGGGATATACGACTTATTGGGTTTTATTAGGGACACCTTAGGCTACAATTTGTATATAGTGGGATATGTGCAGCAAGTCCCATTTTTCCACAATATCCATCATCCGTCATCCTACCCAGCCACTGTTAACATAGGCTATATTTGAAGCCCGATATCTCAAGTTCCAAAATTATTTGGGATATACGACTTATTGGGTTTTATTAGGGACACCTTAGGCTACAATTTGTATATAGTGGGATATGTGCAGCAAGTCCCATTTTTCCACAATATCCATCATCCATCATCCTACCCAGCCACTGTTAACATAGGGTATATATAAAGCCCGATATCTCAAGTTCCAAAATTATTTGGGATATACGACTTATTGGGTTTTATTAGGGACACCTTAGGCTACAATTTGTATATAGTGGGATATGTGCAGCAAGTCCCATTTTTCCACAATATCCATCATCCGTCATCCTACCCAGCCACTGTTAACATAGGGTATATATGAAGCCCGATATCTCAAGTTCCAAAATTATTTGGGATATACGACTTATTGGGTTTTATTAGGGACACCTTAGGCTACAATTTGTATATAGTGGGATATGTGCAGCAAGTCCCATTTTTCCACAATATCCATCATCCATCATCCTACCCAGCCACTGTTAACATAGGGTATATATAAAGCCCGATATCTCAAGTTCCAAAATTATTTGGGATATACGACTTATTGGGTTTTATTAGGGACACCTTAGACTATAATTTGTATATAGTGGGATATGTGCAGCAAGTCCCATTTTTCCACAATATCCATCATCCCTCACCCTACCCAGACACTGTTAACATAGGCTATATTTGAAGCCCGATATCTCAAGTTCCAAAATTATTTGGGATATACGACTTATTGGGTTTTATTAGGGACACCTTAGACTATAATTTGTATATAGTGGGATATGTGCAGCAAGTCCCATTTTTCCACAATATCCATCATCCCTCACCCTACCCAGACACTGTTAACATAGGCTATATATGAAGCCCGATATCTCAAGTTCCAAAATTATTTGGGATATACGACTTATTGGGTTTTATTAGGGACACCTTAGGCTACAATTTGTATATAGTGGGATATGTGCAGCAAGTCCCATTTTTCCACAATATCCATCATCCGTCATCCTACCCAGCCACTGTTAACATAGGGTATATATGAAGCCCGATATCTCAAGTTCCAAAATTATTTGGGATATACGACTTATTGGGTTTTATTAGGGACACCTTAGACTATAATTTGTATATAGTGGGATATGTGCAGCAAGTCCCATTTTTCCACAATATCCATCATCCCTCACCCTACCCAGACACTGTTAACATAGGCTATATATGAAGCCCGATATCTCAAGTTCCAAAATTATTTGGGATATACGACTTATTGGGTTTTATTAGGGACACCTTAGGCTACAATTTGTATATAGTGGGATATGTGCAGCAAGTCCCATTTTTCCACAATATCCATCATCCATCATCCTACCCAGCCACTGTTAACATAGGGTATATATAAAGCCCGATATCTCAAGTTCCAAAATTATTTGGGATATACGACTTATTGGGTTTTATTAGGGACACCTTAGGCTACAATTTGTATATAGTGGGATATGTGCAGCAAGTCCCATTTTTCCACAATATCCATCATCCGTCATCCTACCCAGCCACTGTTAACATAGGCTATATTTGAAGCCCGATATCTCAAGTTCCAAAATTATTTGGGATATACGACTTATTGGGTTTTATTAGGGACACCTTAGGCTACAATTTGTATATAGTGGGATATGTGCAGCAAGTCCCATTTTTCCACAATATCCATCATCCATCATCCTACCCAGCCACTGTTAACATAGGGTATATATAAAGCCCGATATCTCAAGTTCCAAAATTATTTGGGATATACGACTTATTGGGTTTTATTAGGGACACCTTAGGCTACAATTTGTATATAGTGGGATATGTGCAGCAAGTCCCATTTTTCCACAATATCCATCATCCGTCATCCTACCCAGCCACTGTTAACATAGGGTATATATGAAGCCCGATATCTCAAGTTCCAAAATTATTTGGGATATACGACTTATTGGGTTTTATTAGGGACACCTTAGGCTACAATTTGTATATAGTGGGATATGTGCAGCAAGTCCCATTTTTCCACAATATCCATCATCCATCATCCTACCCAGCCACTGTTAACATAGGGTATATATAAAGCCCGATATCTCAAGTTCCAAAATTATTTGGGATATACGACTTATTGGGTTTTATTAGGGACACCTTAGACTATAATTTGTATATAGTGGGATATGTGCAGCAAGTCCCATTTTTCCACAATATCCATCATCCCTCACCCTACCCAGACACTGTTAACATAGGCTATATTTGAAGCCCGATATCTCAAGTTCCAAAATTATTTGGGATATACGACTTATTGGGTTTTATTAGGGACACCTTAGACTATAATTTGTATATAGTGGGATATGTGCAGCAAGTCCCATTTTTCCACAATATCCATCATCCCTCACCCTACCCAGACACTGTTAACATAGGCTATATATGAAGCCCGATATCTCAAGTTCCAAAATTATTTGGGATATACGACTTATTGGGTTTTATTAGGGACACCTTAGGCTACAATTTGTATATAGTGGGATATGTGCAGCAAGTCCCATTTTTCCACAATATCCATCATCCGTCATCCTACCCAGCCACTGTTAACATAGGGTATATATGAAGCCCGATATCTCAAGTTCCAAAATTATTTGGGATATACGACTTATTGGGTTTTATTAGGGACACCTTAGACTATAATTTGTATATAGTGGGATATGTGCAGCAAGTCCCATTTTTCCACAATATCCATCATCCCTCACCCTACCCAGACACTGTTAACATAGGCTATATATGAAGCCCGATATCTCAAGTTCCAAAATTATTTGGGATATACGACTTATTGGGTTTTATTAGGGACACCTTAGGCTACAATTTGTATATAGTGGGATATGTGCAGCAAGTCCCATTTTTCCACAATATCCATCATCCCTCACCCTACCCAGACACTGTTAACATAGGCTATATATGAAGCCCGATATCTCAAGTTCCAAAATTATTTGGGATATACGACTTATTGGGTTTTATTAGGGACACCTTAGGCTACAATTTGTATATAGTGGGATATGTGCAGCAAGTCCCATTTTTCCACAATATCCATCATCCATCATCCTACCCAGCCACTGTTAACATAGGGTATATATAAAGCCCGATATCTCAAGTTCCAAAATTATTTGGGATATACGACTTATTGGGTTTTATTAGGGACACCTTAGGCTACAATTTGTATATAGTGGGATATGTGCAGCAAGTCCCATTTTTCCACAATATCCATCATCCGTCATCCTACCCAGCCACTGTTAACATAGGCTATATTTGAAGCCCGATATCTCAAGTTCCAAAATTATTTGGGATATACGACTTATTGGGTTTTATTAGGGACACCTTAGGCTACAATTTGTATATAGTGGGATATGTGCAGCAAGTCCCATTTTTCCACAATATCCATCATCCATCATCCTACCCAGCCACTGTTAACATAGGGTATATATAAAGCCCGATATCTCAAGTTCCAAAATTATTTGGGATATACGACTTATTGGGTTTTATTAGGGACACCTTAGGCTACAATTTGTATATAGTGGGATATGTGCAGCAAGTCCCATTTTTCCACAATATCCATCATCCGTCATCCTACCCAGCCACTGTTAACATAGGGTATATATGAAGCCCGATATCTCAAGTTCCAAAATTATTTGGGATATACGACTTATTGGGTTTTATTAGGGACACCTTAGGCTACAATTTGTATATAGTGGGATATGTGCAGCAAGTCCCATTTTTCCACAATATCCATCATCCATCATCCTACCCAGCCACTGTTAACATAGGGTATATATAAAGCCCGATATCTCAAGTTCCAAAATTATTTGGGATATACGACTTATTGGGTTTTATTAGGGACACCTTAGACTATAATTTGTATATAGTGGGATATGTGCAGCAAGTCCCATTTTTCCACAATATCCATCATCCCTCACCCTACCCAGACACTGTTAACATAGGCTATATTTGAAGCCCGATATCTCAAGTTCCAAAATTATTTGGGATATACGACTTATTGGGTTTTATTAGGGACACCTTAGACTATAATTTGTATATAGTGGGATATGTGCAGCAAGTCCCATTTTTCCACAATATCCATCATCCCTCACCCTACCCAGACACTGTTAACATAGGCTATATATGAAGCCCGATATCTCAAGTTCCAAAATTATTTGGGATATACGACTTATTGGGTTTTATTAGGGACACCTTAGGCTACAATTTGTATATAGTGGGATATGTGCAGCAAGTCCCATTTTTCCACAATATCCATCATCCGTCATCCTACCCAGCCACTGTTAACATAGGGTATATATGAAGCCCGATATCTCAAGTTCCAAAATTATTTGGGATATACGACTTATTGGGTTTTATTAGGGACACCTTAGACTATAATTTGTATATAGTGGGATATGTGCAGCAAGTCCCATTTTTCCACAATATCCATCATCCCTCACCCTACCCAGACACTGTTAACATAGGCTATATATGAAGCCCGATATCTCAAGTTCCAAAATTATTTGGGATATACGACTTATTGGGTTTTATTAGGGACACCTTAGGCTACAATTTGTATATAGTGGGATATGTGCAGCATGTCCCATTTGCCCACAATATCGATAATCCTACCTTGACTATTTTCTGTTAACCACTTAACATTGCTCTGTTAGCTTTAACATTACCTCTGTTAAAATTTTTGGTTTTTGTCTTTGCTAGTTAAATTTGAATTTATCTTCACACACATTGTTTTCTATTCTTTTATTTTTATTACAACAATAAAAAAAATAAAAGAAATACCCGGAAACAATAGGAAAACGGAAAGGATACAAACCGTTAAGCAGGGGTTTATGGCGATATGAATACGTAAATAAATGCACACATACTCTCCACGCTGTTATGAGCTTACTGCTGTTTATGGAAGAGAGTGAGTACTTATGTTGCTGTATATATGTATGTGTGTGTGTAACTTAAAAATTCTACACAATTTTATGCGTTTTCACATGCACTTAAAGAAATTGTTTTCGTTCCTTTACTTTCCACATTTAAATACAATATTTATTTGTAAAATTTCTTTGCAAAAATTTCTCTCCCTGCCCTTCTCTCTTTATGCATATTATATACACGTTGTATATGTATGTATATATTGTATGATTGTTGCAACATAATACTATGCTTGCTTGTAGCACAAGCAACACTTATTTTATTACTTTAAATGGCTGGCAGGCAAACAACCTGTAGAAAGTTTTTTGAGGCAGATTTGAAAAGATTTCTCAACAACTTTCATAATGAAACTGAACGAAACAATTTAAATTATACCTGAGATGTTCGTTCATCACAAGCCATGAATGCTTGAATGCTTTGAGTGCAAATGCAAATGCTAATGAAACTGAAACTGAACCTGATGTGTTTCTCTCTTGAGGCGCTTGAAGAGTAACTTTGTTGCATTTATGCAGAGTATTTATAAGAAACTTGAATTTTGTAGAAGTAAACTTAACTGGTAATTACTGTACTAGACAATTAAAATATGATTTTAGTTTTTGTTTTAACTTTTTGATTTAAAGGATCACAAAAAAAGATTAAAATGTTTAGAAAAGAAATCCTGTTCTTGGTCTATTCGATGAACGGTATAGTATATCATGAGGGATAGTATATCATCACATCACACACACACATCATCATCATAGTATATCAACACATCTGCGTTGGCAACGAGCAACGGCATTAACAGATGGATGTCTTGATAATATAAGACGGAAATATTGTAGGAATAAATTTTTTATTAGAATCTGGCAGACAATTTTATGACATTTATTTCCGGTATGCATATGTCCGCCATGGTTACGAATGCCATGACCGACTGAATCAGTCCAGGATTTGACCAACTTTTAAAAGAAACGTCAGGATTAACTTGTTTGTCGGCATAATCCAATGACTTAACATTGCCTCTTAAAAATAACCCAGAGTCAAATCACCCAGAGTTAAATCACGCGAAGGAGCAGGCCAGCCTTGTTCAATGGTCTATTCGTTCGTAAATTCAGGATTTTGCAATAAATCGATTATTAAGCTGTAAGGTTCAAGCTGCGGAGTTTTATTGAAACAAAAATTCATTCACCAAAGCTCCTTGCTTGATTTCGAAGCTCAAAAGGACGAATGATACCACCAGCGTGAAAACTGCACCAAACACTCAATTTTGATAAGAGTTATGATGGTGCGTTTGTGGCTTGAGGATATTTTTCGGTTCAAATACGGAAATTATGCTTATTGACGTGGTCATTTAACCATGTCCTTGTTCATTTAAATTTAGTAACAGATTGCCTGTCTTAAAGACAGGTTCTAAAAAGCCTATCCTATGACCAAAGAAATCTGGATAAAATAATAGAAATTGTGAAGAGAAGCTAGTCTAGGAACTTGTATAATGCAATTTTAATCCTATATAAATAGAGACGTTCTACTAACGATAACAACAGTAATATGGTAGTTTCGATAACTTACATACATACATAATTGGTCATTACAACCCTTCAGTCAGGATTACGACCTAGCTTCTCACACCACTTATGTTGTGTGTGTTAATTTTATACATGAGTGGTGGGACCTACAGTTTAAAGTCGACTCCGAACGACACATTTTTGAGAAACTTTTCATAGCAATTTTATTTACTCTCAGAGTTTTTGCCAGAAATCTGCTGAGAGAAAGTCGCCGAAGAAATACTTTTTGTATTTTGTTTTGATGTCTGGCCTAGGGCTCGAACCCTGGCTTTACGTCTAATAAGCCAACACACTACCTATAACACTACGACGATTTCGATAACAATATAGGATATTCAAATCTCATAATTCCAAATTTGTCGATTACATACTTCACGGCTCATTATGGCTTACTTTAAATTTGGATTTACACCTCCATCTATGTATATACACTCCAACTTACGCAAAAGTCGGCTGTCTATTCATTAAACCGTAGTTAAACTGATTGACTGCTAGAGCAACAGGTTTTTAATGGGAACAACATTTTCTTGAGTGATAATGCTTATTAGCCACTTGGTGATTGCAAATAGAGCTCGGAATACACAAAGTGATTGTAGGAAAGCCATGCCACCAAGAAAAAGAGACTGTTTATGTGCCCATTGGATCGTATTTAAAAAGAAAAAGAAACCTGGAAGAGCTGATCGTGTCAGTAGTGGCCACCATAGGGCAAAAATTTCAAATTATGAAACGATTAATATGTGATTTCAATACACATGAGAAGATTCCTGATGGAGCCATTTCAGGTTTTACATAACATAATATAATTAGTCATTACAACCCCTCAGTCAGGATTACAACCTAGCTTAGTGTGCGTTAATTTTATACATGAGTGCCGGGGCCTACAGGTTTAAGTCGACTCCGAACGACAGATTTTTTTTTTTGAGAAACTTTTCCTACTTACTCTCACAGTTTTTGCCAGAAATCTGCTAAGAGGAAGTCGCCGAAAAAATATTTTTTTCATATTTCGTTTTGATGTCTAATCGGGGATTTGAACCGTAAGCCAACACACTACCCACTTGACCACGGCGACTTCGATTTCACGTTTTGGCTAGGTCAATTGCTGGCCAAGAGCATGCGATTTGCTGCTGTTAGACTGAATGTTTGCTGGGCTTCGTCAAATATTGAATTTACGTAGACAGTCACCTAACACTGAAGCTTTTGAAAACCAAGATTCATCAAGTTATCGCCGAGATATCGACTAAAACGTGTGAAAAAGTACCGAGCTCAGATAACTAGACTCCTTGAAATGTGGGGTGAGGAGGCATATTGAAAATTATATGGAGTTCGTTTTAAGGAAGGCTGTAGTGCAGGTTAAATAGGTGATTAATCTATCTAGGCATGGAAATATTTTTTGTATATACATATATACCACAGCCTACATTCTACTCCATTATTCTGGAAGCAGTCTCTCTCAAGGGTAATTTATTAAGGGTAAGAAAGAATTTTGGAATCTGTAATAGTATATATGTATGTTTAAAGTTCCATCGTAAACATTTAAAAGGCATTACAAACAAATAATTTTCTTTACATGGTTCATATAAAGGTTGTATGACTTGATGCGAAACGAATTTCAAATAAATCATACGCCCCCTATTGTTTTTAATGCCAAAGAGAAGGAATTGGAATTGTAAATTCAAAAATAAATGTAAATGACCAAATAGTATGTTTCAAAACTAATTTGTAAAGAAATAAATAAAATTGACCTTAAACTTCAACAGATACAAGTCATTAAACACAAATACTTGATATTTTCTTTAAGTGCATTCGTACATACATATATTGTATTTTAATGCCATAAATATCACTACAGGAAAGCCGTTTTTAGTGCTATTTTCCCAAATTCTTTTCTCATTTTTTTTGATTTTTCATTTTTGTTGTAGTGCTTGATAACAGTTTTAATGATTTTTTTTTATTTATTTTTATGAATTTTATAAAAAAAAAAATAAAAAACAAACTGAATAAACTTGGATGGTTATTAAGGGGTCATTGAACAATTTGATTGTTTTTGGGTTTCACTACGGCTGTAATGCATTTTCCTACTGTTACTCTTACTCAGAGAGGATTATAATTGTTTTTGGTATAATTTCCTTGTGGATTTGTTTTCTCCGCTGTATTATATTGTACTGTATAATGATTTAAAATTATAAACCATAAAATTTTATTTTATTTTACAATTTTTTTATACGGAAATATTGATTACAACTGCAGTGGCATTTGAAAGAAAACTTAAAGCGTTTTTTATTCTCTATTTTCATTGCAATAGCCAATAGTCAGCAGTATTTGTTTTATAAAAGAACAAAAATAAATAAAATTTTATTTTATTTTCTTTTTTTTCTTTTCTATTTTCTCATATTTTTATAACTTTTTGACTTTCAAGTTTTAATTTTTCTTCTTCTTCGTATAACAACAACAATAAAAACAAAAAGTGAAAAAGTAAAGAAAACTTATTGCATATTGTTTGATTATATGTTGCAAGTCAAATCAAGTCAGCAGGGCAGCAGCACAGGCTGGGTCAGGACAACATCAGCTGTAAGAAAAACCCAACAAGTTTTTTGTTTTTCTCATATTTTCAATTTTTTTTTTTGTTTTTGATGCATATTGTTTGCATACTTTAAGGATTGTTTTGATTGTGTAAAATAGATAGATTTTATAGAATACTTTATGGTTTAACGCCTTAAACAGAATAACAAATTTAAAAATTGTTTTCATTTTCTCTCCTTTTTGTTAATAAAACAGTATTCGAGAAAACTAAATGAAAAATAAATATTTTATTGCCAATAAAACCAGCATTTTACTTACTTGATTGCCTGTTGCAAACAAGACACATACAATTTTTAATTTCTATGATTTCTGTTACAGCAAAATAAATTCTCTCTAATTGGCAATTTTATTTGTAATAATAAAATAAAATAAAATAAATGAATCATATTACATATTTATATATTCCTTATTTTATACAAAATAAATAGCATATCATAAGGATGTTTCATAATGAAAGCAAATTTCTAAGTATACCTTTGGGCTTTTGGGTTCATAAGTAAACATTTTTGCTTATTTTTATATTAAATATTTATAAATGAAACCAAAGAACTTTAGTTTTATTCCTTAAAAATTGAAATGTTAATTGGAAACAAATTTATTTTAATTTCTTTTAGTTCGGCTTTTGTTATACAAAACCTCACGTCCTTTCGTTTTTATTTCCTGTGCGGTTTAGAATATTTTTTCCTTCTTTGTTCCTTTTTGGGAAAAGTAATTTTAATTGCACCACAAAAAGTCAATATAAATTCGAAAGATTTATTGATCTTTCTTGTTATACAGGGTTACGCATATTGTGGTTTTGAATTAATATGCAAGAATACACATCAGAAACAGTTGTAATTATGATGAGACTTTTATTTCATTATAATGCTCTGAATTGGTTAGAGCCGATTTGATTTAGCTTCCAACTACTTCTCCACACTGAGCTATAACTTGATGACTGTTAGCTCACATGCTCCAACGTTAGGAGATTATCCACGTGAAAGTGGTCATTGACGTGGTCACACAAAAAAGTCTAATGGCATCAATTCGTATGATCTAAAGACACTTCTCACGCAAAAAAGGCATAATCGATTATGTTGTGTGACTCATGTACGCTGTTCTGTTGAAGCCTCCAATTCATAATCTTCAATTGCAGACTTAAAAAGTCGGTTAACATACAGATATAACACGGTAACGGTTATATGGCACGGTATGGGGCAATCAAACCTCCCTCGTTCTAAACGGCGGCTGGTTTCGTAGGAAATAAATTTCCAAAATTGCTTTTGAGTTCTCCAAGCCCCACATATGGGTCACAAAAAATGAAATTAGCTTCATCACTGAAGAAAATTTTGTTAGAAAATACCCAATTAGCATAGATAACGCTTTGAGGCTAGGCTGCTGGCTCGTTTTGCTGCCAGCGTTGCATTTTATACGCCATATATAACATGCATACATAATTGGTCATTAAAACCCTTCAGTCAGGGTAACGACCTAGCTTCTCATACCACTTATGTTGTAAAATTAACACACATTTTATACATGAGTGTCTTGACCTACAGTTTAAAGTTGACTCTGAACGACAGATTTTTGAGAAACTTTCCATAGGAATTTTATTCTACTTGCAGAGTTTTTGCCAGAAATCTGCTAAGATGCAGTCGCCAAAGAAATATTCTTTCATATTTCGCGTTGTTGGAAATATCTGACCTGGGGTTTGAACCGTGACCTCACGTCTTTTAAGCCAACACATAACCTACTAGACTACGACGACTTTTTTATATGCCATTAAGACCCGTAAAATAGGACCAATTGATAAGAATGTCATAGAATCGTTAAATTTAGATTAAACACCACACTTTCACTAACGAAAGCTTAGAGCGTAAATTGAGACGATGCATTGACCGGCCTAACCACGCCTATAATTCTTACTTAATTTTGACAATTCCTTTCACAGGTAGGTTAGTTGCTATTACTATAACTACCCTATAGTGCACCACAGTCATAGTAAATTTTAGCAATTCTTACGCCTTCTTCGGTTGACAATAGATATTCCATGTTCCACTAAATAGAAGACACTTCAGAGGGAAGATAGCCTTGCCGGACTATAACATATGAGAGACAAGAAAGATCGAATTGTTTCTTCCTAATCTGAGAGGGCTTTTAGTAAGTAATCGCAATATTTATGTCTTCATTTAAAACAATTTCAAATCATTTCATAAATGATTATGATTTCTTGTTCTCATTTATCTCACATTTCCGCACGTTCCTATTTCAAAACACTTACTCATGCTCATGCTATTGTGCGTTTAAAGCAATTGTTAAGCGCGCATTCAATATTTATTCCAATCAATTGAACATAAAATTTCTATTATTTGCACGAGTCAGTCAAAACGCAATTCCAGTATTTCATTCACATTTACACGCTCACGCTGTTCCTCTTCGCTTAAGAAAAAAAAGGAAAACGGAAAAAGAAAAAAAGAAGAAGCACAGGCAGGCAACAATACGATTTGTAAACTTTAGCTTCTGCAGTAAAATTCAAAAAGTCAAACTCATCCTTCAATTTAAGCGAAATAAATTTTATTGCTTCTGATGATGATGTTGATGACAATGGGGATGATGATGGTGATGGGAATACACTCTCATCCATTCTAATGCAATGGGTTTGGGGAGGGGGTTGGGTGACAGAATGTAATTGTGGTGTGAAATGCTCATGACAATTGTTGTAAAAGAAAATTGCATTTTCATGTTTTATTTCGTATCATCAATTGTTTTGCGGTTTTATGTTCTCATTTTTATTCTTTTATTCTCTTATTTTTTTTCGTTTTCTATTCTTCTATTTATAGTGTTGCGTACATTTTTATGATTTGAAAACTACCAACTAATGCATACGAAATAAACTAGGAAAAGTCATGGAGTGATTTTCAGTGGAACAGTGGAGCAAGCAAATAAATGAAACGGAGGGCAATAAATGACAATAATAAGGAACTAAATTTAGAATCACTTCTGAATAATTTGTTCCTAACTTGGCTAAGACTTTCCACAAGGGTCTTGTAAGAAAGTCATCTAAAATTTTTTGTTGGCATCTTGGGGATTTAAGTATTCTCTTCTTAATTTGGACATGTTTTCTTTGTCCTTTGAGTGTTCAACAGTAAGTTGAATTTGCTATACGTTTGTTCCGAATACAAGTTCTCAATTAAAATTCTTTCTATTTGTTCTTACTGATACGGAGAAGGTAGGTTGTACGATTTCTACAGGGACGAAAACCTTCTCCGTATTGTTTTTACGAACATATTTTACTTGAATTGACTGAAGCTACTCACCAAGATACTGAAAATATTCTGGAGAAAACTTATGAAAACCAAATCGATATACACCATATTTTTGTTGACTATAAAGCAACTTTCCATAGCCCATTAAGGTATCGCATTTTTTGCAAAGTTAATAAGGCTGTGTGGTAAGACTTGAGGCATTTTCTTGGAGCTCTTTAAGATAGGTAAGGTTCCTTGCAAACCTTTTGATGTTGTACGAGGTTTCAGACAGAATACCTATTATTATACGATGTTTTCAACTTCAAGGGCAATATTCTGTGAAAGCTGGGAGGGTGTTTATTACAATGACATTAATCCAGCAGCTTGCGTACACCACCAAGGGTGGTTTCAGAATGAAAACAAAGTCTAGAAAATTACTCTTGTCAATAAGTGTTATTTTGGTTTCTCCTACACGTCGAAACAAACCTCTAAAAGTTCCTGATCCTCTTCGTGTCTTAGAAATATTTGAGGGCAGTGATCTATACAAGACCTTTGTTGTAGTGCGAGTTTCCGCATCCAAACCTACAATGAGGTGTGTATGGGATCTTCAGCAACTTGAACGTTATTCAACTCACTAGCAACCAGAGGCTATGTTAGTTCAACAATATCGTTCGGATGAAGATTCCGTTCAGACGAGAATTTGATGCGAGGTTTAGCTATGTTCGACATAGAGGACTGCCACGTTTGCATTGATAGGACCAAGTTCAGGAAGTACTGCTATAGATTGGTGTGAGCAATGGACCATATAGCGAATGTATCGTAAAGGAGCCTGAATGCAGATACTAAGGCATGCCAGCATTCGAAAACTAAAAGCTCTATAACGCTTGAAATATTTTAAGCAATTGAAGGTCGAAAAGATGTCAATAATGGATCACGTTTTCAATGTGTCTGCGGTTCATAAATTAATAGAAGCTTTAAGGCTATAAAGAAAATGATGAAATAAAGTTTTGAGTTACCATTAGATGCTGATGATATTGATAACCTAGAGCATGCTGAACGGATGTGAAATGATTAAGACAATAAAATTTATATCGGAATTCATAAAACCAACAAGAAGTGTACTCCCATAAGCAGCTCTGTTATCGATTAATACATAACCGTATCAATGAAAAAGCTGTGAAAAGGAGACAACGTGTATAAAAAGATGTTAGTTTTTTTGCAGCGATATCTGGACTAGTAGTTTTCATACCAAGTTGTATAGGTACACTTGGATTGAAAAAGTTTGCATTTGCAGAAGGTGTGTCGAAAAATATTTGGAAAAGAAGAAACAAAATGTCCGGAGAACCTTAATAACAGAGGAAACAACGACAGATTCGTTCAAGCCTATACGAAATACTGGCTACAAGACGAATTTCAAGGTTATCGAAAAAACTATGCGAAAACTAAATTCAATTCTAAGGTTGGACACAGCTGATACTCAGCCAGTAACGGTTACGGATGCCCTAATAAGGTCAAGGCTTTCGACATATATGGCGAGGCGTTGTCTGAGTGGAACACCTGCATGGATTCTATTTTGTTGGCAACAGAAAGTACAAAATTTGCCGTAAAAATACATATGTATGTATGTGAATCCTAGTTTTCACATATTTTACTAAACGCTCCACAGTATGCCACATTTGATTTGACATTTACATATAAATGAAACTCTCAAATACACACACACTCATACAATTTCTTACGCTCATTCGAGTAAGTGACGTGAACACAATGAAATCAAATACAAATATTATTACGACACTTTAATAATGTGGATAATGATGATAAAAACGACAAGAGATAAGATAAAAAATAAAAAGAAAATCACAATGAAATGTGTTGATTATGAAAGCGATAGAGATGATGATGATGATGATGACGGGAGAAAATTTGTTGTCACAACCTTACCCATTCAATTACATCAGCAATAAATATGCATGTGGTTAGAGAGTTAAGTAAAGTTTCTTAACAAAGGGGATATTTGTTTTTGATTTTTTGGGAAGATATAATCTGCAGTTTATAAAGTTAGAAACCAGGGTTAAATACAATAGAAAAACAAAAATAAACATTTTTATATAAGAAATAGAAAATACCTGTCACTTTATGTATAGAATAAGAGAGAAAATTTTCGTTTGTTTCTTTTTGAATTTTTTGTTTAGTTTTAAAACAACAAGTGTTGATTATTATTGTTGTTGTATTTAAAAGCATAACATTGTTGTTGTTGTAATTTTCAAATGCCTTGTCTTTTTTTGTTTTGTTATGTTTTTTGTTTTTAAACATAAACGATTTGTCATGTCTATTTAAATGCTTTTCAAAATAATACATCAAAACACACACACATGCTCACATACATTTAAAAGTTTAAGTGTGTGTGTTTATTTATATATTTTTAAGGACAAACAAATTTATTGTCTTCAAAACACACACACACATGAACACATACGTTTACTAAAATACTACAAATGAATAGAAAAGACAACAAAATATCAACGGCGAACATCAAATATATTTTTAACAAAAAACCAATAACAATAACAACACTAAAAACTTATACACATAAAATATTACAAAATATAATACACTACAATACAATATAATAATAACAACAGCAAGTGACTGCAATGAAAAACTAAAATCATAAAAACAAAACTCTTTTCTTTTTATACTCTTACTCATACTCTCTTGAACACACAATTCAATCCCTTATTATATGAGCTCTTCAATTTACTCTCATAGAGAAGAGAATAAACACATTCAAACTTGGACTTACACTAACATATGTACATATATTTCAAATACACGAATAAAAATACATGTTGAATTGTATTGTTTTATAAACAAGTGTTTTGCACAAGGATAACTATAGGTACGTAGGTATGCGTATGTATTGTTAAAGTTTATGCTGTTGTTCTTGTTAGTTTTGTTATTTTCAAATGCAACTGTAAAAGTAAAACAACAAATACTTCTAAAATGCAAAATACATTTCACTACCACACGTATACCATGCTTACGTGAACAATACACCTAGAGAAACTCAGAATACAAGGCTAGTTTTACTAATTTAAAGGGTCTGGGAGAGAGCGTGTGTGAAAATGGCGAAAAATAAGCTTTGCTGTTTGGTTTGGCTGCCAATTGAAAATATTGTTCCGTTTATTTATGGGGGAATGAATAAATGAACGAAGAAAATCGTATAATTTTCCGTTTACATGAAAATATTGTAGAGTGACCATTAGTGACTAAATATTGCAAAATGATAACACAGCCATCTATATTCCAGGTAAGCGTATAGCGAATATAGTGTTCAGTTATGGCAAAACTTACGAATTCTCTACTTTAGGAACACCTTCAAAGACCTGCAAGCTTATAATTGATAATGTAATTCCACCAACGTCGGGTCGATATATTCGGATACGACCAAAGATAGATATTGGGCACACGATAAGTATGCACCAAATCCAAAGAAGTACATACGTTCGGCATGGCATTACTAGACATTGCATTATGGGCACTCAAGTTTGATGCTTTGCACTCGACTTACGCAATAGAAATAAAGATGAGAATGAAAAGGAAACTGTTGTCACATGTTGGATACATACTGTACTATCGGAGGGGATAAGGACACTTTGCTGCCTACGACATGGAGGCTTTGAACGATATGTTAGTAATGAATTTTAGCAGCAATTTAATGTCGAATCCTAATGACAGGTTTGAGAACCTTTAGCGTCAATACTACTGACCAATACACTAATCACTTGAGTATGGTGATCACATAAGGTATAAAATATAGAATATATGACCGAATTAATCAGTAGCTCGTTTGTTTAATATTAGGTGACATTAAAACCATGAGGTATTACACTCTAAAAACTTCTCTGACATTTGTCTAACTGCTTAACTTAATATTTACAAGAGTGTAACAAAAAAAATCGAAGCCAGCATGGGAAAATAATTAATTGGCTTCCAACAAAATTGCTTGTCAGAAAAAAAACCGCAACCGTATAATTCTCTGCCATGTTTGCAATTTATATTACTATCCAATCTGAGGATCACCAGAGCTTAACTGAAGTTATCGTTATCTTATCTTATCTCAATATCCTAAGGATTTCGATAAAGGACAAAACGTAAGTCAATGAAGTTCAATTTGGGTTTCGTTGTTTCGATGCCAAGTTGGATTAACGATTTGGAAGGCTAATTGTCAAAAATGTCAAAAAAAAAAAAAATGGCTACCATAATAACAGTGTTTTAATTACCCAATTACATTAAACATTTGGAACCATTTAAATAAGACTGACTGTTTTTGAAAACTTGAACTGGTCACCTTGTGCTACATTTTAAAGCCTACATTGACTTTGCTATTTGAATATCATGTATATGTATGTATCTTTGCAAAAAAAAAACGAAATAAAAGTAGTTTTCTATGTTTTCGCAGATGCTTCAATTGTTATATTGTTTTAACATGTTTTACTACAGAAAAAAACAGAAACAAAAATCACGCGAATTTATTTTAAAACCAAAAAAAAAAATTGCTGCTAAAATCGCATGTAGTTTAGGATGTCAATAGACATCAAATAAACAACAAGAAAAAAATGTGTAAAGCTTTGTAACGTTTTGTGTAAAATTTAAAAAAATGTGAAAAAAATAAAAACTTATACATACATTTTTAAATATTTAAAAAAAAAAATACGCCATTTTGTATTACTGCTAACGATATGCTAAAACAAATTTTGTTTTATTTTATTTCATTTTAATTTGAATTTTATTTTTGCTATACAACGTTGTTATTTGGCAAATATAAACTATGCAACAGCGAACTAGTAGTTATTCAACCTAAAAGTATGCTTTGAAAACTAAAATTAAATTGATTTTTAAAATAAGTTAATTGTAGTATGTAGGCCAACAAAATTTCCATCTACAGGCCCAATAGATAAAAATAATAATAAATTACAATTCGATGCATTAATTTTTTGTAGGCAAATTTTAATTTCCATTTCAATTGAAGCCTTAAAATATGCAACAGTTAAACGACACCAAATAATACTGCCTATATAATATGCTGTAAAATTTTATTGTTATTAAATGAGAAACAAAAAAATAGTAGTTATTGGAAAATAATAAAATTAAACAAAATAACTTAATTGCGGAAATAAAAACGGATGCATTGAATAGCACTCTATGAGTGTTTTTAGTAATCTGCATCACACAATGTGTAAGTGCAAGGGTTTCGCTGAAGGCGGTGTTAGAAAGATTTTGTTCTTCGTAAAAGACGAACACGTATGTAAGACAGTGAGCAGAAGCGGTCGGTTATCTAGGCAGGATTGACGGCCAACTAGGTTTTTCTGTGTACTGGCAACTGCAAAACTTTTAATTTGGCGCTATTCTGTTAAAAATTAAATCCTCTGAAGGAAGAAATCGATCACAAGCTGTTAACATAGGTTAAAAGAAGAGAGTACTTACGTATGTATACGGATAGTGACTCGTCTGAAGCTTCGAGAGCTTAGTTGCTGAGTAGGATTAGAGTGTTAACTACGATCAAGATTAGTTACTATAATCTGCAGGCTTAGTTGAGTCTGTACTTAATGGTTTTTCCATTTAAGCAGGAAATTGGTCAACTTTATCATGTCCTAGAATGATAGAAATTTAATCTGCCGTTTTCTACGTGTAACGATTCCTGTGAAATTTGTGCTGAGGTTACAAGATCTTCTTCCAGTTGCCTTCTCCAGGGACAGGAATCAGAGGGCACAGTGAAAAAACGAAAACCAATACGAAAAATTTTTTCGTGTTCTCTCGGGGTTTGAACTCTACTTCCTTACTTGCTTCTGATTACGACGAATAATTTTATTACAGCAAACGTCACTTTTGCTATGTTTTTTATTAACAGGGGTGCGATTTTCGAGTGGAATGGAAGTCAAAATGTTATCGATAACAACGTTTTCATAAAAAACGGTCCTTTTTTGCTTAATTACTATTAATTAAGTTCTTCGTGAATTTTGCTAAAAAAAACACTTTACAGTGCCTCAGACATGCTTTAATAATGTCGGGCTGCTTATTTAAACGAAACTTATCTGTCGGAAGTAGCATTTTCTTTCCAAGAACTTAATCTGAGCGTCTATGTATCTAAATATATCTCATGTAACTGTTTTTCAATTATTTTAAGCCCGTCTGGGATCTAAGAGAAACTAAATTTTCATCCGTGTATCTTTGTAATGCCATGAATCACAGTGGGGTTTGTGGAAACTACCCCTAGAATATATCAGATTTATTATTGTTAAAGATCCCTCTGCATCGGCCATTTTACGAAAAATCCATTCACTAATCCTTGTAAAGTTTTTAATTTTAAATGAAAAGAAAGCATATCTGCTTTTTATATTAAAACTTCTTTACTTTTAGTAACTATAACTGTCCTTTTAAAACTTTCAATTGCATGTCAACAAAAGAAAAAAAAAATACTTTTGAAAATTGTTCTTTTTCCACTTCAGCCGCCAGTCATTCACACAACCAAGTCAGGCCAGGCCAGGCATTCAGTCAGTCAGTCACACAGTTAATGCCTTGAACTGAAAACATTGCTCTCTTACTAACAAACAATTAAGCAATTAAGTCATCTGAAAAGTATGCTTTACAAAATTCTAATGTCTTTGACAATGCTATGACTAACTATGCATACACATACATACATAGATAGATGGTGATGTATATGAATGCACTCCTTAAAATATGCAATACAATATACAGGCATAAAATAACAACCCTAGCTAGCAGTGTAGCTATTCAAAGCTATGCTTTAAAAATAAAAAAACAAAGAAAAAGACAAATTAACAGAGTGGTCTTTGCTGCTTATAAGTGTCTATTGTTAACAGCTTATAAAAAAGTGAATAAAACAGCAGCAGCAACAACAACAATAATAATAATACTAGCCGGCTAGAGTAGATGACGACCCCTTCAAACAAAAACAATAAAAATATAAGGCTTTTAAAATAAATAAAAAACAGAAGGCGCTAGAACTATAAAAAATATAATTTTTAGAAGCCAAAAAGTATGCAACAGAACTTGAAACGGACAAAATGGCAAACGAAGAATTGGGCCCCAGTGAAGGCAAAAAGAAAAGCCCACAAAAAAGCATATTGAAGAGGTTAAAAAATTACAAATAATAACAATAATAATAAAAAGATAAAGCAATACAATACAAAGGAGAGACTGTGAGAGTGAGAGAGCGAGCACAAAGACAAAGAGAATACAAGTGGAAAAATCTATTTTAACAACTTGATGAATATCATGTATATTCTATTGTTATTGCAATTTTTTGTGTCTATTCTAACATAATACATCAAAGGAAAACTTACCTACACTCACTACAAGCACAACAAGAGAATGCAACAGAGAAAGAGAGGGAGAGAGAATAAAAAAAGACAAACATATTTTTAGGCACGTGTATAAGGCAAAAAAATCGCCACAATAGTTTTAGAGACATCATGACTAGGCCTGTGCTTGCCTATAGATTAGGCATATTGTCATATCAAGATAATAAAAGCATACTTTTCAGCGTGTGCACGTCTATTATAACAGCAATTTTGCAAGATTTATAAGCAAAAATATTTTTTAATTAAAAACAAACACACGAGGCAAATTGAAAAGGCAATTTCTTTTGTTACGGAAACAAAAAACGAAACAGAAAACAATTAGAAAATGAAAGTAAAATAAGTGAACGATGCTGGCTGGATCTGTTAATGAAAAATTTACTTGTGATTATCGTTTTGAACTTTAAAGGGAAAAAATTAGGTTTTCTTTCTCTACAAAAAAAAGGTAACGCAAAATAAGAAGGATTGAACAATAAAACCAAGCCTTATATTTTAGTAAATCTGTTGCGCCTTAAGCTGTGCTATATTTATTGAAAATGTTGTTTAAAACCTGTTACGTACATACATATGTACATTATTTTCCATTACAACCGTTTTAGTCAGGATCACGATTTAGGCTCTCACACCATCTATGTTGTGAATTTTAATGATATCCCTAGTACAATGGGTCAAATCGTCCTCCAGGTACTGTACTTGTCTAAATTGACAAGTACACGTCCTCTAACCTAATGATATCCCTAAGTGTTGGATGCTACAGTCTCTCGAGGAATGCTAACAACACCTGAGAAGCTTCGTAAATTATGGGTCTGTAGTGGATAGCAACCATAAAAAAATTTACAAAAATTTACAAGCAAAACGTTTTAAAGATGGGTTATGGTGAGGACAAGACGTGGACCAAGTGGTTCTTAACCAACAGAAAATGAGTTTTATCCATCATTTCACTAGAAATGGGGTTTTAAGATAATATTAACCTTCTGAGTGTTGCCTACATATTCCACTTAAGGCAATAATAAATAAAAGTGTTTATAAGTTCTAGAATGATCTGCTGAGGTAAAAAAGTACATCAATAGTTACCTGATTACAGACTCAAAGAATTCGAAAATGAAGTCAACTTACCTGGAAAGAAAAAGAAAACGGAAAAAATATTAAAATTTAGAAAAATTTTAAAAAGAATTGAGGTATGTTAGAATGGCTACAATTAAATATTAAATTTTATGCCAATTTTTGTGTGTGTGAAGCTAGCTACGAAAGTTAGTTAGTTTTGTTTTACAGTACAAGTTATTTTAATAAATGTTATTTTGCGTTAACATAGAAAAGTGAAGACAGAAATGTTAAATAATCACGAAAATTGAGACAAACCCATTCCTGGCAAAAACTCTGAGAGTATAATAAAATTGGAATAAGAAGTTTCTTAACTCTGTCATTCGGAGTCGAAATTAAACTGTAGTTCCCGACACTCAGGTTAAAATTAACATACACAGCATATACGGCGTTAGAAGCTAAGTCGTAATGCCGGCTAAAGGGTTGTAATGATCAATTATGTAAGAAATGAAGGCAATGAGAATAACAGCAATATATCCAGTAATTTTTAAAGCTGACATTATTGCCATAAAGGACGTCGAGACTTCCTACTTTCGTTACCATTATAACGAATTCAGAACTGTATTCAAAAAACAAAAAAATCTCATTTGGATAACTGGGGAATTGCTATCGAATGCTAATGTCACAATTGTATGACTGTGTAACAAGCGATCTTAAACCTGTATAGATCTTCTTTTAATAGATACTTGCACATACGATATTATCGATCCTAAACGCTAATAGAGTGCACCCTACAATACAGTCTCTGAAGAAGATCGACAAAGAAGTGTTCAAGATAAGGAAAAGCTGGATTTAGGTCAAGAATATAACAAAGGATTGAGTAGGTTATTTGTGATGATTTGATGTACATAAGGTAAGACTTTAATTGATGAAATAAATTATGATTGAAATCAATACCAAAAGCATGTATTAATTTTCACAAATGGTTATAACCCTGTAAATAGTGATAAAACAATAATAAAGATTAGAAAAAAGAGAATAGAGAAAAAAATATAAAACTAATGGCTCACTTTTCTTTTTCTCATAAAACAAAAAAAAAAAATCACATTCCTTGGCCTGACACTATTGTGTCCCTATTATCATTATGCATAATTTTTACAAATTGTGACTGCAATGACAGACTCTTGTAACAACATTGTCAATTCGCTTAAACAATCAGGCTAATTTTATTATGAAATCTTATTTCTTTTTTGCATTCTTAGACAAAACGAAAACAAATAAAAGAAAAATTGCAGCAAAAAGGAAAATATGCAAAAAACAAACACCGCATAAATTTAATAAAACAGAAAATAAACAAACAAAAAAAAGAAAAGAAAAAATTGTGGAAAATAATAGAGGAAAAGTACAACTCTTTCAAGTCATTATAGAATAAATTTCATACTTTCAGGCATTGGCATGGAAATGCTTTCGCAAAAGCAGTTGAGGCAGTTGAGCAATAATAAAATGAAACTAAAAAAAGAGAAAAATACTGCAATTTATTATTATGAATGAAGGAATGAATGAAGGAATGACTGAATGAGTGAGTGACTGAATGTATAATTTGTGGTAAGAAAGACTTCACCAGCATTAACACACACACGTACATAATCACACAGACACCCAAAGACAAAAAAATACAAGACAGTCGTTAAGATAAGACAAGACAAGACACCACGAGACAAGACAATTCCTTTTTCAGTTCGCCGTTCGCTCAGTCATTCATTCATTCATTCAACACGAGCAGATAAACAGAACGTTAAGATTCAATTTTAACCAGCATAAATGTCACAATGCTTTTTTTATTTATTATTTCTTAACCCATTAAATGAGAAAATTTCCTTACATTTTATTCAACGAAAAGGTACTATTTGGAACAGGACCTACAAAAATAGTACCTTTCGTAAGCAAATGTTGGTTTAAAATCTCATGTTAAATAGTGAAATCCTAAATCCTTACATTTTATTCAATGAAAAGGTACTATTTGGAATAGTACCTACAAAAATAGTACCTTTCCTAAGCAAATGTTGGTTTAAAATCTCATGTTAAATACTGCTTTTTGGAGTTTGCTTATATAAATTTTTTTTTTTAAAGTCGCCGTAGTCTAATAAGTAGTGTATTGGCGAATTAGACGTGAGGCCATAGCTCAAACTCCAGCTCAGATATCTCCAACAAAACGAAAATATATTTCTTCGGCGTCTTCATCTCAGCAGATTTCCAGGAAAAACTCTGAAAATAAATAGAAATTGCCGAGAAAAGTTTCTCAAAAAGATCTTTCTTTCGGAGCTGTTAATGAAAATTGGTTCTTTTTAAAAAGCTTTGCATACTTTTCCAAAAACCATCCTTGGTTACATTGTTTTCAATAGAAATTGTTTTATGTAAATTCGTTACTTTCGAAATTTAGTACCTTGAAGATCTGGTACTTTTTAATAAATAAAGTTCTGAGTACTTTTTGCCAACTATTTTCCTTTCTCATTTTATAGACCACATTACTTTAGTAAATTGATGCCATAAGATCTATTTTACCTTTTAATGGTTAATACCGTCGTTTTTACCGTTATTGTTGTAATGGCCGCTGTTGATTTCTCTTTTCTAACTGTTTTTATAAACGGTTAACAAACAAATTTCTAAAATTGCTTTTTTCCTCTTCTATGTCTCTCACTGACAATACTTACTGACTTATTGTTAAAATGGACAAGAATTGAATAAATTTTCCTTCTTAAAAAAAAAACTAAGGAAAGTAAGCAAAAAAGTACCACGGTTAGAGAAGGATGCCATCACATAAGAAAATAGTGATGAGGAATTACGGTTTAGACAAGTGCAATTTTATTGGACTTAAGCCAAGTGCATAAAACTAAGAAAATAATGGAAACCAAAGGAAAATATTAAATACAGGGGAAAAACACTGAACGGTGGTATGAAAATAATTTTTTTTTGCATAAAAATAAATAAAATGTCGTGGCATAATTTTAAGGCGCCCAAGCCCAAACAGTAGAGGGTGCTAATAATGCTAATGCTGGTATACATTGTACGCTCACTAGCAAATACTATAACTGGGTAGTGTTTGTAATATTAGTTCAGACACTATGGTTAGATGCTCTCTTTTAATAGCATGTCCTTTAATTTATATGCTGAGGCAGTGGAGAAAAGAAAAGGAAAATTTTTTTAATAACAGGCCAACGATTAAAAGGCATTTGAATGGAAATTGCTTAATAAGGGATAAAAACACAATAAGGCGAAGGAATAAAGCCGAATAATAGCTCTCTAATACAGAATTCCTAAAGAAAGAGAAGAAGAAAACTAAGAGCACAAGATGCAATTTTATTATTCTTTTCGAGTCCTGTTTGATTATTTGCCGCTTTATGACCATCATTGTTATTGAAATTAACGTAGTCAACACTTTTATGGTAGAATGGCCACAAAAGAGACTATTTTCGCTTAAGGCGAAACAATTTTACTACTTCACCTTTTATTATCATTTAATTTCATTTCATTGCAATATGCCACTGATGACAAGATGGTTATTTTAAATAGGAAGACAGACGGTCTTTGGTTAAGAAGATAGAAAAGAAATGTTATTGTAAAATATATGTATGTGAACATGCAATGGCAAGGTATGTGATCCTCTATCAGAAAAATATTAAAACGATGTTGAGTTGTAGTCCCATGGAAGATATGTACGTTTAATTGAAGCACACGAAAGTGACAGATGATGGCTTAAATAATCGAGTTTTTCTAGGATGGCATGTGGATTATTAGATTTTTTTTAATTATTTTACGTCGCAAAAGTTTAAAAAGGTTTGATGGTGTCACCTCATAGCGGTAGCCCTAATATCTGAAGTAAAAGTTGATGACGAAAAAGTATCGTCAGGTTCCCATATCATGATGATCTAGACATCATGATCCGTTACATTTAAAATTTCCAAATGTTCTGGACATTAAACAGTGTCAGCAATGTTTTCCGCCAAGGACTGGCTGAGTGATGTATATGATGGAACCGATTTATTAAAACAATCGTTTAGCAAGATCCAAATTCAGAGAAAGCATGCCACGCTCCATCAGATTTAAAAGTCAAATATCTTCAGTAAATAAAAACTTATTGCCTTTTTAACATACATAACATAATTGTTCATTACAACCCTTTAGTCAGGATTACAACCTACCTTCTCAGCCCACTTAAGTTGTGCGTGCTGATTATATACATGAGTGGCGGAACCTACATTTTTAAGTCGTTTCAGAACAACAGATTTTTGAAACAATTTTCATGTCAGTTTTATTTACTCTCAGAGTTTTTGCCAGAAATCGGCTGAGAGAATGTCGTCGAAGAAATAAGTTTTCACATTTCGTTTTGATGTCTGACCTGTGGTTTGAACCGTGGCCTCAAGTCCAATAAGCCAACACGCTAGGTTAGGTTAGGTTAGGTTAGAGGACGTGTACTTGCCAATTAAGACAAGTACAGTACCCGGAGGTCGAATTGACCCATTGTACAACGTCCTAGTTTCTCACACCACTTATGTTGTGTGTGTTAATTTTTTACATGAGTGGTGGGACCTACAGTTTAAAGTCGACTCCGAACGACAGATTTTTATTTATTGAGAAACTTTTCATGGCAATTTTTATTTACTCTCAGAGTTTTTGCCAGAAATCTACGGAGAGGAAGTCGCCGAAAAAATACTTTTTGTATTTTGTCTTTGATGCCTGGCCTGGTGCTCGAACCCAGGCTTTTGCGTCTAATAAGCCAACACGCTACTTACTAGATTATAGCCTTTTTAAAGCAATTCCAGTCAGCCTATCTGGTAGAAATCATCGTTTCTTATAATAAAACACTTTTTAATCGATTTTTACAAGCTTCAACTCTGCTTCGAATTTTTTAACATTAAAACATGATTACAGAGTAATCAAATAGAGTCAAGCCCGAATTGTAAGATGAATGCACAATAACTTCCCAAACGAACCATTGAAGCTTGAGAAGTATGAGAAGTATGCTTGTGAATTACTTCTACCTTAATTAGTGCCTTGGCTTATTAGACGAGCTCCAATATATTGAACGAAATATGAAAAAAATATTTTTGTTCCTCTCAGCAGTCATCTGGAAAAAAAATATGAAAAGTTTCTCAAAAATCTGTTGCCCTGAATAAATATTAAATTGTAGGACTCGCCCTAAGGTACAATCGCTTATGGCTAGAACAAACTTTACAGCGTCTCAAAAAAAAAATGCGTCAATCTTGTTGCAATTCAGCAGCGACTATTAAATAGCAATTCAGATATGTTCAAGAGTGTTTAGATTCAGTAAAATAGATACTCGAACTCTGTGATAATTTTATAGACACTATCGGCAGTCTGTCTTTCGGGACTTGGTGACGTCCTGATACCCAAATTACCAGCGCTGAATGGATTAAACCTGTTACTGTTGGCTTCACTGGCTGTTACAATATCAATACTAAAAAACCATTCCCTTCTTGAGCCGTCGACATGACGTTTGTTACTCTGTCGATGAATGATTGCTTCGAAGCCTTCGAAGAATGTTGAAAATCTTTTAGACACGATTTATATCTGATAAGAGGCTAAGCAAGCGAAAGCCAGAATATCCAGCCTGTGGAGAATACAATGTGAAAGTGATGATGCAAGACACAAACCGATTGAGTCTGTATGCTTCTTATAGGTATAAAAGGGAATATAAGGGAACATAAGGCCATTTATCAGTATTTTTTTTTTTTACTACACCTCGTATAATATGACCTCCTTACTTATTGAAACGCCCTTTATAAATCTAATTTGCATATGCCCCCTATAAATTCGTTGATTTTTGTTGTTTTTGTTTAAAATTAAGCCCATGTTAATTAGCGTATGTTAATTTTCTGCAGAATAAACCCTTTATTTTCGTCAACGACCTTCTCAATTCCTAATGGACATCGCGAGAAATATTCAACATCAGGTGAAAATTTGCTCAACGAGCAAAAGTTTTCCCAAAAGCAAACAAAACCCAAAAACTTAAATTGAAAGGGAGGGGGGTTGTGAAATAAAGAGAATCATAAACAAAGAAAATTATTTAACGGTAAAATAAGCATATTCCCCTTTGGTGGAAATATTCTTTTCAAATGCAACACTAACCTACAAACATGCCTAATTGTATATGATTTTTAAGTGCTAAAATGTGAGCAGAGTGTATGTGTTGTGTTGTGTTTGTCTCTCAGTGTCGTTTTGTAAAAAGCACAAACAATAAATGTATGTTACGCGCCATAAAAACACATGTCGAACACAGATGTAGAACACACATGTGTGGAATACATATGTATGTATTATTTGTACTACAATACAACAACGATAACAATTCATTCATTCATACAGTCATACAGTCATTCAGTCATTCACATTCATTCTCATTCATTTATTATTCAGTCATTTCTTTAGGATTTCTTTAGTCTTCTAAAAGGATATTCAATGCCATGACATACATCACACGCCACAGCTTCAGAATTTTAGAATTTTCATTGGAAAACTATGCTAGTGTTGTTGTTGATTTTATTTTGCTTTTTAACTTGCCTTTGAAGAAAAGACACGAAAAACTAAGAATATAAAGTGAAACAAATGAAAAACAAGATAAAAAGAAGAAATAGATGAGAAGAGGAATGAAAAGAATAAAAATGAAATCAAATGAAACGATATGAGCCATGATATGTTTTGCCAGTTGTTTTTAGTGACACTTGTGTGTGGTTAACAATCATTCATAGAAATACTCATACACAGGCAGAGACACATAACCGCACACGTATACGTGAAAGTTAAATACCATAACAAAATACAGCAGCAGATGGTTAGTTAGTAATAGAGTTGCACGAGAAAAACATCAAAACTTTTTAAAGCAATAAGCTATTGGGGTTCAATTGGCGCCCAAGTCAAGCCAAAAATATCGTGATTGTATAGCAGTGAACCTGTGCAAAAAATGGCCAAGTCAGAACTGGCAGTCTGAAGGGTTTTGCTGGTTATTTGCTTAACAAAAAGTTAACCTATGTTATGAACAATTGGATCATCTGAAGTTATGCGTTTTTTAGTCAGATTTTTGACCTGAGTCCAGCTTAGGTGTTCTTCAACAGACTTTATTTAGTCCACTGGTCTGTCGACCGACCATAGCATTGCGTTATTTTTGCGATAATGAAAGTCGACTTCCGAAATGAGTACTCAATTCAGCCCCATTTTCACCATCTCATCTCATCCCCACGCACTGACATCTCTAATGTCAGAATCTTATGTAGAGCTCTGAGTTGATAATTCATTTCTGTGGTCGCTATGTGCAAGCAATCTTGCTCAGGGAAACGAAAAAAATATGAAAGTTTGCAGTATATTCGTTACTTTACTGAATCCAGCCGTAAAGGTGTACAGACTTCACATTCGCATCGAAAATACCCACATTTTTTAAAGTCTGGCAAATACCCATTTTGCCTTCGTTAGTCGAAATTTGGTATCACCACTTGGGTTGATTTGTGTGCTAAGTAAGTGCGTTTCTTCAACAGGCTTATTATTAAAAAGTTTGTGACAATTGTTTGAGTTGTTTGCTCAAATTTTTTTTTGTTTTGATTCGCAAATGGTAGCTTTCAGCCCACATTTGTAAACATTTGAGTTTGTCTTGTATGCGATTTAGCTTCATAAAAATCTATGGAATATTACCATCATAAGCCAGGTACTTAAGGTCTTCAATAAAAATTGGGTATCAGAGAATGAACCTGTTGAGGGTACGGATCTATACTCGTAAGTTATAAAACATCGATTACTACCAGAAATATGAGTGAGAAAAACTACATCCTTGTCGTACACTTGCAGAACCATTAATAGACTCATAAAATGCCCATACAACCAAGACATATGCACTTACTGAAATTGTCATTGCAAACTTTTAGTTAAGATTGTGGCCTGACTTCACACACCACTCATATTGTGTGTGTAAATTGATGAGTGGCGGGACTTACCAGTTGAAAGTTGTGTACGAATAACAGATTTTTGAGAAACTCATCATGGAAAAATTTACTTTCCGCTCAGAGTTTTTTCTAGAAGACAGATATTTATTTTAATATTTCATTTTGTTTGGGGTATCAGAGCTGCGGTGGTCCAACCATGGGTTGGCGTCTAATAAGCCAACTCACTACCTAATAGATTACGGCCACTTCAACCACACACGCAATACTCTATACTTAAATGCTGAAGTTAGTTACTATTTTGTAAAAAAAGAAATTCACTTAACGTTACTATTCAGATGTAATCTACTGTAAAATTCAACGACAAATTGTGTATGGTTTAGTAGCACGTGAATATTTATACACGTATGCCCAAGCACAGGCAGAAACATAGGTAGAAATCTGTCCATGTGTGTGATAGTGAATTACAGTATCATACTCATCATCAAAGCCAACTGTCGTGAGATTTTATAATGCAGTATTTTTTATTTTTACTACTGCTACTACCACCACTACCACTAATACACGTGCAATATTCTTATTCAGTTTTCTCTTTCTTCTCTCGTCCTATTCTTCTTCTTCTTCTTCTTTTTTATTATTATTATGATTATATTGTATTTTACAAGAATATAAAGTAAAATGTCAGTGTCTTTTAACATACACTCACTGCTACACATACACTTAAACATAACATAACAAGTGAAACACCTCAAAAATTTTACACTGTCAACGACAGCGTAACACTGTTACGTCAGAGCAACATAGAGTATATGTATGTATGCATGTGTTACAAAAATGCACATGCAACAGAGAAATAAGAAAGAGATCATAAACATTTAGTTGTTGTTTTAAATAAACGGTTCTTATTTGATTGCATGTATAAATGTCTATATAAATACCATACATGCATGTACACCACCACACATGCATGGATGCATGCATGCATATACATAAGCAAGCATATGCATGTTTTAAAAGAGAGTAAAAGTTTTACTCTTCTGTTCCCACCTTGTGGGTTTAACCACGAGCACCGTCGTGTCAGTGTAATTTTATACTGCAATGTATAAAAAGCAACGTTAGCAGCAGCAGCGGTGATAGCGTCAACAGCAGAATTTTTTTTTATTATTTTAAAAACGTTGAGAGATAAAATTTTATGATATTAAAGGTAAAATTGTTATACGAGTGAATGCTTTCCTATCTTTTTCTCTTTTTCTGTCTTTCACACAATTCCAACAACAACAGCAATAATAACAAAATGAAATGAAAACAACAATAACATTTATTTATAATCACAGCTGTAAAGCGTTGGTTACACTTTTGGGTTTTCTCCGTGTGCTTGTGTGTACGAGTATATGTCTGTTTAAGTGTGTTTAACCATGAAAGTGAGTTGTATGATGGGTTTTTTCACATTTTTTTTTTGTGTAGCATAATTTAAGGAGGTGTTTAAATTTAATATTTACAGCATATTTTAGTGTGATAAGAGTTTTATGTTTTTAAGAAAATTAACGTTTAAAGTGTTTTTGGAAAATCTTATGCTAACAAGTTTAAATGGAAATGAAAAATGATAACCGATTATAATATCAAATGTTGTTAAAATGTTAAAATATTTCATGGGCCATATTCTTTTTTAACATGAAAATTTATTTACAATTCTTCACATACGAAGTGTAAAAGTGAAAAGAAGTTAAGGACATCTCGATTAACATTTCTAAAAGTCATGCAGATCTCTGTTTCAGTGCGATTAAAATCACCGAATGTCTCCAAACAATTATATTGGAATTGCTTATACGAATTTTTCGTGTATTTGATTTCAATGCCTGAATTTTATTATACTTTAGTTCTATTATGGAGCCTAGGGCTGTCACAAAGCATTTTAATTTATCTCGGATTGGATATCGGTTTGAGATTATGGAAGATGAGACAGAAGTAAACTGAAAATTCCCTCACAATTTATAGAAATAAAATTACCCAAGCCTGGTAAACCTTTGATATCTACTTGAACAGCTAAACCAATGCTAAGCCATTCACGATAGAGAGGTTTGTTGTAGATCCAATAGCGTTTCTATTGAACGCTACTGGCTACAGAGAGAAGTGCAATGCAGAAATCAATTATAGATGATTTGGTCCCCATAGCCTTATAATACAAAATATGTCTATGTATGGGTGTGAAGCTACAAAAAATGTGTACAACTTGTATTACTTGAATAGCAAATGGTAGTGTCATGGATATCGTAAACTCCAGAGTAGAGGACATACATACATACAAAATTTATCATTACAACCCTTCAGTACTACAACCTAGCTTCTCACATCACTTACGTTGTGTGTGTTAATTTTATGCATGAGTGGCGGGACCTACAGTCGAATTCGAACGACATATTTTTGCGAAATTTTACATGGCAATTTTATTTACTCTTAGAGTTTTTGCCGAAGAAATATTTATTCATATTTTGTTGGATTTGTCTGAGCTGTCGTTAGAATCATGGCTAATATACTACCTACAAGACTACGGCGACTACAATGTAAAGAAGTTAATATTCTACTGTCCTCCTAGTAAAATCTGACACTCGAGCTCTAGTGCTAACACAAAATTTAAAGAGCAAACTGCTATACGAGCCAAAAAGCTAGAGGTTTCACCAGTTAGGTTAGGTTAGAGGTCGTGTACTTGTCAATTAAGACAAGTACAGTACCCGAAGGTCGAATTGACCCACTGTACTACCAGTAGTTCCTCGCAAAACATTGTAAGGATTTGGTGGCCTAAGATTATATCACCTGCACAACTGTGGTTAATTGATACAAACACAGAGAAAAAGAAATATAAATTGAATCGGACACACACACCGCACGTTTTATAATAAAATTTTTCACAAAACTCTCCAACGAAGCCTACAGGATGAAATTTAAAAGCCGAGACAGACCTAAAGTCCTGGAAACGAACAGCTTTCAAAGAACCAGACTAACCTCTCAGCAAACTGCCATTTATAGAAAGGCACGGAGATGCCTTGCTCCTGCTGGAATTTTTCAGATTTTTTTTTTAACTCCGATCACATAAATAATGCGGAAGAGATAATTGGACTTTTCAGTGAGCAAATCCACAGCATTATTTCTTGACATAAATGTCCACCATATTCTACAGATTTAAGCTTAGTGGTGGCATATTAAAGAGACCACAAAAAATGTCTACACCTTGTGCGGTAAAATACTTTTTAGCCCATATTAATGCAGCGTATAAAGTATTCTGTAGATTTGTCGATGTAACCAACAGCGCAAAGAATGGCGATGGCGATGACGACGCAGAGAAACAATAATTTTTCCTCTAAATTGTGAATATTTTTATGATGAGCTAATGCCTGTTACTCCTGTTGTTTACTTTAATAACCATGACATATTTTTTGTTTAACTTAGCTTTCAGAGAAAAAACCCTGTAGTTTTAAAAAGAAACAAAATTTATTGTGAATTCATCATTAAATCACCTGTACAAATGCCTTTACACACGAACAATTTTTGTTTCAAATGGAACCGGGATGAAGAAAAAAATAAATTCGTTACGTTTTGTTCAACAACATAAAGTCAGGATAGGAAAATAGAGAGAAAGAGAAAAAAATAGACACGTTAAATAATATTAACCTGATTTGTCTGTTAAAAATGCCAACAAAAATCAATTCAATTTCAAACATACATACATACAGAGCAAATTTTTTCGTTTTTTTCCTATTTTTTTGGCCACATATTGTGGTCAACAACCTGACAACGTCAAACAATTACAACAACAACGAGAAAAAAGAGAGGAAAAAAATACAAATAAAATACAGCTAAAAAATACCGTCCATTTTATTTATGGTGTGTGTTAAAAATCCTGTTTGACAAATGGTTTTGATTTTAGAAAGAAAAAAATGAAAAAAATATTGAAAAAAAGTCTGTAGGAAAAAAACGCAACAAATCCTTTATAAAATAGAATATAGAAAATAAAGCAACAACAATAATAACAACAACAAGTGCCACAATTTATTTATTTATTCTTTTTAAGAGATTTTTTATGAGGTGACCAGCAAAAAATAGTAAGAAAAAATATATGATTGTGTTACATTAGTGAAGCTGTGTAGGGTCTAACAAGTTGCATTTAAAAATTGTTGAAATACTTCACTTAACAAATTATCGATTTATATTAGAAATCGGGACTTTGGCTTTTGTTATTGCGGGCACGCTGGCCCCAAACGAAGATACCCGATAGATTTTATTATGGTAATGGTTTACAGTTCCCAGAGAATATCATCTAAGTTATCACTGATGACTACAGATCACGCGACAAAGACGGATGTGAAATGTTTTCGGATTTGTCTTAAACTGTACGTTGCACTAAACCATTGCTGGAATACTATTCAGGCTAAAATATGACTATAAAAATTGCGTGTTGCACGAATTTGGTATAACGGTATGTCATATGATTACCGTATCGACATTGAAGAAGCTATTAGGCCTCTAGAATGAGTAAACCACCATGTAAGATTGTTCAAGAACACCACGTGGCTCTAGAGGTGATAGCAACACATTCGACATTCACCCTATATGATTTCCTGGCCATGGACACATTGAAGGTAACAACAATGTAAAAGCTGAAACAATGGCAACTTCAATTGAATTGAAATACATGAGGTTGTCATTCCTAGAGGAGCAAGCAAATGGTCTCACACGAGTTATATTCAAAAAAAAAAATTGGATAATAAATCAACTTGTATAGAGACCAAACTAATTTGGCCTAATGTGGATATTTAAAGGACAAAATTTGCGTTAAACCTCATACCAATAGTAACGGGACACTGACCTCTGGGTGGACATATTCGTATACTGGGAATGACTTGATAACGACTTCTGCAGAAGCTGTAACGATGAGAAAGAAGAGGAGACCATACAGAACATCTTCTCTGTCATTGTCCGGCGCTGGGTAACTTAAAAAAGAAAAATTCTTAAGCACTCAAAATTTATTGACAGAATGTGTGTTGCCGAAGGCAAGTTGAAGAAAATTCCTATCTCCACAAAATTTTTGTAATATTCATCTGTAGTCAACATATAAAGTAAAATGGCATGGTGATTAACTGTTTGAAAAGAGGGAGAAAGTTAAAAAATCCCACTTTGTTTTTCTCATACCCAAATAAATCATCCAGGAAGCTTAATGGCATCTAAGAAAGGATGATATGAGCAACAAACAGTATAAGAAGTTTAGGAAGAGCTAGCAGTTGAGAAGAAGTGGGGTTCAAGGTTCCATCCAATATATTTTAACAAGTGACGCTGTTTGTAGCAATGCCAGATGGCATGTCATCCTGATGAAACGAAAGTAATTTCGCGGTGGTGTCTGGAAACATTATAACTGTTATATAAATTACAAAACGGAGAATGCTTAGAACATCACCTCAATTGATCTGTATTTTACGCTCTATTATGCATGCATATTACGTTTTGGTCATTAAAACAAGCAGAGAGTCGCAATAAACTTTTTTCAAACCGATTAGCATATTCCTTCACTTCAGTTTTTATGCACCTTCTTGCCCTGGATATCAATTTGCGGTCACCATTTGAGTACTGCGATTCCTCTGAGGATTCGACTTCTTGGTATTTTTCGTTGGTGCGTTGGTTCTTCATGTGTTTTACGCACCATTTTTAAGATGGTTCTTGGCAAAAAGACTTCTTCAATTCAATATTGACATTTTTTTTAAATCTTGCTAAGGGTTTATATCCCGAGATAGATAACATATTTCAAGTTAGTATTCTACACAGAATACTTTCGTGGAATATACATTAGAGAATTTCTCTTTTAGCAGAACTCTTCGTCCTTGGAACACAAGGCTTATATTTCTTTTTTAAATACAAAATCTACATATTCCCAGCCTAAATTCAAAGCACTGTATGACTAGGAAGCAATGCCAGAAAGTTCAAAAGAAATTCAACTCGTTTATATTTATCACTTTCCAGCTGACATGAAAAAAATCTGTTGAAAGGAAGTCAAATTGTATTGTAATAAATCAAAAGAAATCCCAACTTGAAACACCCTGTACTAGTCTATTTAATTTTTTTATTTTGTCAGTTTTTTTCATACCAAATAGTCTGGGTCATTGTATGCGAGTATTCTGTTGTAATTGTTTGTTAAACTTTTTCTTCCCATTTGCCCTCTCTATGTCGCTGTTGCTTTTTTTCCTGATCTTCGTAAACATTAACTGACATGAAAGGAAGAAGAAAAAATAATGGGAATGAAAACAAGAAAAAAAAGGAAAGAAACACACGTATTTTGTTATAATTATGTTTGACATTGTTTAGTTTTTTTTTTATTTTTCTCTTCCTTTTGCTCTCAATAACTTAAAACTACACACCGAAACCACTTGTACACAAAGATGTTATACGAACACACGCATACATACATACATACGAAACAAAAACAAAAAAGTTGAAACATACTTTATTTTTACAAATGATTTCCTTAAAATATTTAAAGCACTTTAACGAAGAGAGAGTGAGACAGAGAGAGTGAGTGAGAAAATAATAACAGAATAGGACTGAAGTTTATTCTTCTGAAAACTTTAAGTAAGTCTGTGTGTATGCGTGTGTGTATTTCTAAGTGGATTATTGTTTCTTCTCTCTCTCTTTCACTCTATTACAACATCACAAATCCAGTATAAATAGAATCCTAAATAAATATTGACTTTTTTAATACTTTTAAATACAAAATGAGCATAAGAGTATGACCATAAGAAAACAAAAAAAGAAAAGAAGAATCGAAACAACAAGAGAAGAGAAGAAATTTTTTTTATCTACTGTGGTGGCATTTAAATGTTAAAGAGCAAACAAATCCTTTTAAATCTTTTCGAATGAGTATTAAATATTTAAAGGGTAATATTAAGTAAATAGACGGACTACTGTCGACTGCTGGTGACCTATTTTCTTTGTTTTTCTTCTGTTTTTTATTTTGTTTAACTAACCAGTGCCATAAACACACACGTAATTATGTGGGCAGCATAAAAGATTTTCCCAAGTTTATTATTTAAAAGGATTTTATCTTTTGTTTGAAGTTAAAAATATTCCTTTTTTGGTTTCAAAAAGATGTCACTTCTTATAATTGGAAAAGAGGGTAGAGGAGTTTAAAGAAGAACAAAAAAGTTTTTCACTCTATATCGTAAAGGAAAGTGGCTTATAAAATCCTATATTTAAAGCATATTTTTTAAAATAATAAACGACAAATTCAACAAATTGAGTGTCTTTTCTTCGTTTAAGAAAGATGTCACTTTTTATAATTGATATGGAGATTTGAATTTAAACAAGAGAAATAAGTTGGGTTTTATGTTCTATCCTAACATGTAGGCAAGCAAATTTAAAGAAAAAATGGACAAAATAGACAGCAGTCGATTGAAAATGCCAACAGCGTTTCTAGCCTTAACACTATAAAAGCCCAACATATGTAATTTGGATTCAACGATATTGTTTCAGGCTAATCGTCAAAAATGTCATTAAAAACGAATTTTCAATTTCCAATGGTGTAAGGAAAGGTTCACTAGTTCAGACATTAAACGTTACAAAATCCGTTTGAAACCCCACGAATAAGCCCGATACAAAAATAAAGTTTTCTGTTGCAATCCATGGCGCATAAGTTTACTGATAAAAAAATTATTCATTCGGCCAGTTATTTCGAAATGGGCGCGAGAGGTGCTATAAGAGGGGCATTATGAAAGCTCTTTAAAATGACAAAAAAATATCAACAAACAATCGGCAAGTTCCCAACAATGACCTTGAGTTTTATATGAACGATTTAAAATACGGGAGAGGGAAAGTTTAAACGTAAGTGGCTCCAACATAAGACTTTTGTATGCACTTTTGTATTCACTGGTATGGAGGCGATGCCATGCCTATCCTGAAAGCTGTACAAAGCTTGATAAACTTTTCCTGTAAATCAAGTTCTATATGGACTTCACACCTCAGGGAAATTTCAGACCATTCACAGGGTTTCAAGATATGGTCGGTAATTGCGTTACTGATGAACTAGCCAGAGCGGATGTAAAAGTCGTAATTTCCGAGCCACTTAAACTGGTTAACCTCAGGTCGAGATATAAAGGCCCAACTTGGTTGGCATCATGAACACAGTATATCCAGTATTTCAAGACGAAGAAGATGACTTGACTAGTATTTCCAGACGGAGAAGATAATTGTTTTCTGCTTTCGAAAAGCATTACTACCCATTGCATTTTTTCACAGGTGCCTCCACAATGGAAGGTATACCAATAAAATCGTCATACCCTTGTATAACTTTTGCAGGAGCTGCGGACCAGTGGAGGAGGAATAGAAGACTAGCGTCCACCTCATATGTCATTGTCTAGTTCTTGACAGATACGTATATATACACATAATCTGTCATTACAACACTTCAGCCAGGATTACGACCTAGTTTCTAACACCACTCATGTTGTCTGTGTTAATTTTGCACATGAGTACTGAGACCTACTGTTTAAAGTCGACATCGAGTGACGGATTTTTGAGAAGCTTTTTCATGGCAATTTTATTCATACTCAGAGATTTTGCCTGAAATCTGGAAGCATTCGAAGAAATATTTTTATCGTATTTCGTTTTGTTGGAGATGTCTGACCTGGGCTTTGAACCGTCGCCTCAGGTGTAATAAGTCAACATACTACCTACTAGACTATGGCGACTACAGGAATCAAACAAAATTATAAAACTTCACAATATATAGCATAATAATATGACTTTTCACAACTACTGACTGACAATGTTATCGGCCGCTTTGATTTTTTACTTCAGCCTGTCAACTTCTAGAATCTCGCTGTTGATTTGTTATTGTTATTCTTATCCCTCTTTCGCGATCTTGTGGTGTAGTTTTGTTATTGAACTTTAGCCATAATACTAAAATTAACAACATGTATTAGTCACTGGTGTAGAACCAAAAATATTTTTAAATAAAATGTAATATATTTCGCGAAAATCATATATTCTGTACCACACTGAATTATAATTCAATTTAATTAGAAATAATGTATGGAACTTGTCCAATTTAACTCACATACTTTCAGGATAATAATTTACTCAGCACATAACTATCTAAAATTGCATATTTTAAGGCTTTTCAGTGGTAATAGAACATAATATTTAATCGCATTAAATATTTAAAATTTCATTCCATAATTTAAATGCTCATATTAAATATTTAAATTAAACAATCGAGACTGAAAGTATGAAGAAAAACAAAAAAAAAAATTTAAAGTAAATTAATGGTTTTAAACCAACAACAACAATTTTGTTTAACAATAAAAAATACTTTCTTTTTTTTTTTCTTTTAATAAAAGACAAAGAAATTCCCACCATTAATAATAAAACCAAAGAAAAATAATGAAGAACAAAGAAGAGAAAAAGCATTAAAAGTACGTGGAGATGCAGAAACTACGATAATGAACTGAACTATAAAGAATTATAAACGTTTATACACTGGACCACAGCCTTATAAGCAAGGCAATAAAAGAGAATTACTAGAGCTTTTTTTTAATAACAATAGCATAGTCGTTCTTTTTTATAAGAATGGGAAATCAAGGAATCAAATGGGTTTGAAAGAAAAAATGAAAAGAGGCATGAGTGGCATGAGTGTTGTTGTGAATTCGGACAGATTGTCATCTCTAAATGAGATTGTGCTAAATTTAATATTGAATCTAGTCTGGATATAGCAGAAGACATGCATTGATAGCAACTAGTATTTGCCAGTTAAGGTTAGTGCCTATTGACTCACTTAGGAAATGACAGAGCAGACCAGATGGTCATTTGAGAATTCAATTATTACTACAAGCAAGATCTGATCTTGACGATCTCTTGATGATTGTGATAAATTATTGTGCCCTATCGTTTGCAGGTCAAGAAAGTTACTTACATATATTGAGGGTGGTCTTATAAACACGCATCACATTTAAGCGATTTTTGATTCCAATTATGAAAATTCTCGGGAATATTGCTCTGTTTCTCTTTGTCGTACATTCTGTACAAAGAAATGTTAAATGAAGCGTGTATAAACACGAACATAAAGTAAATACCAAGGAGTCATTTTCTCCTCCGATAAAAGGCTAGACGTTTGCCCAATATCTGAAGAATACAGCTGAAGTCATTTGTCTAGTGCCCAAGGCATAATAACGCAATACCACTATACTGAGCCTGCTCTTTTGAAGTTTAAGTAGATTTTTCGTGTGTCCAGAATTGCCACATGCCATGCGCTGTTAGCGAAATCGACTTCTGTATTGTTAATTATTGTCAATTCAAAGTGGAGAACTTAAGGAATAGTTCCATGAATGTACGGCGCTTGATCAGTTCACCAATTCCCTTGAATATCACTATGTCCCGGTACCTATACAATACGTTCATCACACCGTTCCGCTAGCTCAGAGACTGTCATACACAGTTCCGGTTTATTTCATCAGAACCCAGGGCTTTGACAGTCGCCTGGGTATCAGAAAGCTTGGTAATATCTCTTTCGGAGATATTTCCGTCCCTTCGCAGCTTGTATTGCCGACACTTTCGCCTGGAAAATCTTACAGTGTTTCCGGTTGCTTTATGGATTAAGCTGTTTCTATCGATTCTGCAAAAACTAACTAACTAGGCAACTAATCTATTTCCAGAGCTTGTGTATGTAAACATGTTTTTTAAAGTTATTTTTTTTTAATAACAGAGCAGAGGTCTAAACTCACGAGTTCTTATCTAATAAGCCAAGACACTATTCACTGGACTATGGTAACCGAAAGAATTTTACAATTTTCAAAAAGATTTGAATACAAGTGTGCATCTGCGAGGATTACTTTTACTTTTGGTAGATAAACGAAACAAAACTTTATTACGTAGCTAATATTGTTATGATCGATTGTCATAGAATCTAAGTTCTTACTTAAGCCAGTCATTCTGGAAAAAGGAAAACGAATCAGAAGTCAAACGCTTAACTGACGATTTAATTCCTTTACAATTCCCTCTCTACGATGACATTCAACAATTTATGTGAGCAATTTATCTTCGGTTTACTTCAGTTAAAATATTTAAACGGCATTTAAAATGAAGCAGATGAGAAAAAGAAACACAGAAGGAAGTCCCCTTCATAGTTTATAATGAACAGAGAAATATCCACAGAACCTGGCTATAATTACAATAGCAATAGCAACAACAGCAACAGAATATAAAAATAAATACTTTAATTTTCTTTACAATATACGAATACAATACCATAATAAAGAAAGAGAAAAGAAAAAAAGAAATTACAGAGTGTGATTGTGGTAATACTGCCGTAAAACCATTTTTATGGGAATAATCGTGTTAAAACAGGAAAAGGAAATAAAATATTAAGAAAACATTAAAGTGGACACCGACAACGACACAATTAAAGACAATTATAAAGAGAAAATACAACAAAAAAAGAGAGAAGAGAGCGAAAAAGAGGCCAAGAGAAATTTTAAAAATTCATTATTAATGAATATTGTATGCATTAACACATAAGCAGTGGAATTTAAATTGTTTTTAAAACGGATTTAAATAAATTAAAAAAACAAACCTTAAGGTTATGAAAATATTTAAAAATAATTTTTCGTTATCAAAATTAACCTTTTCTAACAAGCATATGCATACACTGACAGACACATTCCCATACACACACAAATTTGAATACAATAACAGTATAAGCAAGTATAAATGATAGTACATGTAAGCATGTGTTCTAGAGAAATAGAGTTCAGTTTGTGGTAATAAAACCACAGAGAATACACACAAACACACACAGAAGCTATCTAATACAGATGTATGTGTAAGGCTCTGATGATGATAATAATAATAATGTGACCTATTTTAAGGCACAACTTTAAATCAATATTTGGTTTTTGTTATAGAGGGCACAGGTAGAATTATTTGAACCTTCAAGCAAATTTGGACAAAAATGGAGGAAGAACTGCAAAAAGAGAGGAGGAAACATAAAAGTTTTATTCATATTTTATAAAAATAAATTTAATTTGGAAAAATTACATGAAAATCTAGTTTCTATTCGTGATTGTTTCGAATATCATTTTTTAAAAAGTTGTACGTGGTGTCCAGAAGCTCAAATAATTAAAAAAAATATTGTTACACGTACATTCGTTTATAAATTAAAATGAAATGAAAACAAGAAAAATTTAAACGTATATTGGAAAGCATTTAAAGGACAAGAAAAAAGTGCAGTGGGATTTTATTAAAGCATTGAAACCGTTACAAGAAGTCAGATAGTGATGACTTCTACACGCATTACTGCTTCTGGTGTTGTATAGAGAATTACGATAGGGAGATCCGAACTGAGACTGCTGATAACGGTCATCTTGTTGAAGCTATAAATGGCAAATTAGTTGCCATTTATTCAATCTGTTTTGACAAAATAAATAAACCGAGGCTATAACTTGCATTAGCGATTGGGCTCTGAAGCAATTCGTCTACACTGACCCTAATTTTCGTCGAAAAGTCATTTCCAGCGATGAAGCCGATTTCTAAATGAAAAGGTGGTTTAAAATTCAAAACTAACGTATTTAGAGCGATACGGATCCACATGAGATTCAAGAGCATTTAAGAGCGTTCAATGCGTCACAAAAAAGTCCCTGTTCACAGTTCTTTGATAACGACATTGGCCACTATGGCTCGATGTTTACCAACTTCGATTCGTCTCAATTGGATGATCTAGACACCAACAACATGTAGTTTCAACACAATGGCGAAATGTGCCGTGGAATTCATTGGTGAGAAACTAGGTCGTAATCCAACTATAGGGCTAGAATGAAGAAGTATGTAACTAGGGACTTATAGTCTGAAGATACTCTGGTTTCTAGTGTTACCCTTGAAGCTTATGCCAATGGCTCCAAAAGGCTGGACAGAGTAGACTACGGCATATTTTATCAAGGCTACTGACATAAAACTTTCGACCTGACCACTGTAGTATTTACCAGGCGGTGGCTATTATCACTTTTAAAGCAGTGCAATGCTTATTGGGTGGCGATATTTTTCCTAAAAATCTATAGCCGCGGTCGGGCATCATCGCCTCACATGGAGTTGGCGTGAATTGGCTACCGAGATTGTAAGATTTTAACCCCTTAGGCTTTTTCTTGTGGGGTTTTCTTAAGTCGTAAATGTTTCGGAATGAACCACAAACTATACAGTGGTGGCCTTATAATTAGAAACGACTTAGCAACATGTATGTTTGTTAATTTGTTTTACAGTTTTCACTGTGTACCTGGGATCAAAGGCTTTGTTTGGAGGACGTCTTACATATATTTTTCCATCAGATTGGGACAAATTAAACTTAGATTCTTCACTCCAGAGAACTCTGTTCCAGAAACATCGTTTCTAATTATAAGCCCACCACTGTAGGGGTCATCAAAAACAACATAACACGTGCTATCGGTCAAATTCCTGGATTTATCTGTCAGTGCTATGGGAATTTTAGGACAAATATTTGGTTTATGGGTTCATTGCATCGAGCTTTCCAAATAGTAGCTTTAAGCCTACTGGATTGGCAAAAAATCTTTCATCTGAAGAGTCATTGACCAGTTTATCATCAGTGGTTTCTCTAAGTTTGAAGGCCTGTTATTTAAGCCTACTGTTTGGAGTAATTCAAATTATAATTATAACCTAATCCATCGCGGTGGTTTCAATTCTATGTGAATGTGAACTTGATTTCTATTGACAAGGCTTAGTTGAAACAAATTCGACCAGTAGTTTAGTAACTATTTTCAAATTTGTCTCACTGTGCACTGTAAAGGATTATAACTTTGAAAGAATCAAAGAAAAAAAACCAGAGGAAAGAATATGAATATGTAAACAAACTTAAAATGGTAGAAAAGCAAAGAGAGAAAGCGAAAGAGAAATGTGCTTACAAAAGTGGACACTAAAAGTTGAAAGTAAACAAAATGAGACGGAAAAATAAACAAGAGAGAAAATAATAACAAACATCAAAATACAAAAACTAAAAAAAAAATTCATTAAAAAACGGCAACAACAACTAGAAAAACATTAAAACTTTAGTAAACAAAACAAGCAGGCAGGGCAGAGGCAAAACAGAGCACAACAAAATAAAAGCAGAATAAGAAAGCAAAAAGAAAAACGTAAAAAGAGATGAAATGAAACTAAAATTCATACCGAATATAAATGAGTTTTTCCTGGGTGTTGTGTTTTTGTTGTTATTTAACAACAAAAGAAACAACAAGAGAACAGAGAAGTAAAACAACAAATGAAATTCATTGACTTATACAAACACGCACACATACATACATACATATGTACATTCATATACACATGTACGGGAATAGCTAAACTTGCTCTCATATGCATGCATTTATTGTATGAAAGCAAAAAGAAAAACAAAAACGAATAAGTAGAGTATGACACAAGTTCACGTAAATGAGCAGATACCGCATGTTGGTTTCAAACACATACACACATTTGCTTACATATGTACATACATACATTTATAGAAAATACTAAAGCATACGTTTAGGCTGTCGTTTTCGTAGTAATACTACGATAATACAGCAGCAGTAGCAGCACTAGCAAAAGCAACAATAACAACAACATTGAATCTAGTAACCTAGATCCCCGAAAAAAATCTGTGTCATACACAATTTACAGAATTCAGGTTGCAATAGCAGCAGTAGTAGCAGTAGCAGTGGTACAAGCAACAGCAGCAACAACAAAGAAAACAACAACAACAATTGTTATAATCATAAAAATCTGCTGTAAAGTACAAAAATTTTTATTTAATTTCTGTGTTGTTTTTTCTTCTTTTTTCTTTTTGCTGGAGAAAACTATTTTTCCAAACGTTACTAAATGTCACTAGAAAAGAAAAAAGAATTGTTTTCGAGCTGCAAAAAAATAACAATTAAAATTGTTGTTTGCATAGTTGTGCTGAAAAGTTTTATTAAATTAACAAAATCAAGAAAAAAGAGAAAAAACTAAAGCATACATACAAGGCATTTGCATTTAACATATAATTAAAGCATATTTTAGAGGATTTTCAAAGTAGATTATTACAATCTAATGCTATTATCAGTTTAAAGTATTTAAAGAATTTAATGACAACTAAGCTTAAAAAAGTTAAACGTAATTCATTTTAGACAATAAATGGATTTAACAAAAATGATGTCTCATCATGTGCTATACAAACGAGAAGGTAATAAATGAAGAATATTTTAAGGGGCTTGATAATTTTAATTTTAATATTTACGAAAGTTCTTAATTTTGCATAGAAGCAATCAATAAACGGTAACTCGTGTTATATTCTAAAGGAATGCAGTGTGCCTTTTTAAATATCTTCTGCCTACAAATATAAGTCTCCAATATAAGCAGCAAGGGTTTCGATAAATAATTTCCAGTTGCATCTTTTCATTGCCATGTTCTTAAGTTTACTCTTTATACTACCAATTTATTGGAGTCGGGATTATCCAGTTCACATGAGTGGTATTTGATTTAACTGTGCCCATAGCACCCAAGCCTTAAAGTCAGTGAATACCGTACTCCAAATTCCGCAAGGATACACATGTATTGAACTGGCATTAAAGTTAATTATCCAAATTTTAATATTCGTTTATAATGATGTTCTTTTTTAATCAATTGATCTTAGCACTAGGAATCAATGGAGTAAATAAGGGAAAACTTCAGAGCATACTTTAAGGATAGCAACCAACTTAATGTGTCATACTTTTAGGCTTCAATAATAATTTGTGTGAGTAAAATCCAACAACTTAAAGAATATTTGGATACAAACGTCGCTATAGAAAACATCCTTTTAGATTATCACACTTAAGATGCTAGAAATTAAACAAATTCTTTGATATTTATTGCAATAATTTTGTTCGTACATATTTTTAATTGTAATATTTAAATAAACATTTTTTAAGTATACTTCTGGGCAAACTGAACCTCTCATTTAAATTGTAATTAAAGATTTTTATAAGAGTATTAATTTACTTGACTAAAGAAATATTTAAATTGAACAGCCTTTCAAGAGCTATGTAAAGCAAAAGATTAAATTTAAAGTGCGTATATTCTTCATTTATTTATTTACTTTGAGAAATTGTTTATATTTTATGGCATAATTCAAGGAGCAATAGTGAAAAACATCTTCTGATATATTTAAATTTTGTTGTTTTAGAAACATTTATGAAAGGAAATTTAAACAGTTTAAAAAATAATTTTTAAATTAAATTAAAAAAATTCAATAATTTTGTTTGTTTACAAAATGTAAAGTATACTTCAGACTGAAATTAAATAATTCTTAAAAGATAAGATTAATGCAATTAAAAATCAATACTTCTGAAGCACACACCATGTTATTAAAAAAAATTTAAATTTCAAAGCATACTTTTGGGTTTAAGAGTTATTAAAAAAAATGTTATTAAAAAAAATTTAAATTTCAAAGCATACTTTTGGGTTTAAGAGTCTTTTAAATAGAGTTATCAATAGAAATGCAATATAATCCTTCTATAAGTGTAAACAATTCACTAATAAACGAGATTAAAAGCAATTAATTTATTTAAATAAATGAAACGTTTTCTTTTCACTTTAGGTTTATTCCACAATTTCTGTGAACTATACACAATTTAAATACATTGTAATTTCATTTAAATTTACATTTTAAAGTAGACTTTAAGAAGCGTGCTGCTATGATTGTGCGAGGTAGGGAGTAAGAGATTAGTGGACTAGTAAAGCATTTCACGAATACATATACATAGAATATAAGGCAAATTAAATTTAATTAATTTAATGGAAATTTGATATGAAGTACGTACAAATATGTTATAAAAAATGTTTTTACAGCATACTTTAAGGCCTATTTAAAACAATCTTGTAAAATAAGAAATCCAAAGAAAATGTGTATCATGTTTCAAACAAAACATATTCATTAAAAGTGCAATTAAGCATACTTTTAGGTTTCAGCACAATATTAAAATATTTAATATTGGTTCTGTACGATATCAAATAATTACTCAATTATACTACAAGAATTTAATAAACTTTTCATTTTAAAAATGAAATTAAAAATTTATGCATTGCAGTGGACTTTCAGGCGTTTAGAAGTTTAAGTGAATATTTACTTTTTTAAAGCAGACAAAAACAAAAAGAAAATAAGTTTTTGTGTGGCATACTTTAAGGAATATTGATGTCCTATTAAGTAGATTAAAAAAAATAATTTTAATTGGAAAAACTTCTGTAATATTTTAACAACTTCAGTTGAGCTTCTTTTATTGGAATCTTATTAGAAAATTTATTTCTTAAGACGGATTATTTTTCTTCCATATAGCGAGCATAAGACGATGGTCATACATTCAACTCAACACGAGTAAATACAATTCAAGAAATTGTAGAAATTTATAAATTTTACAAGAATTTTTGTAGTCAATGAAGATGCCATAATAATGGAAAAATATCATCATAATGTAGCAACAAAAGTACTTTTTGGAAATTCTATTTCTTAATGCCAGTATAACTTATGAGCACTATGGTAAAGAGTTCCCCAGAGAAGTCTAAATACAATATAATAAGCAACAGCTAATGGTACAAATTGAGTTATAAAACCATGCATGTCCCCAAAGTCTGGAAGAAAAAGAACTTTTGCTCTTAATCAATTTAGTTTCTAAAAGTATGCCACAGAATGTTGCAAACGTGACTATCCACTTTGTCATAAGAAATCTCCGCATAAACTTGGTTAAATTAAATGCTTCTCTTTAAATTAAGTCTCATACACATTTCACCCACTTACCAAAGAAGTTTTACACATTTGGAGCCAAAACTCAATTTAAGTAAGTATTGTGGCGTTGCTGCTGCATGTGGTAAATACATGTGAAGGAAGTAAAATAAATTCCATAAATAAAATCATAATCCTTTTGAAAACACCAGAAAGAATATAAAGAAATAAGACGAAACAGGAGATGGATAAAAATATAAATGGAAACGAAAAAGTAGTGAAATCATAATAATAATGATAATTGAACACAACAACAAGTCATACGCATTCAGTAAACGAATGGTAAGCATAGGGTCTTTCAATTTCGACTTTTTCTTCGAAAAATTTTATTGAAATTTAAATTTCTATGGTGGACAAGGATGGATAGAAAACTCTCGTGTAACCTGATTTTACTAACAATGTAGAGGACACTGAAGTTGTAGTTTCGTAGGTATTGTGTCGGCTTATTAGACAAGAGCAAGTGTTTCAACCTATCAAACAAAGCGAAATTCGATAAAATATAACGATTTGATCTTAGAAATTTTCTGACAAAAACTCTGAGTAAAAATGCCATTAAAAGTTCGTCAAATCCTTGGTTCTGAGTCGACATTTAACATTTGGATTCGGCACTCTTGAATAAAATTAAGATGACATGAGTGATGTGAGAAGCTAGGTTGTAAACCTGAGTAAGAGGTTGTAAGACGAATTAAGTAAGTAACCTGGTGATGGCTTTCATCATCGGTGTTTTAATTGTAATAAAGTGCTGCAGAAAAATGGGGTCTTGGGCCTTGTGTATGTCTACAACGCAGTAAGCGGACTTAATATCTATGAATGCGTGATATGGTGAAAATATCTTGACAGGCTAGCTAACCTCACCATGATCAAGCGAATAAAAAAAATACTAGCCAGCGACTGTGGGAGAATAAACATTTGGAAACCTGAGGCACGTAATAATAAAGTTGTTTCGAACATAATAGTGGAATAAGAAGGTCACAAAAAATCTGAGAAGAATGGGTAGGTAGCAATTAGAAAATGTGACGATGCTCAACAGAATAACGCTGGCTCATGAGAACAAAAAGAGACAAGACAAATTTCCATGAATTTTCATTTTCGATTCTCTGTTAACAGTAGAATGATTACGACCGATAAAAAATTAATAACGTACGGCAAATAACGTGCGAAACAAATCATGAACAAAGTAAAAGGAAGCATTCCAGCCTGTAGTAAAGCCTGGTGGGATTGAATCAAATGCTCGATTGTGCTCTCAACAATTAACGAAATTGAAACAAGCAATTGATTTAAAACAGCCAGTGTTGATGAACAGAAAAGGATAACGTCAAACTTCACATAACAGAAATGGAGAAGTTTGGCTAGAAAGTTTTGATATATCTATCGGATTCATCATTCGTCAGACTATCAGATCATTACATTATGAATTGGATCTCTGCAGTGGGATTAGGTTTTCTCTCAAAAGTTTCAGCAGTTTTACTCTGATGTATTATCGGTTTTGTGGGTAAATGTTTTCATTAAAGCCGCACATATTTGATTTAAAAAAGCGTGTTTGAAATCAAAGGAAACAACGATACAACATTTCAGCGACTGCTGTGAGGATTATATTCAACCATTAATCGCAATATCAAATGGTGATTTTCAGTAGACATTTAACCAAGGTTTACTTTCGTTTTTACAATACATTTACAGCCTGCTTAAAAATGATTTTCAATAAATATACGAAATTTTTAATGAGAATAATTGTATGAGATTTGAATTTAAATAACAAAAGTCTGTTTGGCTATCTATTATAGCGAAGTCTCGGTCCATGCGTATAAGTGTGAACATGGAAAAGTTTTGCTAGATCACTCAAAAATATTGTACTTTAGTGTAAAAAGTACGTTAAATTTCTATTGAAACCTGCTTAATTTACATTTGATTTGAGAAACTCGAACTTAAAAGACTGTGTATAAAAGAAATCTGGGTTAATATCAATAAATACAAAACAACAATAACAAAAACAACTTAAAAAAGAACAACAACAAGAACAACAAAATCATAAGATGAAGATAAAATATGAATGAATGAATGAATGAAAGAATATTTGTATAAAGCCACAATACGATTTACTCATGCACTCAATACAATCTCATACAATAAATTTCTATCTCTCCCTCTCTTTCTCTTTCTCTCTTTGTAACTTATACACTTATAGAGAAATCAAATAAGACATGAAACGAATTATTGGCAGACTCTCTCTATAACTAGTAACAGCAAAGGAAGTCGACACGAAGAGAATAAGCAGAAAAACAAAAAAGTTATTGAATTAATAACACCCGCATCGAACGAAATGTCGCCCTAACATTTATATGTAAACACTTTACATTTACTTGCACACACATACAGATCCATATACTGTCTTTGAATTAAACTAGAAAAACAAATAACAATAATATTGAGAGACAGTTAGTATGAGGAGATTATGGGTGAGTGTATGTGTGTGTGTGTGTGTATAAGTGTGCAGTGTATAGGTATGCGAGTGACATCCATAAACCAGTAGTCATAAATCTCTTATGATATGAAAGCCAGCGACACACACTCACATACATAAGAATATGAATGCATTTAAAATCGAAGACTCACTCACAGGAATACAAGTGTAAAAAGTCAAGCAGAACACATAAAAACTAATATTTACAGACAGGAAATTCAAGTAAAATTGTAACCGAACGACCGATAAATATAACAAGAGTAGTTGCCAGGAACAGTAGTAGCAGCAGCAGCAGCAGCATAGGCTGCTCTCTCTTCTTGTTATTCCTCCTCTCCGTCTGAATATTATTATTGTTTCAAATACGGAGCAGCTGCTGCTGCTGCTGTTGTTGGCTTTGAGTCGTATGTGTTCAATTCAAAGATCATTGAACCAGTAACCCATACATCCACTTATACCTATACTCCATAAAGTATGCTGTATTTATATATTCATGTGGCATACTTTAAGGCATAAGTTTACAATATAAAGTTACAAACCGCATTATTGAAATTTTTATTTGTATTTTCTTCTTCTTCTGCCAGTATAATGTCCTGTATTTTATTCTCCTTTTTTTACACTCCTGTTCTCCTGCTCCAATGCTCCTGCTCTTCTCCTTTAGTTTATATGGCTGGCTTCTTAGGTAATGTTGTTACTGTTGTCTGCTTATCAATAGAGTTTTTCTATGTCTATGGGCTTGTTTGGTTTTATCGCTTCTCAACTTCCAATGTTTTTTCTTTCTTTTTTTTAAAAAGTATCAGTTGAAGTTGTAGATGCTGTTACTGTTGTTTGTTGTCTTAAAATTGTATTACAAAAACAAGGAAAAAATATCGAACGGTAAAGTATCAACAACATCAACTTATTTTTCTTCATTTTTTTGTTTTCTTTCTTGTCCTGTTGTATTATATTCTGTTGTAGAGACAATAACTATCAATTTTTTCCTCTTTCTAACTTCTAATACAACTACTACAACTACTTTAAAAGGGGATTTATCATGTGTGTGTGTGTGTTTATCGATAAAATATTGTTGCACAAAACAATAGACTGGGATTCGTTTACTTTCTTTTTATAGTTTTTGATTGTATTTTGCCATAAACAGATTTAAATCTTAGCTTTGTGTAGGTTGCCTTCAGTTCGAAGATAGTGCTTGTAATAATAAATCAGGAAAATTAAAATTACAACACAGTCTCGAGAGAAATTATAGTACAACAGGAGAGATAACATTCACAGCACCAATAGTTACAACAGCGGAGTTAGTTTTAAAAGAGGTTAATGGAATACATTATTCAAGTGGGCGTGGCACTTTCACATAAAATAAAAAAATGTCTTGATAAACTCTAGATTTCAGCTGATTGACCAATTATTCTCACCTCTTCTGATCCGTCAATTTTCAATAGAAAATATCATCTTAATGTGCAAGTTGCGAAAAATCAAACACTTAGGTCTTCGTGGATGGATGGATTAAATTGAAGAATGGATTCGTGAATGGTTTTTGTATAAGAAGTACATGAACAAGAGAATAAGCTTTGAGTACAATTATTTGGCTATAAACTACCATTACAACTTTTCACGCCATTCAAGTTGAAGGTTTTATTTCTATCCATTAGTGGCGAAAACTACAGTTCTGAGGAGCTTTTTCAGGTCAATTAATTACTATCGCAAACTTTTACTACCGAGAGAGTGTTATCAATAGTTGAGCTCTCACCTAGTAAGCCAACACACTGTCAACTTTACTAACCTGAGTGCTTAGTATACATACTGCAACAGTATTTTGAATAGAAGAAGGGACAAGCAAGCAACTTTTTGTTTTTTAAGGCGTTGGCAACCACCCTGGATCAGAATATCTACAATACTCTGGTATACGTACGTATGATACTACCATGGACGGTATTCGGGTGGTTGATGGGCTAATGGAGGCAGGCACCAGGTTGTCGTTCGGAATCGACTTTAAACTGTAAGTCCCGCCACTCATGTATAAAAATTAACACACACGACATACGTGGTGTGAAAAGTTAGGTCGTAATCGTGTTTAAGAGATTATAGCATTCTTATGACAATAAGATATTTTCTGCTCTACTTAGCAAGCACGCACCCAAGGTGATTGAAGTGATTACTGCCCATTAGTGCCATGTAGGCACTCACAGTCGAAAATTTGATAAACGGCGTAATAATGTTTGCAAGCAATGATTGAACTCAATTACTCACTTTTCTTTTCATTGTTCAGAAAGTTAAGGTTTCAGGGTAAACTTCATTCATGAAATAACGTCAGAAGGTTTTAGAAGTTCGTAAATGAGGCTGAGAGAGGCACCCTATTAGCGCATTACCTCCGGCCTTAAACTTTTTAGCGGGCAGGACATCAGGACCTGTAGCTTTATTGTTCTAAAGTCTCATAATCGCAACAGTGACCACTTTACGGCTAGGCAACGGAATCTCCAAGCCGTCACCATCGATTTGGTTCGGTATATCACTGCCTATATAGGAGTCATTGGTGTCGTCATCGTCTGGTAATAACGTAGAGAAGTGGTATCTCCATACACATACATAATTGGCCATTACAGCCCTTCAGTCAGGACAACTTAGCTTCTCAAAGCACTCATGTTGTGTGTGCATTAATTTTATAAATGAGTGGAGGGACTTACAGTTTTAAGTCGTCTCCGAACCACAGATTTTTTAAAAAATTTTCATGTCAGTTTTATTTACCTTCAGAGTTTTGGCCAGAAATCTGCTGATAGGAAGTCGCCGGAGAAATATTTTTTCATATTTCGTTTTGTTGGGGATGTCTGACCTGGGGTTTGAGCCGTGGTCTCACATTCACTAAGCAAACACACTACCTACTAGGCGAATGACGACCTGGGAGCATGACTATAATCTAGTGGGCAGTTGGATTGGATTGTTTATTTCATTGTAGAGTATAGTAAACACTTTTCATTCAATTCTGACGCCATAATATTAAAGAATAATAATATAAATATGATGCAATCATTTTAAAATTCCATACATATGTATACATACATACTCATGCCAATATAAGAAATGTTTCTTAATAATATCCAAAGATCAAAAGATAGAAAACGTGATTCGCCAGGATATTGCCATAACCTATGGAACGTTTTATACATGCTCTCAATGGCAGAGTATGTTTTTCTATTGTCAACTATAAAAAATTAATAACCGTCGTCATAAATTTGAATAGTAAGTCTGTCATCATAAATATTTTATCGCATAAAATTTATGTGTGTGTGAGGGAGAGTGGAGAATAGCAAACAAATTTTGGGAAACTATAAGGATCAACATACGTCCGCCCTCTACACTTATTTAAATGAGTATTCGTCTACAAAACAAACAAAAAAAAAAGTCTGCTTAAAATTGTTATTCATCATCATATTCACTTTGTTTTTGTGGGTGTGTGTGAGTATGTATGTAAATTTCCTGTTCTGTTCTTTTTTTTATAAACTAACACTGCTTTCTTCTTATTAAAAGTGTGTACGAGTGATTTAAAACAGAGAGAGTGAGAGATAGAATGCGTAAATAAAAGTTTAGGCGGGCGTATGTAGTGCATATAGTGTGTGTTTTTAGGCGCATATGAGCCTGTATAGGCGTGTGCGTGAGTGCTGTTATTAAGTCAAATCACGTTGTCACTTATATTTCTTATGAAATATTTTTTTCTTCTTTTTGTTTTGTTTTTTCTTTGTTTCACTTTTACTTTTGCTTCTTCTTTCATTTTTCTGCTTTCATTCTTTTTTCTGCTTTCATTTTATGTTTTCATTTAATAAATGATGCTTTATTTAACACATACTTAACCCACAAAACAAGAACAAAAATAAGAGAGAAGAGGAGCAAAGCAAAGTAGAGTAGAGTAGCAGGTAACCAACCGGATGACAACCCTAAACATACATCACTTCACTCTCTACCGACTTATGGTAGAGCACAACTACCACATGTACATTCATTCCGATGCTTTATTACATTTTTGCGGCAATAGCGTCTACCAAAAGGAAAAAAGGACAATTTTTCTACGGGTTTTAGTTTCAGTTTCTTTGCCTGTGTTTTTCTCTTTTTTTTTCTTTTTTTGTGGGTTTAATGTGTCTTGTAAAGACATCATGTACAACCTGTGTTTACAAGTGGGCTGAATTGATCAGGTTTTCACATTTTTATTCTTAAACGTTTACAGTTTTTGTAAATTGAAGGCAATAATTATGGCACTGATGTACAGCTAATGCTTGTTTTTGCAACGACACAATGCAGTATCAATAATACAAAGAGCATAGGATTTATTATCACAACTGTACGGAGTTCTCAGAGTTTGTAAGAACCAGGAAGTATTACTCCTTAGAACTTGTTTGTTTGTTCAATTAAGAAGAGAGATTACGCCTGATTAAGTTCTTTGAGGAGCATTTTTTGCAAGCAACTGGCAATTTTCCACAATAACAGAATGCAGCCTGTAATTGTAAAAATTGAGGTCAACACCAAAACAAATCGAGTTGAATAGGACGCCTTAGCTTCCCCATTTATAACTAAAAGCCGTTGATTTTTAATAATTTCCCCCCTCTAAAAGTAATCCTAAATTAAACTAAAAACTGGCGTGATTTTTTTTCTCTCTCACTCTCTGGAAAAATGAAGAGGATCCTTAACAATTTAACCTCCTGCCTTTGTATTTAACCTCAAAACTAGTAGGGAGTTTTATTTTATTTTTTTCGTTGTTTTCTACAAAATGTAAATGATGTTTTAGTTCTTCTTCTTTTTTTTGTATGAAAATTGTTGTTAATGTTGTTGTTGTTGTTGTTGTTGTAGTTTTATGCTCATTTTATAAAACATTTTAATTTTAATAGAAAATGTTGATGCCATAACATGTCTCATGTTAATTTCTAAGGAAATGCTATGTATGTTCTCTGTCTGGGTCTGAGGGTGTAGCCAGCCAAAGGCTTGTTATGTTTTGCAAGTGATTGATGATGTTCACCAAAAAAGGACATCAAAAGAATTAGGAAACGGATTTTGTGTAGTTTTCCAAATGGTTAGAAAACAAATAAAAATGGAAAATGAAATCATTTAAAATTGTTTGTCGCCATCGTTTATGCGGAAAATTATTAATCGGTCGTATGCTGAGATTGAGATTTAAATAAATTATGATTCTGAACAACATACGCTTACAAACAAAAAAAGCGATTTGTCATAAATATTTAATTAATTTAGATAAAACAATTTTATCTACTAAAACAATAAAAAAAAAACAATACAAAACAAAATAAATAAAAAAGTCAATAACATTTTTAAATGACTTTTTCTCTGCAATTATTTTTCATTAAATTTTTAATTTCAGTTCTTTTTTTTGTGTGTGCATTGTCTCTAAATGCTAATTTGCATAAATAAAATAAAATCTGTATGTTTCTAAATAAATGATTTCAAATAATAATAATAATAATAATGAAATAAAATAAAAAAAGCAAACAAATTACCTTTTTTTGAACTCAATTTGTGGCTTTTTATTCGTTCACATGGCAATTATAGTCATCGTACGAATTAAAACTCATTGAATCTGTAATAAAACGGAAAAAAACGAATAAATTTAGAAAAAAAATTGTTTTAAGCGGATAAAAATTAAATTAATATTTAAATAAGTCTCTCTCTTTCGCTCTACTTTTCATTCACACACAAACTCACTCGCATACAATTGAATGAAATTCACACACAAATTCAATTTTAATATTTATACTCTCCTAGAAGCGACATATGAAAAAATAAACTGAATTTTATTTGCACGTACAAACACACATATACAGTGAGCATTAAATGAAAGTAAACACCGCACATTATTTGAAAAACGGTATGGGTTCTATTCATAAAAACAGTATTTTGTAATTCATTGTAATCCTTAAGAAAATGTACATTTTTAGCAAATAAAATTTGGTGTTTATTTTCATTTAACACTCACTGTATACGAGTATACCTAAACGCTCAAAGCCGCTTAACTACTATGGTGGTCCGCAAGGTGGTGAATAGCTGAACGGCTGGAGATTTTTATATAGATTCGCTGCGAATATTGAATAAGCACTTGCCGACAAAAAGCGGCAAGGATGGAGGGTATAACTTAAAAGATTTTTATTGCTCCCCGAAGCATCTTTGATAGAGCGAGTGAATGTCCTCAATAAAATATGTATCTAATCAAACTCCTAATGGCGTCTATCTCAAGTTGAGTGGCTTCTTAAATAGAATCTGCCTCCGTATTAGGAGGCACAGCTGGATAAACATCTGTCGGTAGGTATAAAATGATATGGAGAGGATCCAAGACCAATAAAGCTTGAATACAAATTCGAATAAAAATAATGAAATTACGATGCAGGGTATAAAAAGCTCAGCACTGGTTGTGTTTAGGGGTGGGCTAATGACTCCAATGATACTACGCTCTTCTCCAATGTATCAAATAATGCTGCAAGTAGAAATTTCTTCCAAAGAGCATCGAATCTGGCTCGAACACCACAAAATGTAATCCCCATTAGAATGGTGGTGAGGTCAAGATCTTCTGCATCATATGTAAACAAGGGCATGCCACGGAGAAACCAGCGCAAGTTGAACGGCATACATGTCTGAAATAGGAGAAAATATATATAAACTTATTGAATCGATGCGACTACCTCAACTCTCGATAAACAATTGCATACGATAACTCCTTAGCAATATTTACGCTGATCCAGCTAACACAATGCTTGATAGCATGTGCATCCAACTGGAAAATGGTTTTGTACTTGGATAAAACGAAGGCACAACTTGGTTACAGTATTGTACATAGATAACTAGTTTAGTCCAACCCCAGATTTAGAGTCATCTGTATAACAACTAGTCCCCATGTGCCCGAAGGACTAAGAAATGTCAAAACGATATTAAGTAGTTTCGCATTAGTTTCTCTACTTTAACCCTAAAAGAACTGTTGCGAAAATAAAAAAATCTAGATGCTGGTGTTTTGTTTCTACATCGCTTAACATTAAATTATAAACAAAAGCTACAAAAACAAAACAATGCAGTATACAAACCTGTTTGCAAATTATCGTACTGTTTAATATAATCACAAACACATGCATAAACAAGTAAACATGAAGTCGCCGTGGTCTAGTAGGTAGTGTGTTGGCTTATTAGACGAAAAAGACAGGGTTCGAGCCCCAGGCCAGACATCAAAATAAAATATGAAAAGTATTTCTTCGGCGACTTCATCTCAGCAGATGTCTGGCAAAAACTCTGAGAGTAAATAAAATTGCCATGAAAAGTTTCTCAAGAATCTGTCGTTCGGAGTCGACTTTAAACTGTAGGTCCCGCCACTCATGTATAAAATTAACACACACAACATAAGTGGTGTGAGAAACTAGGTCGTAATCCTGACTGAAGGGTTGTAATGACCAATTATGTTATGTTATGTAAACAAGTAAACAAAAATACACAAGCAACACTACAAGAATAAACGTAAACAACGATGTTTACATTTATAGTGATTTCGAGAAGGCGAAGTCATGAACGTTTGCCTTCAAGAACATTCATCCGAATGTTTACTCTGCCACATAAAAGGCAAGGGAAAGCAGGCGACTGAGTGAGTGCAGCTCAGTCAGTCTTGTGTGAAGACGCGGTGTATTTAAAGAGAGTAATCGTGGTTTGAAGATCTCCGTTACATAGATCTGTCGAACAATTGTCTAGTAATTGTTATTGTTTATGCAAATGGTATAAACAGAGGAATAACAAAAAAGGCAATTGTTGTTGTTTACATAAAGTTGTGAACAGCGACGCACAGAATTGTGCGAATAATAAAGAATTTTAATTAAAACTAAACACCAAATTTATTTGTATTTTATTTGTAATCAACGACCTTATATTTTAAACATTTTTAAAAGGTAAAAACGTAACAGTATATACATTCCCCTACAGTCAGAAGCCGACAAACCGAAATAGTATGCTTGTATCACAGTCATCTCTTTTGCCTGGACAGATAGGATCGTTTCCAGTGCCCTAGTTGACTGCTATTCACACGTAATATATTATTTGTAATATTCTAACATTACGCTTCTTAACCACTGATATCTCCACTACTAAGCAAATTTTTTCCAAATTTTCACCAAAAATATTGAAATTTCGGCTTAAAATAAACTTTTAATAACAGAAATTAATGATTATGACAGGTCCTTACCGCTGTCATTTGCAACAAACAGCTGACAGCATAAAATTTGTTAATTTAATTTAAGGTTTCAATGGTTTTTGAAGCACTCACACAAGGGACATATGTACGTACGTAAGGCCAAACAGTTAAATGAATACGCATGTGGTATTGTGAAGGGATTAAAAAGGATATTTGTCAGCAAAACCTCTTCTCAAGCGTTTTTTGTTTGTTTGATTTTTCCAAAATACTTTTGTTTTAATAACTTCACGAGTTTATTTAAAACCACAGACAATAGATTAATTTCATAATTAAAACACTTGTGCTGTATAAGGATACAAAGGATACTTATATTGTACGTATGTACGTACGAAATAAAATTGAAATTAATGGTGGTGGGTGGCATGGTTGAGTGCAAATGAAAAACTTTTTAAAACGAGCAAGGAGAGCAAATTTCTATTGAAATAACCTGGTGCCAATGACGTTGGTGGTTAAATTATTACAATGATGGAGGTGGTGGTGATGGTGGTAAGCGATGTTATTGAAAATTATGCACAAGAATATTTGGTAAAGAGTGGGAGATGAGAGTTAAAAACCATATAAATCGTTATTTTTGAGTATAAAAGGAATAAGGCACTAGAAATAACAAAACTTTACTGACATAATTTCAATAGAGTTTGCACAAGTTTTACTGGCATCACAAGAATAAAAAAAACAGAAGGGGAAAACTATACTGTGTGACATAAATTCTAAAGATACTCGAGAGTTTGTTTGTCGGTTTTTAATATTTAGTTTGCCTTCATTCGTGAATATCAAATTTTATTTGCTTTAGCCTGACGACTAAAAAGAAAGAAAATATTTTCGAATCAAATCTCTACAATAAGTTTGGCAAACAAAGAAACGAAGGCCCGCTCAAGTGAAGGCGACGGTAAAATAGGGAGGAGAGCTTTCTGTCTCTGAGTAGTAGTAGTAGTAATAGTAGTAGCGTGGTAGTAGGTAAACTGTTTGTCCCTGTTTGCCGTAACTGGGTTAATTGATATTTGATAAAGCAACATGATTAATCAAGTTAAAAAGACAAAAACAAAAGCAAAAACAAAAACGGTAACACAAGAAACTTTATTGAAAATAATCAGGAGAAAAACAAAAACAGAAAGCAAAAAAAAAACGGCGAAAACTTTTGCTATGAATATTTCATTTACGATTTAAACTTTTTCGGTAAAAAAATTTTTAGACGTTGATTTAGGCCAAAAAGAAAACAAAAGAAGAAGACGATAAATTTGTTGGCAGTAAATATTATTATAGAACTTGTCAAAATCATAAAAATTAAATTTTGTTTCCCATAAAAAAAAAACAGAAATTAAGGCAACTCATCACTTACAGTGAAAGCTAAGATCCTCTTACATCAAAATCATAAAAATTAAATTTTGTTTCCCATAAAAAAAAGAAAAAACAGAAATTAAGGCAACTCATCACTTACAGTGAAAGCTAAGATCCTCTTACAGCAAAGTTATCCAATGAACAAACCGTAATTTCTCTCCATGCAACACTGTTATACTCTTTCTAACACTCTCTCCCTCTACCTCTGATTCCCTCTCTATATGCTGTATAACACACAAAATTTATTTTACCTTCCGTATAAAATTTGTATGCATTGAATAATGAATGGCTTTATAACTTAACTTTTAATGTTCGTGTTGCATAATTTTGGGCGTTATACGTTTAAAAATGTTTTACGTAAATTTGTTATTGCTCTTCCTCTTACTCCCCCTCCCGACTGCTCTATTCTGTTTCTCTGTCTCTTTCTCTCTCCATCTGTGTTTAATTTGTAAACTTATAACACAAAATAAACGAATTCTAAACATCAAGTTATTAGCAAACGTTGTTGGCAGGATTTGTATAATGAATTCAATGAAATTGTTTACTATTCTACTACTGCTGCTAAAATCAAGCCAGAAAGAGAAAAACAACCATATACGGAGATAGATAGATAGAGAGAGAGAGTAAAGAATTTATGGCTTTGCATATTTTTAGGCGGTTTCATGTGTTCATAGAGTGCTAAATAGGAAAAACATAAATATTTAGCATATTTATAGGCATTAATTGGTACTGTATTTGGTAAGAGTATAAATTCAGGTATATGGTTCGGTATATTTGAAATAAAATTATAAAGGATACTCAATGCGTAAGGCTAATGTATACCTATATGCAAACATACATACCTATAGTATAATTGCTAGCAATAGGTAAAAAGAGTTTACAGGCCTTAATAATAAATTGTTTAAGAGTTTTACATAAAATAATTAAAATTTTAGTAGTCAGGCTTATACAAAAAGTACGTACAGCAACTCTTCCATAAAATTTGATTACATTCACCCTCGAAGTTATAAGACACTAGTGTCAATGCCAAAAGCTCCTTTATTAGACACGATAGGTGTTTCTGTTTTGAAAATATGAAAAGCTTTCGGTGTTTGAATAATGTGATTAAGGCGAGTTTTTAATTTTTTAACTCGCGGTTAATTCAGTAGTTTAAATTCGAAAAGATTTAAAATAGAAGTTTCTATTATTAAAATTACGAAAGTTTTCTTTAAGGTTAGTTGAAAATTACTTTTTTGACTCATTTGTTTTCTGATGTTTCAATCGCGGTATTTATTGCTAATTTTTAAGTGTTAATTTTCAAATTCGGATTTTTACTTCTTAACTCGGCAGTTTTATTTTTAACTATAGAGTTTTTTTTTTAAGTTTAGAGTTTATTTCAAAAACGCAAGTTTTATTTTTAAAGCCGCGAGTTTTATTTTTTATCTCGCGAGTTTTGTTTCTAAAATGCGAGTTAAATTTTTTCTCGAGTGTTATATTTTTACTCGCGAGTTTTATTTTTTTACTCATTACTCACGAGTTTTATGTTTTTATCCGCCAATCGGAAAACTCACAAATTTCTCCCAAGTAAAAGTTTACCGCATCGAAATTGGTCTAGAAGAACAGAGGAGAGAACATAAGAATACCATCTGACAGTCAGTCTGCCATTCGAGCACTCAGTTCCTATTGTTGACTCCAGGTTAGAATGGAAACTTAAATCAGCTGAGCAGAGCAGGATCTCAGGTCATGTGGGAACTCAGAGTATAGCTTTTACTTCCTTGCCAAGACCAGAACCTTCCTGCAGATTAGTGAGAGTAATTTGGAGGCTTACGTTCGGCGAAGAAGAAGAAAAGAGACAGACATACTTCGCAAGACAAACTGCTTTGAGACAATGTAAACGTTTGTTGTGAAATTACAACAAGAAGTGGTTTGAGTTCTGTATTAGAGTATCGACAAATAGTCGGAGGATACCAAAAGGCGTTTTACTGGCCACTTGTTGACAATAGAGATCGATTCGACCCTAATATGTCAGTGGTAAGAACGAATCAACACTATACATACTTGTGCGGCGTTACTGGGTCTCAGAGGGAAAAACCTGAGGATTTGTTTAATAATTGACAAGGAGGAGTTATCTATACTGTGGCTAGTGGAAGATATTTTAGGTTACTGGTTGAGGGCAGTAAAATAAATCGTTTAGCCAAGGAACTCTACTACGTCTATGCAACAATAAGCACATTTTGTTTTTTTTAGTACCCTTTATATCCAGAAAACTTGTATGTATTTTGTGTTAAATTAATGTAATATCGATGTTTCTTTGCAAAAAAGAAAAAGAACGGTTTTTTAATGTTCATCACAAATTTATGTCAAAAAATTAAAACATATCTTTAAAAAAGCATGGGTTTTATAAATTTTTATATAATTTCTTAATGACTTATTTTTAAATTCTATAATTAGAATAGTATGTATTTTTATTTAAATTTAAAAGCTTTTATAAGTACCATGTCCTTTATCAGCATGACATTTTTTTGCTTTTGTTTTTTGTTTCCATTGAAATCAATTACAATTTGCAAGTAAATTAGGAGGAAAACAATTATTGACGCTTCAATGAAAAGGGTTTCACGTTCAAAATCAATTAAACACGATAACATTTTATGACACATTTTATGATGCAGTTTTTTTCATGTTTTTTTATTTTTTTTTTTTTTTTTCTTTCATTTCGTTTTGTAATGCAGTAATGGCCAAAGCCAACTATGAATATTGAAAATGCCACGAAATAATTACAAAAAACCGAAGAAAAAAAAACAAATTTTTATGATATTCACGACTTTTTAATTACTTACCACTCACAGACTTACATATGTATGTTTATGCATGGTTACATACATACATATTTTATATACTGCATAAAGACAAAAGCAACAACAAATTTATTAAATATGAAAGCAGAAAAATAAAGAAAACCAATACAGTTGCACACAGTACAACTAATGAAAAAATAACAGAAAATATTGCAAAAACAAAAACTACGAATTAAACGTAGAAGAGAGAGAGGGAAAAGGAAAATTAAAAAATGAAAAAAAATCAAAACGAATCATATAAAAATGAATTTTATAAAGCATACGTACGTAGTACATACGTGTGTGTGTTTGCTTATAAAAAAAGACGAGAAAACAAACTAATAAATAGAATGGTAACACTATTTTACACATAAAAAGACACAGCAATTCATTTTAATTTTGTTTCATTCATTTTTTTTCCTGCAATACATTCATATCCACAGTAATAAATGAATACAACCACTGCATATAACCAATTTGGTTGATGCAACGATTGGTAATAAAAAAAGAGAGAAAAAGAGAAGAATCATAACAACAAAACGACAACAACAGCATGTAATATATGAAATATTTGATACAACAAATATGATAAAAAAAACAAAAAAAAATCGGAAAAAAATTAAAGCAAAACAACAAGAAACTGATAAAATGAAAAATGATGGCAAATAAACACCATAAAACTTTCCCTGACTTACACACGCACATATGCAAGCTGTGCTATAAAGTAAACAGAAAAAAGAAGAAAAAAATTGTAAAAACAACACCCACACCAATAGGAACATGAAATACTCAATATGTGTGTTTCAAAAAAATATTTACATAACGGACCAACAACAAAACACAAGACCAAAACAAATATGCTCACTAAACAGTCACACGTACAGTTCAACACAGTACATCACTCACCCACACACACATATATACACACAATTATCAACTGAAATGCATGACAGCCTTTCTTTTCCAAGCACACACTAACACTCTTATTACTATCGTGGTGCTCAATCTATTTCGTATTCATCAACAGTTATTTTAGACACACACTCTCGCACACATGGACACATGGGCAAATAAAAAATGGTATTTTGATTAGCAGGAAAAGAAAAAAAATGCATGCATATTTTTAGCTTGAACATCTTCATATTGATCAGGATGTTAACAAAAAAATTTTTTTTGTTTTTAATCTGAAGGTTATTACACCCAAAATACTTTCAGTGGGTAACTGAGAAAAATATTTTTTAAACATTTTAAGACATCAGGAACAAAAAGTACAAATTACTACAAGGAATCCTTAAAGGAAATATGCCGCAAAAAATAGGGAACTTGCAAGGAAACCGTAAAGAATTGCAAATGGGACTCGAAATTTTAATAACAAAAGTTTGCAATTTTAGCTCGAGAACAAAATCAAAATTGTGACTTCAGAAATAAAATAAAACTCCTTAGTCTTGGATAACGCAAAGGAGTTAAAAAAATCAAATTTCTTAAATAAAAGATAAGATTAGAGCTGCTGCCTCTATAATATTTACACTTCATTATGACAGTTAGTTAAATCAATCCCCTCCCTTCGCACGACTTCATTTGAACACATGGCCATCAGGATAATTTCGCTCAAACAGTGGCCTTTGAAAATCACTCTTGTGCGATAGAAGTGATTCGATACCGTTTTTATCCATACCTGTCCAGCAGAGTCTAGTAATATCATATGCTCCATCTTGCTGCCAGTGAGATTGAGTTTCCTTGTGAAAAGAGTGGATAATTTCCAATTTAATCCAGTTAATACGAGCGGAGTGACAGGGATCATATGATCAGTGTAGTGCAGTGTAACAGGCCAGAGTCTTTGGTAGGAATCGAACCTACGACACTCACACTAATTGACCAGCACGCTATCCACTAGACTTCCAGGACCCGCAAAGATTTACTGATCGATATTAATTTCCTTTTAAGATAATTCTGCGCGGATGTAAAACTCTTCTCTCAATAATTTCTTGCAACTTTTAACGCACTTTTGACATGCACTTTCGCGATTAGCTCTGAAGAAAATTTCTTTTGATTTTATTAACTTGTTACTCGTTCAAGCCTGATGGTAAAGACTCTCATTAAATAAACGAATTAATCACAAACAATAAGGTATAGGGAATGGCACTAGAATGCCTTCTTCATTACATAAATACTTTCTCTTTCAATATCTTTGACGGCGATTTTTGTTCTACTCAGAAACTGCTTATAATGTCGAGATACCACCACTTATGCTCTTTCATCATACCAATAATCAAGCAATAATAGAATAAACTCTGCTAAAACAGTAGTACTGTAGTGGGCGTAGTCTAGTAGGCCACGGTTCAAACCCCACGTCAGACATCTTCGAAATACATCAAAACGAAATATGATTTCTGGCATAAACTCTGAAGGTAAATAAAACTGCCATAAAAAAGTTTCTCAAGAATCTGTTGTTCGGTGTCGATTTTAAACTGTAGGTACCGCCACTCATGTATAAAATTAACACACACAACACGTAATGGTGTGAGAAGGCAGGTCGGAATACTGGCTGAGTTATATATGTATGTATGTATGAATGAATGTATGCATAACAGTAGCTATGAAAAGAGATCACTTTCATTGCAAAACAATGAGGTGAAGTGCAACATTTTATAAAAAAAATGTCCTTGATGTCATTTCGTTTTCCGCTAAAATATAAATTTTTTTTAGAGAACAGTTACAAGCTTTTGGCAAATATTAAAACATAATTAACCATAGAATTATTAACAAAAACTACTCTTTTTATGATTAAATTGGCTCACATAGAAATCTTTTTTTTGGAAATTTGCCAAAATTATTATAAAAAAATAAAGGAAAATTAATAACGAAAGTGTAACTCATATGCCATCCATTTAGGCTGTAAATGAAATATAAAACTAAAATCATTTATCAAGTCAATGACGATAGCAATAACGATGACGAGGTTGATGAAAATTATTACAAAAACAACATGTTGCAATACAAATAAAAATACGAGCATTCCGCTACAAAACTGCCATAAGCAGAGCAAAATGCATTCCAAGTCCACAAAACAAATGAAAAAAAATATAAGAAATGCCAAAAAAAAAATTATATGATTGAGAAACCTTTTAATTTGATCAAACGAGCTGCAATTAGGTCTGAAAGACATTCACACACACATAAGTTTACAAAAATGTATGTCTGTCCTTCTTTTTTTGTAAATTAAATTCATTTCACTTTTCTAGTTTCCAAAACTATGTCGGCTATTCGTAATGACCGCTGTCTGTGTTTGTTAAAGGCCTTTTTGCATTCTTTTTTACATCCTTTTTTTTCTTGTTGAGGCAGTTATTTGTGGCATGAAAATAAAACTGAAAAAAACTGTGTTTCAGTTGCCTTATCTCTTTGCCGAAATGTATCACTTTCTTTATGTCGATGCCGAATTCTTTTGAAATAGTTTTAAAGAGAACTGGAGCTTTGCATTGGCGAAAGTGAGTGTGTTGGTTGTAATTAAGGGCAATTACATTAAAGTCTGTTGAAGAAAAAAAGTTATTTCATTAAATAGTTTCTGAATTAAATGTCTATTTTAGCACTCGATTTTTTTTTTTTTGGAAACTTTTGATGGCAGTCTGAAGAGATTAACCGCCGAAGAAATATTTTCGTTTTGATATCTGACCTAGAATTTGAAACGTGGCCTTACATCTAATAAGCTAGCACACTACCTACTAGACTACGGCAACATCTTAAAAAATCTGTCGTTCGGAATCGACTTTAAACTGTAGGTCCCGCCACTCATGAATAAAATTAACGCAACATAAGTGGTGTGAGAAGCTAGGTCGTAATCCTGACTGAAGGGTTGTAATGACCAATTATGTACATATGTATGTGCGTGTTTTGTGCTAGAAGACTGCTTAGGCGAAGTCACCGAAGATATATTTTTTTTAAATTTCGTTTTCTTTCAGATGGCTGCACCTACTAGGCCTACGTCGACTTTTGCAACACATACACTTGTGGACATACAATTAAGTTATTCATGCAATATCTTTTTCTCAGTGCAAAAATAACTGTACGTTATTTGTTCAATGATTTAAACTTTTACTGATATGAAGTACCGTTAGAATTAAAACTAGAATAGTTTAATATCTTTAGAAACGATTGCGACCCTATGTAAGACGTCCTGTCAATACACAATTAGACCCAAAGAACATCAAAAAAACTGTAAAGCCTGGAGGTTCGTCAGTAATGGTTTGGGGTTGTTTTACCTCATCCGGCTTTGGTCCCCTGGTAAGAATCGATGGGAAAATGACTGGGGAAATGTATAAAGACATCCTACAGAACAATTTGACTAAAGATTATGAGGACGAATTACCACTAGCGTGGATATTTCAGCATGATAGCGACCCGGAGCATACATCTCGGGAAGTTAAAGCTTGGTTTGCTGGGGTAAATATAAGGGTTCTTGATTGGCCAGCTCAAAGTCCCGATCTGAACCCTATTGAAAATCTTTGGGGGATCGTAAAACGAGCAGTTGCGGCCATAAAACCTAGCAGCAAAAAAGCACTTTGGCAGCTTATCCAGACAGAATGGAATAACCTTAGTCCTGAGCAGTGTCGCAATTTAATCAACTCAATGCCACAAAGATGTACTAAAATACTACGCCAAAAAGGGTATCCCACAAAATATTAAAGGTTCAAAATAGTTTGGATGAAAAATAAAGCAATAAAATTAAATTTTCAATATTTTTTTTCAGATGACTTAATTATGTGTCCACTTAAATTTTAAGTCTGATATCAACTCCGTACCAAAACATTTTTTTTAATGAAGAACTATTTAAGTATTTGTTGTTAATTAATTATTAAATGGAATTAACAAATATTAGTTGTTTTTGTTTCCATTTTTCTTAAATCTTTTTAATTTTTACAAAAATGAAAAATGTTGCATAAGTGACTTAATTGTGTGTCCACGAGTGTATGTAAGTATTATGAAAGAGAGCGGACAGCTAGATAACATTCTTCAGAAAATTGATTGCAGCCTGGTTACATGAGTAAAGCTGAAGATTTTCAAAGAAAATTCTACTACCTAAACAGTAACCATTGCGGAGCGCCTGAACAAAACTACTGCGATCAGGCATTCTACATGAAAGAATGCAACACAGTCCAGATAGAAGATTGTGTTGTTACCTACATATCTCTTGTGTTTACTCCAAAAGGTAGGAACTTATAGGAACACAAATTCGTCATAGGTTTTACTCGATTATAAATCGTATGTTCTTAGTATAACTTAATGTCATCGTAAAAATTCTTTTAAGTTTGTATACATACATATGTAGACGTAAGTCGCAGTATTTGTAATTTAAAAACCTTTTGTGTTTAATGCCGAAATGCTATCTACAAGACTTATCCACAATGCATAGCACTCAAGTCAAGTTGGTTATATTACTTCTCCTCCCAAAACAGAGTGTGGCACTCCTTGTTTGTTAAGCATTATTCCTTTAAAATTTACTTTTTTTATTGCATTACATTCTCCTCTTAACACCCTTTTACCGTTTATGAATTTTTATTATCGATTTTCTTCTTAAACAATTCGAAAAGATTTGAACGCTTTAATCGCATGATAGATTATGGCATTGACCGATTATACTACTATTTATTCCTTCTCTCTAGCCATTATTATTAAATTATTTCATCAATTCCCTTCAAGAGCACTTCGTTTTGTGGGAATAAAGCTTAGAAAACAAAATGAAAAAAGAAAAAAGAAAATGGCCATTGAAAACAGTGGCTAATTGCTATAAACGGCTATAATTCAAGAAACTTGTGCAACAACAACAATTATTGTAGTTTTAACAAAAGTATGAAATTGATTTTTACTTTACTTCTTTTGTTTTTTTTTCTTAAAATTTTTTGCAAAATCGCACAGAACTAGAGAAAAAAAAAAGGACAAGAAGTTTTAATAATGGCTTGGCCTGATCTGGTTTTATACACTGTCATGTATTGTTCTATTGGCCACTCAATAATTTTTAACAATTCCTTTAAATAATAAGCTAAAGAGGATGAAATCATTGAATCTACTTCTGTATGTAAGTTAAGCAGAAAAGAGTGAACAAAAAAAAAAGAAACTAAAAATTGAATAAAAGGTTCACAGGACCCAGTTTTGTTCATGGACTAACTGTGACTGTGCACCAAATGTTTCCTGTGTGTCTAACGGAGAAAAAAGAGCTCCTTTATAAGGTTATAAACTGATGATGTTCAATTGTTCTTAATTTTATGAAAAAAGTATTTATGTGTGGGTCGTCTCTGGTACAAACCATGTTTCAAAAAGAAAAGCGGTTGAGTGAGAGTGAGAGGGAAAAAGAGGGAGTATTTGCATAAATAATTGAATATAAAATAAAAAAAGGGAAGGAAACGCACTTCAGTAACAATCTCTTGTTACGAACTTAACAAATCTATTCCAAATTGAACATAAAAGAGGTCTTACAATAACAACAACAATCAGTACTGCTACTGCTACTATTACTATTACAACTACCTCTGCTATTGCTACTTGTAATACAACAACAACAATAACATTAACAACATCTATTAAAGAGAATACCAACAGCTTTATCAAGTTAGAAAAAAAAGAAGGGAAAAGATGTGAAAAAATATTCTATTTTCTGTGTTTCTTTTTGCTTCACTTGCTTTTCTAAAGAGAGACAGACAGTATGGAAACAACAATAGCAATTTGCACATACAAAACCATACATAAAACACATTTACACCCACTCTTTTACACAAGCATACACACTCAAATACACACACAAGCACACACAAGCATAGACTGAAAACATATTCTAATACATACTCACAAGCATACAAAGCCACAGATGTGTAAAGAACAATATTTCGAAATTAAATGAAGCATATGTATTGGCTGCTGTAGCAGTTAAATGATACATTCAATTTAAAAACACACATACGCATACACTTACACATAAGAATATACTCTCTTCTCTGCTCCTTACAAAAAAAGGCCCATATAACTGGCTTCATTTACATATTAATACTGTAATACGGTATTTTATGTGTTTGTCTTATACTCTCTCTTCGTAAACGGATTTTCTCTTTTAGCCACCTCTTTTGTATTCTATTGAAAGGGCACACATACACAATACATGTGTATGTGTTTGGTCAATAGGAAATCATGTTAAGAAATCATCCATACACACACATACTTTTAGGCATTTAAGGACTTTTATACGAATGCATATGTATGTAAATGGTTATCAATACAATTGACTACAGAACAACTGCTTTCTATGAGAAGTCTCTGTATTTGTATGAGTGCGTGTGTGTGTAAATATTTTAAATAAATTTAAATGTAACGGTTCTACTTACAGAAGCATTAACTGTATGTAAATGTCTGTGTTTGCCCTATGTTTTGTGGTAAATTACTGAAGAGGAAACAGAAGTGCTGGATGAGAGTTCTTTTTGAGGTCAAAGAACCACTTAGTAAAGCAATTGAAATTCTTGAATTTATTGACTTTCAATAATTTGGAATTAAAAGAAAACCGAACTGGTCATATTAGATATGAAATGATCGTTACCAACAAAAATATTTTCATACCGCCATCAAGTCATGTTAAATGAAAAAACTGCATTCATTTGAGGCAATTGCGATTGCAAAAATACTCTTCCAAATGGACGATTAAATATGGATCTGAAACGATTGCAAACAAGATGGAAAAAAGGGTGGAAAAATGAAAAACAGAAATCTTATATATTCAAAAGAGGGATCGGTGAAACCATTATTGAGGAAAAATACGATTCACTAGTAAACAGCGAATGTTAATGTAGCACTAACCGTAGGATTACAAGAGCTTTATATCTAATGAAATGAAACTTATCCTAAGCATAAGTAGGCAGGAGATGAAACCTATTATATGAGTACAAACGGGCCATGACCTCTTTAGACATCGGTTCAGCAAAAAGAAAAGGAATATTTATGATCGAATATGATAAATTTTTCCAGGAGCTAATAGATTCTGAAGACTGGGTACTTAATAGGATTCGTAAACCGTATTGACTGGCTAAGAGGATATCCTCGGAAGGATGGGTGCTGTAATGACTAATTGTTGTTGTTTTTGTTTATTTCTTTCCCTTTTTTCATTCGATTAAGCTACCAGACCATTGCGGCGTCTTTCAGGCGGTAGTGTCTGTAGCCATATTGGCTACGTTAAAGATTAGTAAGAATGACAATAGCAAGACGGCTGTCAAAGCAGTGGGTTCAAAAATAATTACCATTAGAACGTCAGAGCAATACAAATTTGAAATCATATGTGTAGCGGAGCTTATTCCGAAAACTGCAGAGCTTATGAATGATGGTTAGATGATGGGACTTTTTAAGTTAAGAAAGATGTGTGGACATCATCTGTCGCGGTCAAGAAAGCGCAGCAAATGTGAACAAGGCTATATGAGGGTCGCACGAAAATTCTGCTTCAAAATATATGATTAACGTAGTAGTCGATAGACACTGCATTGTGAGTCGAAAAAGGAGGAGGTATCTGTTCTTCTTCACCTACTGGACAAATGCCCAGGGTACGCCTGTGTTTCAACTATGCAAATGACTATCCTAGTGATCTGTAGAGGAACATTGGCATATTTCATTTCTTATTTCATAAGAAACTCCGAATGGTCCAGGATAAAAGAAAGAATAGACCGCACTCTTTACCCTAAGTGGTCTAACTATGTCGCGGGTGTCAGCCACTTCTACCTACCAAGCACTCCCAATAAGTTCCATCCAACTTAGAATTTTATTACACGAGGAATAAACGACAAAATCTGTGCCATAAACCTTGAATTGGTTTTTATATTCGAAAATATCCCAGAAACAATTTTCTTTGCACACAAATTTTAATAATTTTAGTTACCGGAAATAATAAGAAAACTATCAACATTAACCAGAAGATTATAATTACACATGCCTGAGTACACACAAACACATCTTATGTACCACAATTAAACCGGCCACATATACATCATGCTGTGGGTGCTAAATAATGCGTATAATTTCCAAAACTTATCGATTGCATACTTGTAAATTAAACCTACGCACACATGAAAATACAGGCATACATATCATCACATACATACAACTAATTACACATTTAAAGCAAGCAACCAGGTGTTTAAGAGTGTACACAAGTGTAGATGAGAGTTAAATGGCTGATTTAGATTTACAAGTTGGCAGTAAATTTTAATTGATCACTTAAGGTTTTACATGATGATGATGATAATCATCGATGACTTAACATTCATTAAAGGACTTAGCAATACACATTTACACTTTCGAAATCTCTCTGTCTTTCTCTCTCTCTCCTTCCCTCCCTTTCTTAGGTAAAAAGTAATTCCTTGTGATGTTGTTCTCGTTTTTTTTTTGCAGCTTCAACATCCAATTTTAATTTCATCTTCCTGTGATTTCAAGTCAGAGCTTTTTTCCTTTCTTTTCTTAACTGCTCCTGTTTGTTGTTTGTCCGTTTTTTTCTTTTTCTGTTTTTCCGTTTGTCGGCAGTTGTGTTTGTCGTCATTGTTGTTGTTGTTATTGGTTCATTGATTGTGTAAATTGGAATTGACTGGCTGACTGGCTGGTTTATCGACCCCGTTTTTGTTGCCCCGAATACAAGTGCACAGAGTTTAACTTCAATTGATTCCTCCGGTTTATTTTTTCTCGGTTTTTTTGAGGTAAAATGATGTCGATTGTTTGTGGTTTTTTTTCTCCTTCATCGGAGACGTTTATAGTTTGAAAGAGGGCATATATAGTGCCCTCTTTACATTTTTTCTTTATTTATTTTCTTTTCTTTTTCTTCGTCTTTAAGTCTTAATTTTTTATTTGCCATACGTAAAGTAGTGTGAGTGTAATTGTGATTATCGTTTACAAAAGAACATTTAAGGCAGTTTGTGTATATATTCTACAGCTGGTTGCAATTGATTAGTAACGACAAAGCTCGTGAATTTTTATGCATAAAATGTTGCAATGAATACCGAACGACATATTTTTGGGAAACTTTGTCATGGCATTTTTATTTACTTTCAGAGTTTTTGCCAGAAGATTGCAAAAATTCATTTTGTTCGAGATGTCTGAGCTGAAATTTGAACCGCACACTCTCGACTATGATGGTAGACAACGGCGATATCACATTTCGAATTAGAAAAGGCCTGTCGAAAGAATATTTTCTGAGAGCTTTCTTAAGAAGAAGTAGAGAAAACATTTAGATTATCTGCTCTAAAAGTCTTCTTTCTTTTTAGTTAACCTCTGCTGTATTATGTCTCATGCAGACTCCATAAGAATTCCTATACAATTTATAACGAAATAAATTGATGCCTGCTTGTTATGCATGCGGAAAATTATTTTATAGCTGATTGGTTTTCCTATTTAACGATTTAATGAATTATAAATACGAATAATAAGAATACAAATTACGATTTCAAGATTTTAATTGAAACCAAATATACTCTATCACACACACATACATACACATACACAGAAGAACATAAATTAAATGCCTTTAATGTCTTTAATGCAAGACAAGCATTAACGTTCGAAAGAAGAAATTCAGGAAGAAAATCTTTGTATAGAAAGGCAATACAAGTTAAATAGAAACAGATCCTGCAGAAGAATTATTTAAGTTGTGATATTTAATTTATATTCAAAGTTTTAAATGAGACAAATTTGTAAGTAGGTAAGTAGTAGGATAGACTAAGGATGGGAGATCTTCATCAAAATGCATACTATGTTCAAAGTGGGCTCAGCAATGAGGGCGATCTATCAATATCGTATATTTATAGCAAATCCTTGTCGAGTATTTGTTTTTTCAATTTCTTTCAATACAATCCGCTTACATATGAAACATATCAAATGATATGATGCGCTCAAAACGTGTTCAATGATATGGAAAGTGCTGCATGGTATCGTTGCCCTGAATTCGCTGTTAATGGCTACACTAATCCGGTTTAAATGCACCTATAAAGGACACTTATGATCCCGTTCTTATTTACTTGATTGGTCATTACATCCGTTTAGTTAGGATCGCAACCTATCTTCTCACATCACCCATCTTGTGTGAGTCAGTTTTGTTCATGAGCGGCAGGATCTATATTTTTAAAGTCGACTCCGAACGACAGACATTTAAAAACCTTTCAAGGTAATTTTATTTTATACACAGACTTTTTGACAGAAGAGTGCTGAGAGGAAGTCGCCCGAAGATATTATTTTTTCCTATTTTGTTCTATTCAAAATTTCTGAACTAGAGTTTGAAACACGGGCTCGCGTCTCGTAAGCCAACACTGCACCTACAAGACTACGTCAATTTCATAACGTTCAGATAACCTTTATTCAGACTTAATAAATTCATAGACTCAATACCTTAAACGCTCTAGAATATCTTTGAGATTTTGCCTACTGCTTCTTTTGTGCAGTACTTTCCATGTGAGTAAGGCAAATACAGCTTTTTTTATTTCGTTGTACCAATTGACGTTTTGCAAGTTTCTGATTACCCTCCTTCAAGGTACAAAAAGACTTTTTAAATTTTAATTTAAGATTTAAGGTATGTTTTTGTTGTTGTCCTTAAATTGTATTTAAGCTTTCCTTAAGCCATTTAACACCTTTTGAAATTCGCTGTTTGTGTCACAATCACATTCACATGAAATATTTAAAACTACAACATACACCTGTGGTTCAATTGTCTTCGAAATTATCTTTGTAACAAGGATATCAAAAAAAAAAAAACAAAGAGATCCTTCCCCTTTTCTTTTCCTTGTAGAATTTCAATTATTATTCTTCTGCTGTAGGGTTTGAATTCCTGCATTTGTCTTCACCGGCCCAATATTTGTACGACCTTCTTGGCTTCCTGCCTCTGTTCTACTCATTTTAGATGTAAATTTTTAATTTCACTTTCATTTCAAGGACAATAAAAACAAATTCTTAACTCTCTAATGCCTGAATAGTTTTCGATTTATTTTTTAGTTCCTTTTTTTTGTTCTTTCCTTCGTTCTCTTCTTACATTTTCCAGCCCAAAAAACAGATGCTGCTGGTGCTGCTGCTCGTAATGATTCTTGAACAAAAGAAAAGCCAGCAGGAGGTGACAAGACATGCAAACAATTGTAATCACAGTTTATTTCTTTTTTTTGTCGTTTTTTTACGGTTTTACTTTCTATAGGAAGAAAACAAAGAAAAAAAAACGAACAAAAGGACGAGGGAAACTAAAACTAAGAAAACTAAACCACCACGAGCACTACACTACAAACACAGCGGAACAGAATCTCTCACTGAAATTACGAGAAGAAAAAAGAACCCAGTGAAGGGGACATTTTCTTGCGAAATTCTGACATTCTTGAGTTATGAGCACAAAAAAAAACGAAAATAAATTTACGGGCGTCTTCAAGTGATTCGCAACATTAATTCCCACTGAAACTGCAAAATTTGAATTTGAATTTGAATGAATGAACAGCTACAACTGCAGTTACAAGTGCAGGAACAGAAATTAATTTTAGTTTGAAATGCACGTACAAATGAGTAAATGACTGACTGACTGACTGACTGGCTGCCTGCCTAAATTAATGAATGAACGAATGCACAAACGAACGAACAAACAAATGAATGAACATCGGAATGAATGAATGAATGAATGAACGAAGGTCATTAGCGAATTAACAAACAAATATTGATAATGACTACTGAACAGTGTGAACAATGCACAATTAGTAATTGGGTTATTGTTGTCGTTGTTGTTGCTGTACTTGTTTTTTGTTTTCTTCTCATTCTCTTTCGCTCCCTTTTGTCATATCAGTAGACAAATACGAGAATTGTTTTGTAATGAAAATGGCCCGAAGGCAGTGTCAATTTGAGCAGCAGAGGCAGGACAATATGAAGTGAAATGAAAAGGAAGAGAAATTCAATGAAAAGAAAGGAAAAAAAATGAATTTAAAGGAATTTTTTTAAGGAGCAAATTTAAAATGACAGATTAATTCAACAGATTGGATTAAAACACAGACGATAACTTTTTTTATTTTCTTTTAATAATACTGCTACTGTTTCATGTCGTTTGAGTTAATGGAAACACCAAATGAGATTCGTCTTAGTCTCTGATTAAAACTTAGTTTTTATACTTTTTATGGTCCAAGGAATATGTAAGCAAAGGAAAGACAACGTGAAATCTGGTTCCTTAAGGATATACAAACCAACAATATCGTTTAAAAACTTTACGACAGGTATAATAATGGACCCCTAGAGTCAAAGCCTTCGGACTCTATGCATTCGCACAAGCTTGGTACATCATACAGTACAGATCTGCAGTACTACTAAGAGAACTTTTCTAAAACTTCACATAGCAATCAAAGGAACATGCTTTGAAATAGGCACTGTGATATTATCACAGTCCATCTGTCAATGGACGCTTAATTATGTAAAGGAATGGAAATTGGAATCAGATACAAGACAACCTTTTATACTACGTATACTGTTGCTCTATTATGCATTCCCTTGCCAGTCACAGGCTTAGTACCCCAATTAACGAGAGCTGCTTCTACAGTGAGAGTGTGAGCCAGTTCCCTTTACCCGTCCCTTCCTCTGGTGATCAAGCAACTGGTATGGTATTGAAATGATACAGGCTACTAAATGCTTACACCTTGGGTAAAAGGCACCCATACCAAAGTAATTAAGTTCAAAGAGCCTAACATGGCGGGCTCGCATAATTGCTAAGAGCCTTGAGGACAGATTGACGGTTCGGAAGTATTTTTCTTTCTACTCTAATTGCCGTTAACAATATTGCACAGAGATCCGACTGTACAATTGTGTTATCTTCGTTGCCCAAAAATGGAATCTCAAGCTTATCAAGCCTGTTGTATTTAACTGCATGCATTGTGCAGCTAACCAATGTGAAGACTGTGGTGGATCAGAAGAGCCATCTCTTTACATTTTAGAGAATCATATGAGCTGCTACATAATTGATCTAGAAAAATAGGTAAATTTCTGCTCTCCTTCGATTATTGTATTGGGGGTTCTATCATCAAGAAGAACACTATTAGTTTCGAATATGATTCAAAGTTAGATATGAAGAGTGCTGATATCTTTTCTGAAGATTTCGAAACCAATCAGTATACTTAACCATTCTTATTTCTTTCAAGAAAAAATCTGGATTTATAATCTGGTCTTGGAAGGAATATAAAATGTTTTTTTTTATAGTATCCAAGCTGTTGAAAATTCTTGGACAGTTTCAAAGGAAGGGCAACGTACATATGCCACTACATTGGAATTAAGTGTCAGTTGAAATATTTAGGTTTATACGGAGAGAACGAAAAGCCTCAAATATTCTCTCAGAGTGTTTATACACCTTTAGAGTATAATTTACTTTCTAATGCTTCCATTCCATTGAGGTTACGGCCGTAGTCTAGTAGGTAGTGTGTCGGGTTATTAGACGTAAGGCCTCGGTTCAAATCCCAGGTCAGACATCAAAACGAAAATATGAAAAAAATATTTCTTTGGCGACTGCCTCTCAGCAGATTTCTGGCAAAAACTTTACTGGCAATCAATCTTGCCATTAAGAGTTTCACAAAAATCTGTCGTTCGGAGTCGACTTTAAACTGTAGGTCCCGCCACTCATGTATAAAATTAACGCACACAACATAAATGGTGTGATCCTAACTGAAGGGTAGTAATGACCAATTATGTAAAAAAAAATTATGTGAGATATTTAGATAAACAGGTTTTCATGATAATCAAAGTGGATTGGAAAGATTTAGAGAGATAGTATAAGTATAAATGAAATAATGAAATCAGACTACATCGGACATCGGAAGCTTAAAGCTACGTTGAAACTAAGTTTTGGTTTTAAGTCTGGTGGCATTCTCAGGACATTGCATCATCAGAAGTACGCTTAATGCACATGAAAAATGACAAGCTACGACAATCATAGGATAGTTGTCACAACATCGATAGTAGTCTAGTAGATCGTGTGCTAATTTGCAATTTACGGTGTTGGGTGTTCGTTCGTGCTTTTAGAATCGAACATTGCTTTGCATTTCATGCATAATTTCATCTTCTGCTGCTGATAATAGTCATCTTACGACACAAATTTAAATCAAATGTTTACATTATTTTACCCTTTCTCCTGCCTATTTCGTAAACCAAAACAATGCATTACTTGAATAGAGATCATAGTTCCATAGTCATCATTTAGTCGCTGGTACATTAGGCAAAAGTTTTTTCGGTTTTTTTTAACCACAATTGATGCTGATCTTGATGCAAGGCAAAATTCCTTTTTCTATCATCATATCATCATCATAGTTCTTCAAATTCATATTAAAAGTTTTACTCACATTCATTACTCTCTCGTGCATTTTATTACAAACGAACCCATTTGAAAAATAATTCCAATTGGAATAGCAAAAAAAGTTTCAATTTCATTCACTTGCTTTATATTTTCTCAGCCAATTAACTTGGCTTAAACTATGACGTCTCTTTGCATGTTTTCGTTACTTTAACTGTAATTGCTGAAGGTTTGTCATTGACTTGGAAAATACAAAATAATTGGACTCTATGTGTCATTAACTGGGAATTAAACTAAGAACATGAAACAAAAAAATTCTTTGAAAAAAAGTCATGTCGTGTTCCCAATTCTGTTTGAGTTTTGTTTTTTTCTGCTTCATTTTCATTTTCGTTGTTAATTTTTGACAAACAACGACAAAAAAAAAGGCAAAGAGAAAAAAAATAAAAGAAAAGCGAAATACCAGCTGGAGTATTGGAAAATAGTTTTATTACCCCTCAAAATTAAGTCAGTACGACTAGCAGTTGTTGCAGGTTGTTGGTTGTACTTCTTGACTTTTATATTCTCAGAGCATAGTTATAATAGTTTTGTTCTTCGTTCTGTGCAACTTATTGTTGCAATTGCAGTAAATAAAAAAACCATAAATGACAGTTTTAGAATTTTACTTGCTTCACAACACAATACAACACACAACACAACATTATTACATACACTGTGCAAGTATTACTAGTAAATTCTTAACAGCAGTGAAATGAAGAGAGAGAAAAAAAAATAACAAGAACAAGAGCAAGAATTGTATTATATTTGTAGGGACGAATGGCGCAACAACAACCACAACAACAGCAGCAGAAAATGAAAAACTGAAATCCAGGGAAACAACGACGACGAAAGTAAATTGTAATATGCAACAACAACAACAGCGACAACGATATTATTTGTAAGCAAAAGCTATTAGAAAAATGCATGCAACATGCCTTCCATATACTGCCACAAATTCAAGGAGAAAATGTTTAATACAGAAACATAAACGGTATTCTGGAAAGAAGAACAGAAACACCGTGTATTCAGTTTGGCAGAGTATAACACGCCACCTAGCAATCTACAGCTTAGGTTGAATTAACTCGGCAGCTGCTTTAAAACAACATTGCTTACTTAGGTTCTATAAGCCATTGTCAGAAGAAAGCGAAACAAACGGCTATCACTTCTGAACCGTCCTGACGAACGTGTAGACCGGGATTTAGATGAGACATGTTCTGTAAACAAATTCTGGATGCCACAGAATCCTTCGTCGCAGATTCTCTGAGTCAAACCCTGACAGAGAAGATGTTCTGCGGTCTATAAACGTCATAGTAGGGTTTTTACCTATATCGGACGTATGCTGTGTCCCGTTGTAACTACCATGAGGTTATTATTACAATATACCACTATATTGCCCTGAATACGATTTTACATCCGACTTTCTTGTGTCTTCTGGATTTCTTAATAAATATTTCAATGGCACTCACTGGAAGCGTGTAAAACATTATCACGATGGGATCAGTTCATCATTTCCTTATAGAACCAGTATTGTGTACTCTATAGGAAGATCCAGTTCCACCATACCCAATATGTCTGGTGGTAGCCAGCTATATATAGTGCCTCAGGTAATGAAGTTATTAAATTCTATCATCAGAAGCGCCATCATCCAACTAACAAACCTCAACCCCTAGGATAGCGTTGGTATGATTACGAAGTTTATAACGACTACACTTTTTTAGGTTTGATAGCCCAGTTTGATCCAAAAGTTTTCTTGCAAACAATAGCAATCACTTTCTGCCTTAGTGGTTTTGGATGGTGAATTAATATTCCACTTTATTCCAAAATATTTGGAGTTATTCAATAGAGTGAAAGCTACAGCTGCGTGCAACTAATTAAGGACACGAAGATT